>OU015468.1:24351850-24411850 GCA_907164805.1 Brachyptera putata | reverse complement strand
CCCTCGTCACTTATAAGTAACCATTCACTACCTTCCAAATCCGAAGTGCAGAGTTTCACAGACATGGTAGTTTGAGAAATAAGAAGCCTATATTATAATATAGAAACTATGGCAAGTTAGTTTCTACAGTGACGGTGTGTATATGCATGAAGTGAGAAATACAAAAGCTTTTAGCAGATCGCTAGAGATTGTAAGTTGTGAGCGATGGAAACTTGAGAAAGACAAAGCCTAATATTATATTGTTAATGCGCAGACATGAAGTGTATACATGGTCTAATGATGAGAGTGCGTAGAACAGCGTTGTCTTACGAGACTAGTTGTACAATGGCTAGTGGTTTTTATTTATAAAATAATGTGGCTGAAAGTCCAATTAACTCTGGTATTATTATTAGTATACATCAGTGTAATTATTGTTGTGGGTATCACATGTTTAATATAATAATTTGTACCGGTTTATTAATTTTCATGTTTTTTGAATTAATTATTGCTTATATTTATAAGAATGTGAAATAATTAAGCCATTGCTTAGTGTAATTATGTAAGTTATATGAGATACACACATACGCATACACATATATATATATATATATATATATATATATATATATATATATATATATATATATATATATATATATATACGTTTTTCTAGATGTAAGTTTGCCACTTCGATAAATATTATCTGAATCTGATGAGATCTTGTGTATTTATATAATTCAATATCATTCTACAAATGAATAACAGAAAGAGTAGTTGAACTCTTAATGATGACGTAAAGGAATCTAATTTATTTTCTAGCAATTAATCCAGAGAAATAATTGTGCCTATAATAGTGCACGATCTGTGTGCATTTAAACACGGTATCAGATTGAAAAACAATATAGATTGTTCAATGAATCAATTAATTAACCTCCGTTTTATATTATTCAAATTTCAAAACAGTATTAACTATATACAGATTATTATTTTTTGAATATTGCAATTACATTTCCTAAATTTCGACGTTGAAAATATTATTCAATGCCTTCAAATATATGTTTGTTATTGTTAATGTTGCCTAACAACCCCACCAACAGCTAGTTTATACGGGGAGGGGGGGGGGGAAATCTGTTGTACGATTCAACTGTGAAATCAAACAAGACTTCCAAGCTGTTCTATTTTTTTCATCAATGCAGTCCATCCACAACTATATTCACATTCAGAAATACTATCGAAAAAGAAGTAGTTGTATTCTCGGAGGGAGTAGAATATAAAAAGTGGCAGTGCCTGAACGGATGCCTGAAATAGCCATCTTCCTTCCTCCGTCGGCAAAGTAAGCACTTCTCCGCGCACAGCCGTCATCACTCCCTCGGGATCCCGTTTCCTCAATGCTTTCAATCGCCACCGCAAACCGTGTCAAGAAATACGCAGCAACTACCCGAGCCGTCAGGACCAAACATGCGGATATTTGTACCCTACAGCTATATACAACTCAAAACACTAGTATAAAATGTGACGACACCTCTCACCATTACGTCACGGTGCCCCCCCCCCCCACTCTCTCTCTCTCTCTCTCTCTTTCTCTCTCGCCTGTTGTCACTGTACTATCTTCTTCGCTAACATCCTTGTTTACTTCACACTAGGAAGAAAATGCTATCGTTTTTGTTTAATAACATCGGAACTTGATACAAAATCATTGTTTCCCAATTATGGCTATGGATGAAAGATATACTTTATTGGACAAGGGTGATCTTACCACACCAAAGAATAATTGAACCAAAGTAACTCATTTAACAAATTCAGGGTTAGAAACAATTCAAACATTCACAGTGGGGAGAAAAAAATACAATGTTTTCAAAACAAAATAATGCTTTAAAACTTATTTTTATGATTTTGATTTTGTATCTGTATAAAAACATATGATCTACGTAGGCCCTATACATTTTTTCTTCAACTAAATAAACTAAATGAACTTGACAATAATAAAATAACAAAATGAGAAAATAACAGCTAATTCAAAAGGAAATAACATGTCAGCACAGTTGTCTATATATTTTGTCTAGATTATAATCCTCATTTTTGCCAAGTATTTGTCCTCCTAATTTATTCCAGTCATTTCAGGTCCTATACTGATGAAAGAGAATTTCCCAATATCTTCCCTCACTCTCTGCTACATTTATTTCAATTTCTGTATCTGCAAATAATTTGTGAATATCTTCATAATAGCTCTGACCATTACAGATCATGAAATTATCAAAAAAAATACAAAATTATCAGTAAAATCGTTCAAAATGAAACTCAAATTCTCCACTGAATTTGATACAAATTTGGTAACAGATATTTATTTTTAATAAGCATTCAAAGTAAAATGGACACATAAATTTCAACAATGAATCAACAATATTCAACCCCAATTTCAATTCTCACATAGGCCCCCTACTATAAAAGTATATTTGAAATTGATGTTTGTGATAAAGTCCATACCGCTACCCCCTTAATACGTCCTTAAGGCTAGCCCTGCATCCAGTTCTCTCCTAATGTGTTTTCCGTGTTCCTCTGCCAGCGCCGACACATGTACACCCGCGTCCTACACCGCGCGCACAAAGACATCCTGACACAATGTTCGCTCTTCAGTCTCTTTCACCCTTCAATCACGCTCTTGCAAATAATAATCATCATAATGATCAGTGGTTTGTGTGTGTGTATATATATATATATATATATATATATATATATATAATATATATATTGAATATATATTATATATATATATATATATATATATATATATATATATATATATATATATATATATATATATATATATATATAATGTATATATATATATATATATATATATATATATATATATATATATATATATATATATATATATGAACTGATCACTAAATTCCAACCAAGTTTCATAATTGGTACTAGATTGGGGGGCACAGGTCCAGAGAGCTCTGAAATGCGTTGAATAAAAAACGGCACCTGCACCAAAACCCGGCACCTCCATTTATATTCAATTTGTATTTGTCGATTGAGATGATTGGACTGCTGAGAGTTTCATGGACCAGAAATAAGAAGAGATGTCGAGGTCAAAGTTCAAATTTGATAACAATGATTAAACAATAGAATATATAGGCGAGTCCCTATGTGGATATAGGGCTTGGTATCATGCATGCTTTTATCAATTTCATAAATTAATTATGTATGAAAATAATTGGTTATTGTCACACATCTTGGACAAATTAATACTGATGAAAGTACTATGCATTACCATACATTTCATCATGTACATAAAAAAAAACTCTATTGGTGAAAACCTGTAGAAAACATCCCGTGGTTTTTGTTTCATATTATAGCGTTTTCCTTGACAGTAAACAACACATGTAGTTGGTTATTCCGTCAGATAAGTGGTCTTCAATCCCTTCATGTTTCCACATGTTTACCGGTAAACCTGTGACGTATATCTGAGAAGATTGATTGATCGACATACTTAATCAAGTCTCATATTTCGAATGAAATGTCTGTTTGCTGAACAAAGCAGCCACTTCGCGTGACGCTAGCAAACTGTAAGTGCATATATACATAACGTATGACATTATACTTTGGCAATAATCTCAGGGGGGAGGGGGGAAGGGGGAGGAAAGGGGAGGCGTCACCTGGGAAATGAAAATGGGAGTGTTTTAGGAGTGGGGGGGAGGTTGTGAGTGACAAGAGTATTTCTAACAAGTCCATTAGAGGGAGGTATAATAATTACTGTGCGTACTCTCACCCCCTAAAGCAACGCATGGTATACGCCATCTTTATTTAGAATATAGGTACTAACTTTAGGATACATGTTAGGATATTTGTGAGTTGGCAGCTTGTTTTAATGTTTATATGTTTTGTGATACGACAGTATTTTTGATGGTATATATTTGATACGATTCAGTACAGCTACATTAAAATACCATTAGCAACTTCGGAATAGCTGATATAGACGTAACTCTCAATTACTTTGAAGTATACTTAGAAGATCATGTTCATTGAGTTTTTAGTAAGTATAAGTGGAAGTTTAGAAATTATACTTGGTCGCATTGTTATGTGTGTATAAGGAAATTGAGAGATACTTTCTTTGGAGGAGTGTACAATTTATGGCCATTTGTTGAACAAAAATAATATTGTGTATATGGATGAAATAAATGAATGAGTATCGGTATTTCGTTCAAGTTTATTGAACATAGTGTCGACGTTATTACAAAAATTGATGAGTATAAAAGAATCAGTATAAAAACTAAAAGTATAATTTTTAATGACTCGACAATATCTATATGTTCACAACTTCTTTCATCTGGGAAATCAGTCTTGAAGATAGAAAATGATTAGGTCTTCTGCTACCAAGTTCCATAGAGTGTTGTGTATATACTTATAATTATATTTATACTGGACAAAAGTAGAATATGCGTTGTGAGAGATGTGCGAGATATCTATATAAAGTATAATCTTAAACTCGACACACCTTGATCATATAAAATAATATGCTTCATTCGGCTACTATCGAATCTAGAAAGCCGTGAATCTCTGCAACATAATTCTGCTAAGATTTCTATCTATTTGATGAATAAAAAAGATTCATAGAATTATTTTATTCGAAACGGCTGGTAAAATTGCTCACATATTCGTACTGATGTTCATGTGTTGTCATTCATGTGTTCACATTCAGTGAAAATTTCAAGTTATTTGGAGAGATTTTATTTTTCAAATTTTCTTGCACAGCCTAATCTTATGGGGTTTTTTAGAAACTTTTAGATGATGTTTCTCAAAAATTGTAGAACCGTTCTCACCCGAAAACTTTACAATCCAAGTTGGATAAGTCTGCATGTACAAAAAAAAATGTTCTTGCCGATCAGTCAATCCCTGCGACCTGTGCAGTGCTTACAAACAAACAAACAAACAAACAAAACACACAGACAAAGCTCCATAAGAGGGGGATGGATCTCTTCGCTATACCTCATCTAACAAAATAAACATTACACTTGAAATTGTAGAGTAAACTGAAATATTCTCTTTATAAATACAATTCTTGTACAGCCACCACATCAAGCTACCAATAATTAGTTGAGAGACTCACTCAAGCCGAGTTGAAATTAGTTTCAAAGTAACAAGACTTTGGTTCAATTCTGCAAGCTGTTCAAGAAACTTGCAGAAATAACCTTTCCTCTTGACATTCTGACTCTCATGATTTACTACTATATTATTATTAAAATCTTTACTACCAAGCTAATTAAAAACAAAACGTTATTAAAACGATAGGCTTGTAACACCAGGGTGCTATTAAAACAAAGGTTTAATGTCATTGATGTCAACGAAAGAGAACATATTGAGCATAAACGAAACTAAATTAAAATTATACAAAACTTTTTTCTTGAGAAGAAATGAAAATGAAACGAGATGTTGACGAATTATTAAGACTTATTTATTTAACTTGTTCGAGTTGATTCTGAATAGTTATGTATTACAGCCATTGTTTCTATCAGCTATAACTATTTGACGAAGAAAAACCATTTATCAAATTATTTTATTCGAACCGGCTTATTTCATTTGAGTGAAAATGTGTAATGTTTTATTTTGACTTTCAGTTAAAATTGAAATGTTTTAATTTGTTTTCAACATTTTTTACATTTTTTTTACATTTTTCATTTTTTAACATTTTTTTCGGACTAATCTTATAAATGAGCGAGTTCATCACATGGAGCCAAACTGTCACGGATAAACAAACAAACAAACAACAACAACAAACATACACATAAGAGAAATGCTGATGATGATTATTGTTTGCATAACGACCCCACCAACAGCTAGATTAAACGGGGGTACGAATGAGCTGGTGATAATGAAACTATGAAGTGATGATAAGTGAAGGACGTTTACAAAAACCCATGCCTTATGTGGGATTCGAACCCACGCGCAACGGTGACTTCAGTATCTGAAGCGTGCCTCAGCTGACTGAGCCAACGAGGGCGGCAGGGCAATGCTTCGTGAGAGTATCATGGAGGGCTCATCTTAGAACAGATGTAAAATGCAACCACTGGAAGAATATGCCATTATTATCTGTATGTGATGGCTGTTACAAGTAGGCCTTTACGTGGAATTGTTTCACCCCTTGAACCGCGGACCCTATATCCATCAATTAAGTTGTCACTGATTTGTTTTTATAACATTGAAACTTGATACAAAATCATTGTTCCCCAATTAGGGCTAAGAATGAGAGTATAGGATTGTTTGGACGGGGTGCCATAAGGGTGATCTTATTGCCCAATTCTATTTATTTTATCAAAAAAAGAGCTTCGACACCAGGACTGTGCTGTCTGTGACCATACTTTTTCACCGCAAATAAGAGTTTTGATGCGATTAATAAAAAATATAAAACATTTTTCAATCTCTTTCTTACTTTGTCAATACCCCACTTTATTATATAGATGAATAACATGTATATAATATATAAATATGAAACGGACTTTCGTAGAAAGTTTTTACAAACTATTTTTGGTGGTTTCTAAGTAGCAAGTAGCACTGGCCGCCTCTGTCCCCAATGGGGGTGGCAGGGGGGGGGGGCGGCTCGCACGTGACTTGAAGACAAAACCGCATACACACGGCCCTAATAATCGACCACTGTGGTTGATGGCTGAAAGAGAAGCAATACTGGCCTATAGTGTTCATCTCGGTGTTGCAATAACGCCCTGCTGTTGTTTAGAGAACATGCCTCCGCGCTGTTGACCATATCTGAAAACATCTTTGCAATACTTCAAACAGGAATACAATAAAAAATAACTTCCAAGTTCTCGAGATCAACAAATGTCCCGGTTTTTTAAAAACGGAAGAAATATAAATAGCTGGGTATTTTTCATACTTCAAAATTTATCTTCTCATAATTGATTTTGAATTTTTTTAACTCCCAATAGTAAGTTGTTGTTGAATACATTTTTCAAATTGTACATTTGAGAGCCGATTGTACCAACTGATGGTTAAATATTAATTAGTTAATCATTACTTAAGGTACAAAAATAACATAGGTAATCAAGGGTGATAACAAGTTAATTTGCTAATTTTTGCTTAATTCACTAATCATCACTTGGTACAACCGGCTCTGATTCAAATAACTGTCTTTCTATCAATAATGTGTGTGGGCTACCCTCAGAGTATAAAGTTGTTTGTAATTAGGTCTACTAAATAGAGAAATATATATTCTTGATTTTATATGCCTATAGAGAAAGACACCCAAAAATTACTAGGAGCCTTCAAATTAAAAAAAAATCCCTGCGGACCTGTTGAACCCTCGAACCCCCCCCCCCCCCCCCCTCACCTAAAACAATGTGTAAAGAATGATTTTTACTACGTACGTCTTGGCGTTGTCCTTAATTTTCCTTTTTTGAACATAGTCACCCCAATATACGTGTCTAACAGACATGGAATCAACACCTCAGTGAGGAGTAAGTCACGGCGACTTGGATGTGTGATCTGTGTGTGACTAACCGGCGGGGGCAGGTGGCGGCCGTGGCGGCAGCGCGGTGGAGACAGGTACTTAGCAGGGCGGAAAATGAGAAAACTGTCATCCCACTTGGTTGGGGTTGTGGGGTGGGGGAGGGGGATGGGGGAGGAGGGGATGAAGGAGGTTGAGAAAAGATGGTCACAAGAGATGTAATAAGAGTGTAGCAACTACCTAGAGCAAAGACATCGTTTCTTTTGTGTAAGATGATATTTCAGTATTGTGGTTCAACAATGAGTGTACAATTGTTAATGTTTTACTTTTGGGATACCAGAAGTGTTTTATTGTATTAACTCTGTCTTTCATATTACCATAAGTTTTTTCTTCGAAATCATCAAGTCAAATAAGTTACAATCACCTACCGTACGGCCATTGAAAATTTAAATTGTCACAACCTGTATGATTATATTTTTTACTAATTTTGAAGATTATTAAATCTACAATACATCGCAAGAAAAAAGTAATTTATTTCAAAAATCAGTAATATTTTCTCCGAATATTCAAACTCTGCACAATAAGTTCTCTAAAACACCATCTGAACTGAACAGCGCCAACTGAAGATAAGTTGAAGTGATTCTATTCAATTTTGCACACAAATTGATGTAATTTCCGTATATTTTTCTCATCCTATACTCAATCAATCAAGTGAAATGTGCATGAGTTTAATTGTATTAGGGCTTTAAACTCTATGATTTTTACAAACTATTGGAATAGCAACAGAAATATTCGCACTCGTCTGTTCAGGAACTAAAAACAATTTTAAAATATATTTCAATATCTTTTGAATCTATGAAACGTTGATGTGATTCGTTAATAAACAACTAAATATTAAGTAAATTAGTGTAGTAGTTTGAAAAAGCTCAACTTTCTCAGAGTGAGGTCAAACTTACAGTATTTGACAAGAAAAAAAAATGATATATAGCACTTGTGGGAATTACTTGAAATATTTTCTTAGAAATATTGTCACAATCATATGTTTATGACTTTTGTCCTTATTTTTCATAGTTGATCAATTCATATCCTTTCAAAATTATGCATATCTTTTCCTTATGAGTACAGAAGTAAATGCATAACAATCGACACACTTCATCGAAGTACTTGAAAGATGACATAATTCGCTTACTATTCAATGCACTGTAATCCAGCACCAAATCAATAAACACAGCAATACATCAAATAACCGAAATGTGAATGCTACAAGAACAACGAGACTTCATCATGACGAATATACCATTATAAATAGCACTTATTCTAAAACACACACATCTGTGATAGGGTCACGTAGGGGTAGTAAAAAAAATCGTATTATTTTTATCTCCTCTTTTATAGTCCGTTGCATGCCACACGGTATTTGATTCACTTTTACATCAGTAAGACTTTATCCTATTTGTCTGTCTTTACGTTAGCCTCTGTTAGTTCCCACATCACTTAGGTCACACTGCAAGCTGGGAAATGCATCTGTAAATGCAACAGGCAGTGCAGTCTCATGTTCCCTCCCCACTCAGTATTAATGAATTGATTGCCTCTTATAGTTTGATAATGCTTGCTAGGGGCTTCTCGCCCCCAAGGATAGTTTGCCTTTTGGACACGTGGCGGCAGCATTTGTTGCACCCTTCTTGCCCGGAATCAAGGGGGGGGGAGGGGGGGAGGGGGAACATTTCTGCGTCACCGAACGTCAAACTAAGGAATTAAGGAGGTATATTATTATTTATAGTTATGCAAACGAGTCTAGGTCTATACTTTGTGATCACACTTTGTGTTACAATAGATTTACTGTATGATTGATATAGAGTTTATAAACTGTCGAAAACTATCATGAAATAAACAAATCAGAGGTTTGATGCTCTAATCCTATAGATAAAAAGAGTGTATACATATTCATTGAAAATATAATATAATCTATTCTATACTGAACATTTTCATATTACATTTAAATTTAACAAATTATTTGTAAATCATTGTAAAATACGAAATATAGTAATACATTAGATGAAATCGGTTTTATTATTAGTGATTTTCTCAAGTTTTTCATTATCAAGTATTTTTTGTTTCATTTCTTTAATATTCAATTGAGATAATATTAAATTGTTATCATTTTATTGTTATCGATCAATTCATATTCAAATACCGATGAGTGTATTGAGAAAGAATTATCTTTGAATTAAAACTAATAAATTAAAATTTCTCGAAAAAAATCTCCGAGTTATCTGGACTTTCAGGTTTGAATGAACTTTAATTTCTGTTGTCGTGCAAATCACAGTTTCTTGACACCCCTGTGGCTTCATTAAGGGGTTGGGGTAGTTTTAAACCACGTGCATTATTAACAATACCAGAAGCAGTCATTAGAACTATTCAAGAGTACTCCCTATCCCTAGAAGAAGCGTTCGGTCTCGCAGTGTTCAGTCTCACAGTGTTCAGTCTCGTAGCGTTCAGTCTCGTAGCGTTCAGTCTCGCAGCGTTCGGTCTCACAGCGTTCAGTCTCGTAGCGTTCAGTCTCGTAGCGTTCAGTCTCGCAGCGTTCAGTCTCACAGCGTTCAGTCTCGTAGCGTCCGGTGTCACAGCGTTCGGTCCCACAGCGTTCAGTCTCGCAGCGTTCGGTCTCACAGCGTTCGGTCTCACAGCGTTCTAAACTCTTTTCGTGTGATTACATTCAGTAAAAATTCAATTTGTAAGAAGAGATTTGTTTTCAACTCCACCCTCCCGGTTGACTCGATAGAATAATCGATAGAATTAGAAATAATAACAAAGATAATAATGATTCAAACTTTAACATGAAGAGCAAAATCTTTGTGGGATATTAAAGGCATATGGATTATTATCATATGGAATGATAGAGAGAATACGTTTTCATTATTAATTCTAAAGAAAAAATATAATATAATATTAGGCCTAAATTCACTTAAAGATCATTCCTATTAACTTTCATGTTATAAATATAATATAATCGTTGCGGCGTGAAAAAAAATTAAAAGGTTCATAATGACCAGCTCCTCTCCAATTTGTCAAACTTTCTATATCATGAAAACAGAGGGGAAAATAAAAATGTCCAATGTATTAATTGAGCAAACAAGAGTACAAATATATACGTAAATATGCTATTTAATAAAACGAAGAACTGGGAAAACGAAAACAAGAAAAAGCACTCTCATTTAATTGGTATTTGTTTTCTCCAATTGTATTTTTCCCACACTGTTCCTGTATTTAATCCATCATCTGCGTATCTCCTCATTTCAGATGAGACCTGTGGCCTGGAAGATCGCGACCAGAGAACGACTCTCGATCATTGCACTATTTCCACACATGAACATGGATCACACATGACAACAAACACATCTTGTCACATCAAAATTATGAAACTAAGAAATTTATTCAGATAAGTATACTGGCGTTTTCAGTTTCGAGTCCATGGGAGTCGATTTAGCGAAACATCAGTTTTTTGGTGATGACTTTTGAAGGTTATAAGATACCGAAATTCTAATACGGAGGAAACACAGATATCTTTAATAATCTCAAGATGCTATGAAATTAAACTATATAACTAATAATTACACTATATATGGTATCAAGGACCCAAGGAAAAAAGGTATTTCAGTTTTTGAAAGAGGTCTACACCCATTTTTGTTAGAAGAATGTTTTTACTCTGTAAAGAGTTTCATTTTATTCTGTAATGACTTGAAATGTTTTTTCCCTTAGGATTATGACACTGACTTATATTATTGTAAATAATCAATGGTCAATAGATAAATAACTTATGGAGTTATGTCATATAATTGTCCGGCGTATACGACTAAAAAATATGTTTATTTAGCTGTATATATACGCTTGACAATTATGCAATATGAGTTAAATAGTTATAACTTACAATCCTGAAAGTCTATATTTATTATCAATTCCTCCAAATTAGAATTTTGGTTTCTCATACCGTTCGAACGTAATCACCAAAAAACTAATATTTCGCTAAATCGACTTTTATACCCTCTCTTTTTCAAACCAGTACCAACCACCCGAGAACATATAACAATAATAGTTCCTGCAAACTCAGATCTCTATTGTTTCAAAAACTAACTGTACTTCTCTAATTATATAACAGATAAAGTATCCAATATATGACAAGTTTTGAGTATGTGAAATAGAATGTACGGTCACATTCATCTAGAAAATAATGAATGGTGAAGAGCGGGGGAGGGGATCTATGAACCAGCCACAATATAACAGTATCTACCAATTAAAAAAGAATTCAGTATTCTTTTCTGAATGTCGTTTTGTGTAGGTTTAGTATTTGATGAGTGTTTTCTTGTTGATGCAGCGTGTGTTGAGGTATAACCCGTTGCTGCAGCGTGTTGTCGTTATGCCATACTTGAACCGAGATAATGAGGAACTAGGAATGAACAAATTAGTGCTTAGCTAGAGAAGTCGCGGCTTTGCTAATCAATGCCACCCAGAAAGTTGAACAATAATCCAAATTAATGATCTCTACAATACTAGTGCACAGCCTTGTAAAACGTTTGTTTCGATGCAGTAGCAGGAAAAAGTATTGTTGACAGAGAACTAGATGTATTTATTTTATTTATTTTATATATTTATTCATTAAAAGTTTGAAACTGAAAACTTTTATCTGCGGCGAAGAAGTGTGGTCACAGACAGTGTAGACCTGGTGTCAAAGTTCATGGCTTTAATTTAAAATAATAATAAAATGGGGTGGTAAGATCGCCCTTGTGGTGCCCCGTCCAAACGATCCTACTCTCATCCTTAGCCTTAATAGGGGAACAATGATTTTGTATCAAGTTTCGATGTTATTAAAAAAAAAAAAAAAAATGTACAAGTCGGCTACGCGTCAAATCTTCGAAAACCCATATCACCGAAACCTCCGTGTCTCCGATGTTCGAACTGTCTGAGATATGGGTTTTCGGAGATATGGGTTTTCGGAGATATGGGTTTTCGAAGATATGGGTTTTCTGAAATGTGGGTTTTCTAATATTTGGTCACTTGAGTGAACAAAGTGTCGGGCGAATGATTTTTCTGAAATGTGGGTTTTACACACTGATTAAAATATGCGTCATATGACGCGTCAGGGTATTTAAAACATCAAAACACGTTTAATTAAAATAAATATGCATTGATAACAACTGTTAACGTCAGTGATAAGCTATGGAACACAAACAAAAGAGTAAAAGTGAAATAAATGTCACACATCAATATTATGTAACAACTCAGGGCACTTTCATGAAAGTTTCCGCACATGGAAGCTATAATTAATATTTTATACACATAAAGTTTGCACTCTTCAAAATAATCGTCAATTTTGTAAAATGATTTCTGAACTAAAAATTGTTTGAGGGCTATTTTGAATTTATTTATAGCATTGATTGATATAAGCCGTAGCGTTTATTTATTACCAGCACATATGAAAGTGAGGAGAAAAAATAAGTTTATAATTGATATAACTTGACCACATATTTATAGAAAACCACCTTCATTTATAGAATCGGTAATGAGCAAGTATACGACTGATGGTCTCTGGAGAACAAAAATTTCGATTTCAATCTCTAAAAATTGGATGATCATTTCTAGTTTCCTCCAAAATTGGTGAAATAAATATCGTCATTATTCATTAAAATCAAGTTTCAGGTTTCTGATGTCCTTTAAACTGTTAGTGTCCTGATCTCATAAAAAAGCTGGATCTTAAAAACATCTCGAGTTTAAAGATGACGATGTTTTCACCTCAGTCTTGAAAATACATTCAAAGCCATTAGATTCAAATATGATAGGCAATATAACCAATTTGTAATGCCCTATAAGGAAACCTGGTAAACTATGTTACCGGTATTTTAAAAGCCGAAACTGCTATACATGTTTCTGTTACAAGCAGTTAGACAGTATAAAGCCATATTTGTTTATTGGAAGATTTGCTATTTCTATATTAAGATTCGTATGTAACGATATATGTATCCATATACATGTAACTATATTCATATGTAACTTATATAGGGCATATGTGAAAAATTTAAAATTATTTCAATGAAAATGTATATTAATTTTTAGTGAAAATGTATACAGTGGATATATTTCATTGAAATATTGTTCTATAATTCACATATTTCTACGAAGCTTGAGAAAATTAGGCTTGATCGTTCTTGAGAAAGTGAATTATTACACTGGTAAAATGACCAATATTGAGATTGAAGTCTATCAAATAAAATCTACAAATTGCAAAGCCATAAGTTGTGAGAATGAAATGAATGAATGAACGAGTGAAGAACAGGCTCATACAATTTGGAAATCAAGGTGTCTATTAACTTTCTAGTACATCCTAGGTCAACACATCGTCCATCACAACGCATTCGATGCGTTTTCCTAGCTGAGAGAAATCTAATGACATTTTAATTATACGTTAAATCTAATCACTACCCTCACTTATAGATACTGCCATCAACACATGAATCTAAATAATTAATGATAACATTACTCGATTGCCGCAATTATGAACACATGCATAACATCCAAGCCTAAAGCAGTACTCGGGTTAATAACATGCAAATGGTGGGGTAAAAACGCGCAAGAACGCCTTTCGTAGTTGTCATTGACAACATATATCTAACTGTGTAAAGGTATAATAAACGGCATCAACAGACGATAACATCTACGAAGACGCGGAGTTAAAAGTGTAGAAAAAAAGAAAGAATTGGATTAAGAAGATTGATACCCGAGTTAATGAAAACGATTGTTTCAGCAGGCAGTTTGATCAGATGAAGGTCACAACTCAGAAGTTATCTGAGACATTGAAAACATTAATTTGTGACGTCACCAAGTAGTGTCAACTTCTACTTCTGGTTCTTATTAACAGCACCATTTCGCTGGAGAGGAAAGTTAAGAGTCAAGTTGATTAGAGGAATATCAGGTTTTTTAAGATGACTTAACAACGGAATGAGATATCAAAATTGTAATACAGAGAAACACAGATATCTTTTCAATAACTTCAAGATGGTGTAAGCTATCATTATGAAGCTAATTGTAGATCTATTCAAGTTATTAGCTATGAGAAATTATTTTCAAAAAGAGTAATAACATTCAATGTATTATTGTCCATCGTCATTGTATGAAATTATCTAATATTCAATATGATACTAGTTTCGTGGGGTGAGGTATTTGGTTTATTTTAATTAATCTTTTATTTTTCTATATATTATATATATATTGTGTTATTGATGTTAATATTGGTTTCTTATATTGTTGTTGGAGTAAATTGTGTATATGTTTTATTTTTTTCCATTTGTGTATTAGTCATATAATTTATCATATGATTTTCCAAACACCTTTATAATAAGGTAATGATTTTGTGAAAAAAAATTGGAAATAAAGCAATTATTATTATAATTCTTATTATATGAAAGTTATTTGTTAGGTCAAGTTAATTGTCAAGCGCATACAACTAAAAAAAAACATTTTTCGACCTATACACTTGACCATTATGTGACATGAGTTATATAGTTATATTTTGAAGGCATTATAAATATCTGTATTTCCTCTGTATTAGAATTTTGATATATCATCCATTCAAAAATTATTATCAAAACTGATTTTTCGTTCAATCGACTCCCATGGACTCTTAATCGATCGACTAGTATACATATATATATATATTTAATCGGTATGTTTTTCTCCCTGAAGCTGTCAGATTACGGAAACAGATGGGACGAGCTCGAGGAGAAGACGTATAAAAATGATCAGAATCAAAAGAAACGTGTTTTTCTTCCGTTTTAGTTGAGTGCGAATCGAGAAAAAGTTGAATACTTTTGGAGAGTGAACATGTTTAATGGATAATGACGCGACAACGGAGTGAGATTTTTTAAAATAAAAATTGATTATTTACTTATTTCACGGATTTTCCCTATTGAGCTCATAATAGTGTTACAGGACTTGTGATGATGCTTGTGTTGTTGTAGGCTTAACTCTTTGGCAGTTAATACGTTATTTCTAATGGTCAAGCATGGAAGACAATTTATAGTAGGGTTGTAGAAATACATCTTTATTCAGCATAAGCTTTAATTCACATTACAATACATTCATTACAAAATTATACATAACTATCTATGGACTATATTTAATATTCATAATTTTAATAAACCTCAGGGGGGGGGGACATTCCTGTACAAGATAAACCCAGTCTTAACTGAGACCCAGAATTAAAGGTGGCTGTGTATGGGCTGTTGATATAGGATAATACCGCTTTTCTTTTGGTTTTTTTAGTATTATCTTCACTAAAATCGGATTAAATCGCACAGGAATGCGCCCCCTGGAATATTCCAGTAATTCAATTTTTGTTCCTGTTTATTGGAAACAAGTTGCCCATTTCTTATTGTTATATATTGAAATATACTGAAATATATATTGAAATAATGTATTGCCCTATGCAGTATCAAGAAACTGCTACAATATTTAAATTTACTTCAATATGTATATATATATATATATATATATATATATATATATATATAATAATATATTTTGTATAAAGTATACTAATTTGTGATGTATGTATGATATGATAAGTTGAACTACAACGGTTCAGTTCTGACCTCAAAAGTTGCAGCATTATTAGAGTTGTGTAACAGACATTGTACTAGATCTTATTCACTATTTCTCATTATTAAACTTCTAACCAGTCCTCGAGTTCATATTTTTATACTTCAAATGTCCATACTCGATCTTGTACAACTAATTCTACTAATGATTATCAACTAGACTGATTTATGGTCCGCGATAAATGTACCAAATAAAAACTTCTCACATTCTTATAACATAATCTCAAAAATCTTCAACTAATAATTTCCTCTGACGCGTTTACCGACTTGATCCTTGGCATGTTTATAACATGTTTCCCATAGTAAAACATGTATGATTACAGAGCGGTGAAGAGGGGTGCGGGGGGAGGGAAGGGAGGGGGTGTATATACTCCTCCCACAATGGCTATATTGCCATAACTTAATGTGTCCGTCGTTCTATTATCTGAGTTATTGAATAGCTTTAATACTAATTAACTTCCTCTTTTACAGGTACACATATGAACGTAGACAATCATGGCGCACAGTGGCTCCTCCCCCCGGAAGTACACTTCCCTTTCCTCCCTCCACCAACATATGCATATACCTTTTTAGTTTAATTAATAATCGTGCAATCTTTCAAGCTAGAAAAAAACAACTAACGGAATTATCTTAGAAAAACGCTAAACAACGCAAGTGAGAATTTCGAAACTATAGAAAACTGTAAAAAAAAAAAATGTTGACATGGTTTGGTCATTTATTAAGAAGAGTGCCGATAAAAGAGGTCTTATATTGGTGCTATAATTCAAGATCATGGGTGGTCTACAACCCGGTTAGCTCATAAAAGTCAATTATTCTCACCAGTCACGGGATGCTATAGACGTCCTTTAGCGTGGACGCAGCGAGGAACTAAGTGTTTATGGCTATTTCACATGGCACGATAGAGGTACAACAAAAATGTAGATATATTATACAAATGAGTGAATGAGAAAATTCGATTACTATACGGAAAATGTACATGATAACATGAATATTGTGAATAAATAGCTGTTTTTATTTATGTTCTTTTATGAAATATATATATATACTGAATAAGTTGAGTAGGCCTTTATATATATATATATATATATATATATATATATATATATATATATATATATATATATATATATATGTTGCATCTTGAAGATGTTTCACTATTGAATGAAGTATAATTTATTTCAATTATATTTTTGTAATTTAGTATGGTTCGGACCCTGAATAAGACGAAACCATGCTCGTAGAAACATTGGTGGCTTAAAAATGAAAAGTATCACGATTCAAAACAGCCTAGTTTTATTAATTTTGATCATATATATATATATATATATATGTTTAGAATTAATAAAACCAGGCTGTTTTAAATCGTGATACTTTTCATTTTTAAGCCACCAATGTTTCTACGAGCATGGTTTCGTCTTATTCAGGGTCCGAACCATACTAAATTACAAAAATATAATTGAAATAAATCATACTTCATTCAATAGTGAAACATCTTCAAGATGCAACAAATTCAGTGCTACCAAAATCCTCGGTCAAAATCCTTTGCCCAAATATATTTGGACCCTGAAGAAAACGATCTAGACCATTCTCGTGGAAATGCTGGTAGTTTAAAAATGAAAAGTATCACGATTTAAAACAGCCTAGTTTTACTCATTTTAATCAAGCATTATATATATATATATATATATATATATATATATATATATATATATATATATACCGTATATATATATATATATTTATATATAAATTAAATATATATATATATATATATATATATATATATATATATATATTATATATAATATATATATATATATATATATATATATATATATATATATATATATATATATATGTATATATATATATATATATATATATATATATATATATATATATATATATATAAATAGGCCTATATCAAGGTTTATTCGGTTTATACGAGACGGTATCAAATAGCAATAAAACGTTTATGTGTGTTCTTGTATATTTGTTGTAAACACGCATGAGCCTCGTTTCATAACTAGAAGTGAAATGGGCTCGAGCCTAGGAACATGAATCCAGAACGCGATGTCTATGGCTCATTATAGAGCTCTTTTATGTGTTTATTTTTCAACTGCTTCAATTACTTTTCATTGCTTGTGTAATAAATGTTTTCAATAATTTCAATAATTTGTATGTTTTATGAAAATAAATATCCTTCACGACCATCATTCCAATTTGTCCAAAATCCAAATATTCTTATTCGAAAGAAGATCTTTTATATATTAATTGATGGACGTATGTTTATTTATTGCGTTTTCCTGAACAGATATTGGTTTCGTACATTGGATTTTTGTTCACACTTTGCTATATAGTACATCGAAGAAGAACGTGAGGTAGGATCGTTTGACCGGGCACCACAAGAGCGATCTTACCACCCGCGAGAATAATTAAAATAAAGGTAACTCATTTAACAAACGAATCTCAAATAAGGTAGTAATTTCAGGGTTAGAAAACAATTCAAACTTTCTCAGTGGGGAGAAAATATCTTGAATCTTCCTATTATTCTGATATTCTTCTTTTTTTTCTCCTTCTTCAAAACTTATTCTATCTCTCTTTCTTCTCTGTTCTTCTATTTTTAACAAAATTGATCATTTTGTTTCGATATTTCTTCTCGTTTCATTGTTATGTATACGTTTAATTGTATTGTTTTCTTCAATATTTTTTGAGTTTGTGAATCAAGCCTCACAAAAATCATCAATGAGATGAAAACTGTTCAAGTTGTTGATGTTGAGATATGAGGACGCACAGATTTTCCGATACAACTCTCCATTGGACCACTCGTCGTGCGTGCAGACTTGATTAAATATTTGAAAATGTAATATTTCGATAAGAATTTAATAATATTTTGATATTTCTTACGTGTTTTGTCATGCGAAGAACAAGTCGAGGTCTACACCCCTCTCCAGATAATGCAGTGTGTAGAAACCAGAGCGGAAACAGTGACTGACAGAACTCATAATTTAGTTCCAGCGATAACAATAATAATATTCTTCTATAAAACTGGTTTCTTATTTGCTTGAACGATCATTTTGTCTGAGAAACCTGCACACAGACACAAACACACACATGCAGTTTGTCTGCTTATCTCAGCGTTATTACTTAGTTTTGTATAACAGACATTGTATTAGATCTTATTCACTATTTCTCATTATTAAAATTCTAACCAGTCCTCGAGTTCATATTTTTATACTTCAAATGTCCATTCTCGATCTTGTACAACTAATTCTACTAATGATTATCAACTAGACTGATTTATTGTCCGCGATAAATGTACCAAATAAAAACTTCTCACATTCTTATAACATAATCTCAAAAATCTTCAACTAATAATTTCCTCTGACGCGTTCACCGACTTGATCCTTGGCATGTTTATAACATGTTTCCCATAGTAAAACATGTATGATTACAAGCGTGGAGCGGTGAAGAGGGGTGCGGGGGGAGGGAAGGGAGGGGGTGTATATATACTCCTCCCACAATGGCTATATTGCCATAACTTAATGTGTCCGTCGTTCTATTATCTGAGTTATTGAATAGCTTTAATACTAATTAACTTCCTCTTTTACAGGTACACATATGAACGTAGACAATCATGGCGCACAATGGCTCCTCCCCCCGGAAGTACACTTCCCTTTCCTCCCTCCACCAACATATGCATATACCTTTTTAGTTTAATTAATAATCGTGCAATCTTTCAAGCTAGAAAAAAAAAAACTAACGGAATTATGTTAGAAAAGCGCTAAACAACGCAAGTGAGAATTTCGAAACTATAGAAAAGTAAAAAAAAAAGTTGACATGGTTTGGTCATTCATTAAGAAGAGTGCCGATAAAAGAGGTCTTATATTGGTGCTATAATTCAAGATCATGGGTGGTCTACAACCCGGTTAGCTCATAAAAGTCAATTATTCTCACCAGTCACGGGATGCTATAGACGTCCTTTAGCGTGGACGCAGCGAGGAACTAAGTGTTTATGGCTATTTCACATGGCACGATAGAGGTACAACAAAAATGTAGATATATTATACAAATGAGTGAATGGGAAAATTCGATTACTATAAGGAAAATGTACATGATAACATGAATATTGTGAATAAATGGCTGTTTTTATTTATGCTCTTTTATGAAATATATATATACTGAATAAGTTGAGTAGGCCTTTATATATATATATATATATATATATATATATATATATATATATATATATATATATATATATATGTTGCATCTTGAAGATGTTTCACTATTGAATGAAGTATAATTTATTTCAATTATATTTTGTAATAGTATGGTTCGGACCCTGAATAAGACGAGACCATGCTCGTAGAAACGTTGGTGGCTTAAAAATGAAAAGTATCACAATTCAAAACAGCCTGGTTTTATTAATTCTAAACATATATATATATATATATATGATCAAAATTAATAAAACTAGGCTGTTTTGAATCGTGATACTTTTCATTTTTAAGCGACCAATGTTTCTACGAGCATGGTCTCGTCTTATTCAGGGTCCGAACCATACTATTACAAAAATATAATTGAAATAAATTATAGTTAATCCAATAGAAAAACATCTTCAAGATGCAACAAGTTCAGTGCTACCAAAATCCTTGGTCAAAATCCTTGGTCCAAATATATTTGGACCCTGAAGAAAACGATCTAGACCATTCTCGTGGAAATGCTGGTAGTTTAAAAATAAAGAGTGTCGCGATTTAAAACAGCCTAGTTCTACTCATTTTAATCAAGCATTATATATATATATATATATATATATATATATATATATATATATATATAATTACATACATATATATATATATATATATATTTATATATAAATTAATATATATATATATATATATATATATATATATATATATATATATATATTTATATATAATATATATATATATATATATATATATATATATATATATATATATATATATATATATATATATATATATATATATATATATATATATATATATATATATATAGGCCTATATCAAGGTTTATTCGGTTTATACGAGACGGTATCAAATAGCAATAAAACGTTTATGTGTGTTCTTGTATATTTGTTGTAAACACGCATGTGCCTCGTTTCATAACTAGAAGTGAAATGGGCTCGAGCCTAGGAACATGAATCCAGAACGCGATGTCTATGGCTCATTATAGAGCTCTTTTTATGTGTTTATTTTTCAACTGCTTCAATTACTTTTCATTGCTTGTGTAATAAATGTTTTCAATAATTTCAATAATTTGTATGTTTCATGAAAATAAATATCCTTCACGACCATCATTCCAATTTGTCCAAAATCCAAATATTCTTATTTGAAAGAAGATCTTTTATATGTTAATTGATGGACGTATGTTTATTTATTGCGTTTTCCTGGCCAGATATTGGTTTCGTACATTGGATTTTTGTTCACACTTTGCTATATAGTACATCGAAGAAGAACGTGAGGTAGGATCGTTTGATCGGGCACCACAAGAGCGATCTTACCACCCGCGAGAATAATTAAAATAAAGGTAACTCATTTAACAAACGAATCTTAAATAAGGTAGTAATTTCAGGGTTAGAAAACAATTCAAACTTTCTCAGTGGGGAGAAAATATCTTGAATCTTCCTATTATTCTGATATTCTTCTTCTTTTTCTCCTTCTTCAAAACTTATTCTATCTCTCTTTTTTCTCTGTTCTTCTATTTTTAACAAAATTGATCATTTTGTTTCGATATTTCTTCTCGTTTCATTGTTATGTATACGTTTAATTGTATTGTTTTTTTCAATATTTTTCGAATTTGTGAATCAAACCTCACGAAAAAACATCAATGGGATGAAAACTGTTCAAGTTGTTGATGTTGAGATATGAGGACGCACAGATTTTCCGATACAACTCTCCATTGGACCACTCGTCGTGCGTGCAGACTTGATTAAATATTTGAAAATGTATAATATTTCAATAAGAGTTTAATAATATTTTGATATTTCCTACGTGTTTTGTCATGCGAAGAACAAGTCGAGGTCTACACCCCTCTCCAGATAATGCAGTGTGTAGAAACCAGAGCGGAAACAGTGACTGACAGAACTCATAATTTAGTTCCAGCGATAACAATAATAATATTCTTCTATAAAACTGGTTTCTTATTTGCTTGAACGATCATTTTGTCTGAGAAACCTGCACACAGACACAAACACACACATGCACGTTCGTTTGTCTGGTTATCTCAGCTTTATTACTTAGTTTTGTGAACTAAAACCACTCATTTTAATTACTGCCAATTTCTCTTTTAATTATTACAGTATGTGTGAAAAAAACTTGTACGTTATTTTGATTCTTATAAGATTTTGAATTTAAATACGTTATCCTCAAGGCGTTCTTTACTACAGCCATATGTTGATTTCTTTTCACTGAAATTCAGGTTGAGGTTTGTTCAGGTTGGTATGATTTTCAGAAATCCAAGACGAATCCTTCAATTGGAGGTTGAAAAAAGATTGAATCCTTCATCCTTCAATCCTCAGACAATCTTTTACTTTCCTCTGTTATTTTAAAGGACATCACAACATGTAACACGATTTTAACGGAAAATGACGATATTTACATTCCTAATGTTAGATGAGGCTAGAAATCATGATCTCAATTTCAGAAATTATGATTTATTTATTTGTCCTCGAGTACCCACCTTTTTTCTGAGTCGTGACGTACGTACATTACTCGATTATGTCTGTTTCTATAGAGAATCTTTTATGCCTACGTCATGACACACCAACTCTACAGGACAAAAACAATTTCTGAAATCAAGATATTGATTCCTAATTTTTCTCTAAAAATTGGGAAATAAATATCGTAATTATTCATCCAAATCTAGTTCCAGGGTTGTGATGTCCTTTAAGATATTATATCATCATTCGAATATGTTTGCAAGAGTTGAACTATTCAGTTGAACGAATCAATAATGCCTACGTCACGACTCATGAACTCTACAGGACAGAAATATTAATTTCAATTTCTAAAATCGAGATGATGATTTCTAATTTTCTCTAAAAATTGGGAAATAAATATCGTAATTATTCATCAAAATCTAGTTTCAGGGTTGTGATGTCCTTTAAGATATTATATCATCACTCGAATATGTTTGCAAGAGTTGGACGTATAAATGTTCCAGCGCTATATCTCACCTGCTCCACTTATGCAACATTTCAATCTCCATATACGAACAAGGAGCAAAACAAGTCCAAGCTGAAACCTTACTGAATTATTGTTTTATCATGTTATAATCTGGAATGTAAACCATGCACTAAGTTATGTGTAAAGTTAGATGTATGCTATCGCGTCGTTGCCTCGTAGAGAATAAGATGTTACTGTCCCTTGTGTACGGCCATTGTAGTTTTATATACGTTTTAATACTTTCTTTTGTGATGATATTTAAATTTGTTTAAAGTTTTAAAGTTTTGAAAAATCTAGATGGCATCTTGAGTATGGTTGGCGAAATAATATGAAATTGAATAATGTTATTAATAACAATCTCTCAGAATGAAGAAATTACGCCAATCCATAGATCTTATAGTTATCACAGTGCTTCGTTAAACGAATCATTTTTCGTTTTCTATATAAATATTTTTTTGTATTATTTCAACAACTTTCTGATTAACTACCAGTAGTCATACCATAAATGAATCATACCATTATATATTAGATATTTTAAACTATCACAGTTATTCATTCTTTTGAGAGATTACTGTCATTCCCAAATATGTGATCAACAAAGCTCAACAAGAATCAACAAGATTCATTGAGCTTAAATATTTATATATAATTACGCAGTACATTCCTTAAAAGAATAAACTCATATCTGTATACATAAATACTTATTACATACATATATTTAAACCTACGAGCTTCGAGCAGTTAACAAGGATCCTTGATAATGGCAAGTGTCATCTTGCCGAAACGTTGGAGAGAAAGACAAGGTCCCAGACGGGACCGCAATTTCTTCCCAAAAGAGCAAACGCGGCATTCCCGAGACAACCACGTGTTACATATATATATATATATATATATATATATATATATATATATATATATATATATATATATATATATATATGTCAAAGTTACATTAATTAAGTAGGCCTATAGTAAAACGGGTCTCTAATCCCAAACAATGTAATTCATGCAGAAGGGAATATTTCATTGAACCAAGTGATAAGTCGCTGCTTGGTTTGTTGTGCTCAGCTAGCCAGCCAATAGCGTGTCGC
This sequence comes from Brachyptera putata, assembly GCA_907164805.1. Taxonomy (NCBI): domain Eukaryota; kingdom Metazoa; phylum Arthropoda; class Insecta; order Plecoptera; family Taeniopterygidae; genus Brachyptera; species Brachyptera putata. Next base: position 24,387,450 of record OU015468.1, on the reverse strand, counting down.
TACGCAATCGAACGGTATGGTCTGAAGGAGAAGTCATCCCCTTCATACCCATTACATCAAATAGCAATAATCTATCAGCAATTTAATTGAACTTCTTGAGATTTTACAAAGATTCTGTCTGTAAAACAAAGTTTGTTCCAGATAAGATAAGAGAAACAATGGTCCATTACAGCATCTTCACAGACTCTATTTCACAAGACCTATCTGTATTGAAGACACTGATTTAGTGCAATACTCGAATCTTGGACCATCTTCAGTATTTCAATCGCTCGTAATGCATACGGTACTTTATACACTGTCGTTAAATACGGTAAACGAGAAATGTTAGACACTTGCATAGAAAGTGTAGACGTAACTTCATTATAGTCGTAGCAAAGAACATGGATAAAACTGAATTTGAGTGTGTTAATCTGTACATATTCATACATTCACGTATGTAATGCATTGTTGAAGTTAATTGTGATAATATAACTAATATTTTGGTGTATTACAACTTTTTTTTTAACTTTCCAGAAATTCTATTTAGAACGTAGGCCTATACTTTTTTCTCCCCACTGTGAATGTTTCAATTGTTTCTAACTCTGAAATTACCATCTTTGTTCAAGATTTATTGTTTGATGAGTTATCTTAATTTAATTATTACCAGGGATGGTAAAATCGCCCTTGTGGTGCCCCATCCAAACGATCTCGTCTTTTACCCGTAGCCTTTATTGGGGAACAATGATTTTGTATCAATTTTCGATCTTATTAAAAATGAAAATTTTCAACTATATGTGTGCTTTCATACTTACGACCCTATAATCGTTCAATACATAAGAAGAACAGATTTCTCCAGATTGGTACAAATCTATATTCTAGATCTATATGGTAAATGAAGTGAATAATTTCCATCTTGAGGTAAACATAAAACAGTCTAAAAATGTGTAGCTGTCTATAGATTTATAGACAATATAAAAAAGATAAACCAAAAAAAGATTTTTTTTCCAGATGCAATTGGCTATTATTATACGATACCAGTGTTATTATTGGTAATAAAATGTGCTCAGTTACCCCTAAACTATTGGGGTAAGTGGTGACGTATTTCCAGCCTGATTTGAACCAACAAGGGATGTTACATCTTCCGCGCAATTAAACTTACGAGGCGAATTATTCACACTATAACTAACTGTTAGTTGAGAGGGGCTGGCTGCTTCATATCGCAGAATACAAGCAGATCTGTTTAGAAGAGGACAGATATATGTTCATATATGCGTACAGCGTTCATCGAAGTAACAGAGGGATGTTGCATGGTTATTAATAGTTGAAAATTAAAGCTTATACCAAAGCCAATGTTTTGAAAAATCGAGTCCAGATCGTTAGCATCTGTTGCCATCAACATTTCCTGTCTGTCAGCAGAATTCTGAAAATGACAAACACAAATTTTATCGAATTACAAAATGACGTCAAGTGAATTCATTTGCATGAATAACACAAAAAAATATCATATCAAAAAATGTAACTTTTTAAGTAGTTGAAAGTATTCAGCGACGGGCGGTGAAATGGATTTTTAAAACCCTCTCCTCAACTCTAATTAATCAGTTGATATTAAATTTTCCATCGCATGTAAAAATAAAACGTCGCACGACAAAAACTTTTATTTTCACCCCCCCGACGTCGTCTAAAAATGGGAAGACACAGTAACAAACTGTGTAGATGAATTTTTTAACTCGGGTAAAAGTTGGTCGTAAGCCTTTTCGGCTCAGCATGGTCTCTTACTTAATTCACAAACTTGCCGCTGTTTGGAGACATTTTCTACTTTGCATTACAAAAGAACCACACAAGAATAATTCTTCATTTTCAAGAGTAGAGTTGAAAACTAGTCGAGGGGCTAAAGCATGTTTCCACTACATTGAACTCGGCGCCCTTTATTCTTAATTCTAATTTATACGTAATCTTCTTTATTTTCTCTAATTCAACGACGCCTTCTCTTCATTTTTATCCACCCCTTCAGCACGACGCGTCAGGATCTTTAACCGCGTCGATATTTACCATCGATCAATGTTTGTTTGAAAGATAACAAATTGATTTGTGTACAACAAAAACAAAAGGCTTGATTATTGTGCTCTAACTATAGTCTAGTCTTGGATAGATAGATAGATTATTGTCTGCTTAACGACCCCACCAATGGCTAGGTTATACGGGGGTACGAATTAGCAGGTGATTATTTCATTTCATTTCATTTCATTTATTTTCTTCCAAATAAGATATTACAAAACAAGTTGAAAACAATGTATAAAATGTAATATATATGGAAAGTCAGATTATGTATGAGTATAATACAATATAAAATATGTGAAATATATAGAATGAATATAACACATCATCATGCAAGGTGACATAAAAAAATAGAATGAGAACAGCAAATAAATACATCATAATATAAAAAAGTAGCGTAAGATGAGAAGGTCAACAAAAGTGTAATAGAAGCGTCTATGTACAAAAACATGTGTGATTATCAATGTGTGATTATGAAACTATGACGTGATGATGAGTAAAAGGACGTTTACAAAAACCCATGCCTTATGCGGGACTTGAACCCACGTCCAACGGTGACTTCAGTTTCTGACGCGATGTTTCAGTTGACTAAGCTACCGAGGGCGGCTCTAGTCTTGGTGTCTTGATAGAATATATCTTTCGTCTATGATTCAAATTCACGCTTCGATATTTGATGTTATGAATGAAATATCGACAACCATAAGAAAGCAATCAGATGCAACTAGGGGTCAGATGGAAACCATAAAAGTTGACAAATAGAAAAAAGAATCGTTTTAGTTTTCTTTCTTTAACGCCATCGCAGTATGTTTCCAAGATATAATAAGTTTCCATAAGTAATAAAACTTGACAACATGCTGGGAATGTAGTTTTTTTATGAAACGCTCTTACAATGTGTCAAACTAGGGAAACCCCCGTGGATTTCACATTACGCTCAGTAGTACCAACAACGAGAAGATTTGCAATCAAAATAATTTACAACCCAAACAAGCGAACCTAAGCAAATGTGAAACACACATGCATCTTGAAGTGAAATGATGGATAGACATGTTAAATATATACCGTATAGAATAACTTACTAAACATACGATGAAGAATGAAAAAAATAGAAATATGGTGGTTAAGAAATTGAGATATAACTGCATCAAGGACGAACGGTGGGGTCGGTGCCAAGAACAATATTCGAGATTATGGTAAGATATAAAGCTCACCAAAATCGTCTGATCCCTAATCAAATCTGTTCATTAAAAACGTATGTTGTTTTAGAACTTGAATGATTTCATTTTTGTACAAATATTATATTAGGGGTTTTAAGGATTCAAACAATTGAAACTTAAATTTGTTACGAAACCTTCAATGATGAGGAACCAGAGAATATCGATATACATTCGATTCAACCAACTTCATCTGGAGACCACAAACAACAATAACATCATCACATTAACAGCTGTGAATCCTTGCCAAGATTGACCTACAAAAAAATATGGAACTTCACAATTATAGGCTCACAGCTAAATAACTGGAGAACTTGAACAGAAAGATCATATATATATATATATATATATATATATATATATATATATATATATATATATATATATATATATATATATATATATATATATATATATATATATATATATATATATATGCATATGTAGGCCATATATATAAGTTATCGATAACTTTTTGACCGGTACTTTTAATTAAATGTCGTTTAACAAGAGAGTGTGTTTGAGAGACAAGTTCGAATTTACAGCCCACTCTATGTGACATTATTCCTTCGTCCGATTCGTTATCAACCAGTAATATGCATGTTCTATACAGTGTGGCAATTCCGGCGGATTCGAAACGAATAATTATAGAAACGCAATGTAAAAAATAACATTGAGTTCGCGTGGTCAATTCATCAACTGTACGCCAGCTATGTTTCATTTGCCAATGTATGTAGTCATATATAATATTATAATCCACTATAATATTATAATGTAGGTTTCTGTAATCAGGTCTACCATCGTTGTACGGTACAATAGCAGTCAGTTCTGTAATGTGTACATGAAACTGCGTGAAGCACGTAGCGATGAGGTATGGCTAGTTTGTTGGCAGCTCTGTTTGTGTGTTTTAGTCAAACACGAATAGGTAAGTTGAAGCGATAAGTTGATAAAAAACAGTTGAAAACAACAGAATTGGAGTGAATTAAGAATATCTGCATACACTTTCAAGTGTTATGTGTATTTGTTTTATGTTTTATGATAAGATTTGAACTTGAGAGTTTGAAATGAATGAAATTTGTTTATGTGCTAGGCAATGTAATTACCCCATTACCATATTATGCAAGCAAGAATTGAAAGAAATAATTATGTAAATATGTTATATTGCATCTTTTGTAAAATAAGTCGCGAAATCACAATTTAAATTGAAGAATATATTTTCTAATTTTATTCAAGCAAGATACTTTTTCTCATAATTTTCTCGAGTTGATTAAAATAGTTATTAAATATTGATAATAACATGGAAACTCATTAAAACATAACTTGAACCTACAATCATTCATTTTCGTGAAAAGTCTCTATTCCGATTAATTAATAAACGTGTGAAAATATTTGCATTCACAACAAATCGAATCAAGGCTACGATCAATCCAAAATGTCTGAATCCAAAAAACACCAAAACCAAAAACGGCAACATAAAAATTCCACGTATCATTTCAATACATTACACTCCCCTAACCCAAGAACCTTCATCTCATCATCCCATCATCTCATTAATCATCCATCCGACGCCATTAGATCTGCTCTATCATAACAGTGCGTCGTTAAACCCAATATGAAAAAAAAATTGCTCATCTGATCCATAATTACCAGTTGTCAAAGAATATGTTTTAAAGTTATTTGCTGAACCATAGAGAAGTTATGGTTGAACGTAAGCAATTGCAACATCTCCATTTCCAACTTAAGGATAACAAAAGCCCATTAAGAGTGAAAGCTTACTTATTTTTTTGTGCACTACACTATATTATATGATGGTTAAAGCCTATCAAAATATTAGCAATATGCTTCCTACACATATATATATAGTCATATAGGGGTAGTATAAGTTAAGATGCTTTTATCTTTTTCTATATGGTTTACCCCTCGTATAGACATTATTATAGCTTTTAAGGGAGGCATAATGAATAGTTTGGCGCACCGCCCGTATATCCACCATCAACCCCACAGATTAGCCAAGACGACCAAAATCATAAATCATATTATTATAGTATATAACACAAGAGAACGACAATTTTTGTCGTTTTTTTTCTGTCTCTATGGTGTTAGTTTATTTGTGCAAGGCGGTCCATTACCACCCCACAATCCCGACATCGAGTCATAATCGAGTTAAGGGTGGTGATGGTGAATGAACAAAACCGAGTAGGCCAATTTAGAGAGCCGGCGATGACGATGACGACGACGACGTCGACGACGACGTAGGCGTTCTGAGTCCATTACGCGGGAACAATCGCGAACAAAAGGTTGCTGCTCCCAGCAGGAGAGTGCATGGGAGAGTGTGTATATACACATATATATAAATATATATATGAATATATATATATATATATATATATATATATATTGTTTTGTGTAAGATTTCACAAGTATTATTTTCGAATTGATTCATAATTTTCAGATTAACTATCTATATTATATATATATATAAACATATATATATATATATATATATATATATATATATATATATATATATATATATTGTTTTGTGCAAGCTTTCACAAGTATTATTTTCAAATTGATTCATAATTTTCAGATTAAACTTGTGTGATGATGTATATATTTTTTTTTTCACATTTTCAATGTGTGTAAAAAAATGTATACATCATCACACAAGTTTAATCTGAAAATTATGAATCAATTTGGAAATATAATATATATATATATATTATATATATATATACAAGTAATAAGAAACCACTATAGGCGTTTAGCGTTGAGGATGAGCTAGACACATAGCAAGAATACACACATGACCACACATTGGTCAAAATAGAAAATCTGATTATTTTCACCAATACTATCACCAATATTTTCTTCGTAATTTTTTCAGGAAAAGTGATATAGTTTCCCAACTTGTGGCCAGAAGTTATTGTGTATTATAATTCTTCAACCTAAGATTGTGTGGATATGTATTTAGGTTCGAGCAAATCTGAAAAAATACTTGCAAGCAACGCGTTTACCTAGCCAAGCATTGATAAGTATATAAGCTGTAAGAATTAATATAATACTACGTATTCTCATAGGCTTTCGAATAAATTATGATACTGCTATGTACCTATTTCTGCGTTATTCATTTTACTCGTTTTGTAGATATAGATAAAATTGAAGCTGAAAATTAAGTTCATAAGTATTAAAGATATTAACAAGAGAATGGAGGTGAAACAAATAGATAAAATAAGTAATGGAACATGTTTATTATATTATCTCCCAACTTATTTTATCATAATTGACGTAAATGGCCCTCATAATTTGTCGTTGTCCATAGCCCAAGTATCCTAACCGATAAGCAGAGCATATAATTAGTACTAATTTTTGAAGAGCGTTTTTTTAAACAAATAGTTCACATAAATAAAAGATATGAGCCCCAAAAAAATCAAAGATATCACTTGACCATACTCTTCCATAAAGATATGTAATAAAAATAATCAGACGAGTTTTAGCGAGGATTCAATTTGACATACTGAAAAAAATTGGTGTTCGTTTTAATGCTTTTTTGTTTTTTTTATTATTTTCATGTTCTTGTTTTTTTGTCAGTTCTCCACAGGTCAAACGGCTACAGCTATCAACTTTAAACTTTTTTTCAATATGGTTCCTCATCTAACTTAGATCTGTGTAGTTTTGTGGCATTATCGGGGGGTAACTTTTTTTTTATGAATCTTAGAAATTTCAAAAATACCCATTAGAATAACATGGCGAAAAAAAAAAAAAAATATTTTCCCAAAAAAATGAAATTTTGCGTGAAGTTGAATTATATTTTGATACACATTTCTAAAAAAAATCAGCTTGATCGAGTCAGCCATTTTGAAGAAAAAATATAAAATGTGCTAAATTGGTACCACTCGAAGCAGTTCTTAACCATTACTACCCATACTATTACTATCCGCTCGTCTAACAACGCATATGGCGTTTTCCTAGTAATAATAAGGTGTGGAAAAATGAAACACAATCTCATATATATTGGTTTAACGACGAACTGTAATGACGGCTAAGATCTATTGACAAAACATTATTATCACACAATTCACTTTAAATAGCAACACAACAATATATTTACCAAGTTAATGCAATAACATCGACTATAATACAGAAAGTGTATATAGAAGAAAACAATCTAGTCCACCCTAGTCGGTAAGTGGTATTGGCCGTCTACCAAATGACAACATTTCCTGCTTGCATCCCTTCTCGTTAATGACAATGAGCCGGCAAATGGCGCGCGCTCACCCAGCAAACTTACTGACCACTAATTCAATCAGCTCGCCGGAAGTGGCCCTTTTAACCCCCCCCCCTCTCCCCCCCTTCATCCCTTCTCTTCCCAGTATTGTTGTCCAGATAGAAATACAACAGAAGGAATGCTTGACAATTTCAGCTATAACTCTCTCTTAGTTGTGGGCATCTAGAACTTACAAATAAAATCCAGGAAGTTCCTTGGATGTACCTATACACTAGAGGCTGAGGAAGTTCTTACTTCCTTAGTTAAGAACATCTAAGGTACTTGTCTTAGAGTACCTTAGACCTTGATTACCGTGCCTCAGACCTAACACTAACATGTTATAGTCATACACTCATTTGTATAGGCCTGTATTTTCTTTTTAATAACATCGAAACTTGACACAATCATTCTTCCCCAATTAAAGGTATGAATGAAAGGTAGGATCGTTTGTATATAATATACTATATACACAGTATAGTATTAAATGTAATACAAAATAATGGATGAAATACAAATATTTTACTATATAAAGAGAAGTATTATTTTTATCGTTCGAAACGGTTGCTGGAAAAGTAGAACAAGAAGAATCAATCTTCATTCATACAAGTACCTATAACAGTGATGCTCATATTATAATATGGTTTATTCGTACTTGAGTTAATACTTCGTACGATCGCCATTGCCACTAGATGGCAGTGGTGTAATGGTAATACTATCATTGTACTAACTAAGTATGATTGAAACTGAAGAGTGACTGTACATTACAATTACAGGTGGATGAAATATCTATAAAAATAATACATGCATGCATATTAAGTAAGTGTGTAATCTCAGTAATAACTTGGCAGTAGTATTGGTTAGGTCCATAAAAACCAATCTAGCAAAATGTAGACTGTAACATTAAGCTGAATATATACCGTATATAGAATATGTTTTAGTGTAGAGGGTAAGCCAAATAGCCTTTAATGCGATGCAATAAGGTTTTCCATTATACAGTTAAACTCTTGGTTAGGTTAGGACAAAACGCGAGCTTTATATGTATGTATGTGTGCATATATATATATATATATATATATATATATATATATATATATATATATATATATATATATATATATATATATATATATATGTGTGTGTGTGTGTGTGTGTGTATATACATATGGGTTTACAAGAAGAGCAGAGCACATTTTCCGCTTGGCTTGCAATTAAGTCTGTTATCCTGTCGTAGCAGATCTGCACAATAGTTCCATCACCGAGGAGTGGGCACAGAGATCCCCTCCTTCCAGCCCAGCCAAGTCCTTTCAGCCGGAAAACTGGGGGATCAAATACACGAGTTCCTGCAGTCGAGACCTAATGCGTTATTGCATGAATGTGAACGAAATGTTTTTTTTTTTTTAAATAATGACATCGAAACTTGATACAAAATCATTGAAAGGTAGGATCGTTTGGACGGAGCACCATAAGGGCGATCTTACCACCCCAATTGTAATTATTTAAAACTAATTAATTTTAGCACCAGGACTGCGCTGTTTTGTGACCATAATTTTCCGCCGCAGATAAAAGTCTTTCAGTTTCCAAAAATCCGGAACAGCTTATAAGTAAAAACCGTTTTTGTGATATATCTGGACATTACCAGCATTGGTATTGAGAGTGAACCAAACACACGAATGTTGATATCTTCCACTTTGAACTGAGTCTCTTAGGCAATGTTACAAATCAGTTGCAATCAATCGATGTGTGTAATTGTGTGTAATTTTATGAGTGAATGAATTGGTTTTTTACGGCGCGTCGACATCGAGATCATTTTGCGCATTTTTTGTTTGTTTTTTGTATCTTGACTTTTCTTGGAGTAAAGATAGTAATTGAAGTAGTCATTCTATTCTCACGCATGATTGTGTAAAAGAATAATTTATATTTGTGAAATTACTTTTGACAACATTTACTGTGGATTGTGGAAAATATTATTTCAGCACTTCGGTGTCATACCAGAATAGGTTGAGCAAAATCGGTTCTACGGCTATTTTGGAAAATATTCTGAAAATTTTGATAATTCCCATAAGTATACCAGAATTTTCAAGTTTTCAATTTTATCCATTTGACATGAAATTTCCATAGATTACTGATCTTGTTTTAATGCATGTACAAAGACATTCAAATCGGTCGAAAATAATTCATTTTGTTGGAAAAGTGACCAATTTTGAGACTAAAGTGTGTTGAGAATGAAATGATATGAATGATGAATGAATAAATGAAGAATGCTCAATAATTATTTCTAAATCAAACTTTCGAGTAGGCCTACATTCTATGGAAATATCTCGCTCATCTTACAACGCATACGATGCGTTTTCCTAAACGTAGTGAAGACTTCCATTCCACTCACTCAAAAATGGGTTTATTTTCTCTATTTTTTACGCGGTATCCTAATGAATGAACGTTTTGCGCAAGTATAAAAAATATTATTCATTTTTTCGCGTCGTAGACCTCCAAGAATATTTGCATTTTACCTCGCTCTATTGTCAAATCTACCAACCAAACAACTTCATTATCGACTTATCGCTATCTCGCGCAATACCAACAGCAGAAAACTAAAATTACGCTGACTGTTCTTGAAACTTGCTTCCAGCGGTTGTTTTCAGTAAGCTTACCTTGATTAGCACGTGTGATAATCTATAAAATGGGTAAAAAGGACAAAAACAAAAAAAAGGGTCAAGGAGCGATCAAGACAGCCGCAAAGACAGAGAAAAAACTCTCTTTGAAACAGAAGAAGGAGCTAGCTGCTATCGGAGAGGTAACCACAGAACTCGCGGACATAACCTAAAATCTGGAACTTGCTCATTGAATTTATGACTAAGGTTGATCTAATAACCATACAAAATCAATGACTGAGGCCATTAGGTTTATAGTTCAACTTTCTCTATCCTTATACCCTGCTCACACTATGTTCACTAACTTCTATTACTTCTAACTGACATTGAACGCTAACCGCGGTTACAGAAGGATGTTATAGACATAAGCCTAGCGCTTGCCAATGTTGTTTTCAAAACCATTGTGAAATTATTCATTTCCATAATTTTATAATACCTATGTTTCCTGCCGGCATTGAGATTGTAATGCTACCGGTAACCTTTGCATAACTGATGTGAATGCCAAGATTCTTGACTGATATGAAAACGTTCTTATTTTGTAGGACGATATTGAGAAAATTGTGTCTCAAATTGAAGCTGATGAGAAAAAAAGGCTACAAGTTGTGGAGAACATTCTTCCTTCTCCTTCGAGGAGAGTAAACTGTTCCCTGACAGCGCATCCCGATAAGGAAGAGTTGATACTGTTTGGAGGAGAATATTTCAACGGACAAAAGGTATTGACAAGAAGTTGTTTGTGGAGCAGTTATGAAGAGCCAAGGAAATGCCGAGAATGTTATTGTTGTTGAGTTCTTTATGTGGCATGTATGTAAACATCAAAAAGGCGAGGTTCCGTCTTCCAACCGCGATAATGTTGAACCTATACCGTGACATTGATTGACCGTGATAATGTTGTTGATAGGCCTAGATGAATAGTTTATTGTCTTCTTTTACATTCCTATACATATAGTTGATTACGGTAATAAAGAGAACAAACTACATACCAGACAGTCGATAAATAGTAGGCGTATAATATGGGAAGTTTGGAACATTGAATTTAAAAAAAAAAAAAAAATTGGCCTACAAATTTGTGGTATCTAATATATAAGGTTCTCAAGTTTTATTTTAAAATCCCACATCTACCTGTATGCTTCCCATATTGAACAGTTTAATTTTACATGTCAATACATTTTTTAGTCTGGTCCTTGAAAACTGTAGGCCTACTCATGAGGTTTCACTGTATTGGTTCATAGATAGCCTAAACATAGACTAGGGATACAATGAAAGTATATAGTCAATGCTCTATTCACTTCTTTTGGCAATAGGCCTATAAGCTTCAAAATTATGTGCTTTTACATTAATTAGCATTTTCCACTACAGTAGATGGTGTTTGTTGTATTTTCCAAACTATTTTTTGTTATAGTTTACCGTATTCATTTTGTTATCTCAGTATAATTATTGTACCCGACAGTCTGACCATACCGGTACATGTAACGCAGTGGCTAACGTGCTCGCTTCATGTGATCCAAGAGGCGAGAGGTTCTGGGACCTGGTTCGATCCCCGCCGCCGTCCATCTTTACAGGGTTTTTTCGTGGTTTTTCTCTGTAGTCTAGGCTAATGCCAGGATGGTTCCCACTATATAGATCATAAGATTTCGCTTCCTTCCCATTACCCAAGAAACCTTCATCTCATCATCTCATTAATCATCCATCCGATGCCATTAGAACTGCGCTATCATAACAGTGCGTCGTAAAACCCAATACAGTGGAACATCTATCCATCGTTTCTCAAGGGACCAGGAAAATAAAACCATCCATGCAGGAAAACGATTCATCCAGGAATATTAAACATTGATAGTATGTGAGTGGGGTGAGAAAAATGAATGATATGAGCAGGAAAACGATGGATCCAGGAACGATACATAGAGGTTTCACTGTAGGTATAAAATAAAAAGTATGCCTATGAACTAACTATTGACAATTTTCAGACATTTCTGTACAATGATTTGTACTTCTACAACATACCTCGAAACGAGTGGCTTCTCGTGAAAGTTCCCGGCAGTCCTCCGCCGAGATGCGGCCACCAGGCCATTGGTATATCGGCCAATAAAGGACAGCTGTGGATATTCGGCGGAGAATACGCAAGCCCGACACAAACGCAATTCTATCATTATAAAGATCTGTGGGTTTATCACCTAAACGGGAAGAAATGGGAGAAAATGAGGTAACAAATATTCGTAATTTGAATTATATCAATTGAATTTCTTCAGTTTCTAGCATTTCTACTTTTTTGCACCCAATACAAATATTTGTTGTGTTATTATAATGATTTATCATTGTGTTGATACTATTGAGCTAATGAAACTACCGGTAGTAAAGATTATGGTTGCCGCTCGATATGAAAATTATAAACAATGCCGAATGTTGAGAAAATATATCGAAATTATCAATCGATATCAAATCGGAAAAAGCGGGACTGTAAGAAATCATGTCTTGACTATGTTTTGTAGTTATACGTGAACGCTGGGAGCAAGACTGAGCTCTATGTTTTTTTTCAAGTATTTTATTTATTTTAATTTTGTTTCTTAGGCCTACTTTGTCTTTCATCTCAGTTATTTACCGGTACAATATTTCAATCAATATCCATTGATACAATATATAATTTATCTAATATTCCAAGTTGATATCGCTTCACAGTTTAGAAGTATTGAAATCGAATAGGCCTAGCAACTGAAGATTGAATATGTACTTCCAATTTCAATTTCAGTGCTTTATTTGCCAAGTTGAATTTTACATTCTTTAAACAGATCGTGATAAAATGTATGGCACGTCAAAACAAAAAACATTAACATAATATAGAGTGAAACTAATATGTACATGTAAGAGTTTTATGTATAAAAAGACAAATAACGTGTAACTTTTCCTGCTAGTGCAACCGGTGGTCCGTCTGCAAGAAGCGGTCACAGAATGGTGTGCGTAAAGAAACAACTCATCGTCTTCGGTGGATTTCACGACAACCTACGCGACTACAAGTACCACAACGACATCTACGCGTTTGACCTTGAAACCTACACGTGGAAGAAACTGGAACCTAGCGGTAAGCCCCGGCGCCGCGCTCCGGCTGTCAGATGATCGCGCTTCACGACGGACGAGTACTCATCTACGGCGGGTACAGCAAAGAGAAGATCAAGAAAGATGTCGATAAAGGAATCATACATACAGACATGTTCATTTTAGCACCAGATAGTAAGTTTGAAATGTAACCAACAATTTTCATTTTTTTTTTCCATTATATTGGGTTTAACGACGCACTGTCATGATAACGAAGACCTATTGGCGTCGAATGGATGATTAATGAGATGAAGGTTTCTTCGGTACTGTGGAGGATGGTGGGAAGGAAACGGTTGTGACCTATATTGTGGGAACCATCCCGGCATTAGCCTAGACTACAGAGGGAAACTATGAAAAGCCCCTGTAAAGATGGACTGAGATGAAGGTTTCTTGGGTAGTGGGAAGGAAACGGTCGTGGCCCATATTGTGGGAACCATCCCAGCATTAGCCTAGACTACAGAGGGAAATCACGAAAAGCCCCTGTAAAGATAGACGGCGGCGGGGATCGAACCGGGTCCGAAAACCCCTCGCCTTCTGGATGACACGAAGCGAGCGCGTTAAATACTACGCTGCATGTGCCGGTTTTTCAAGTTGAAGAGTTTAGTTTTATTGACCTTTTGATTCATACATAATACAAGTAGAGGCCGATTCATAAAATAAAATTCCATAAAATACGTGGAACACAATTAGTTGCAAACAATACATACAGGCCTAGTGTACAGTGTAACCTCTATGCATCGTTCCCGGATCCATCGTTTTCCTGCTTGTATCATTCATTTTTTCTCACCTCACTCACTCATTATCAATGTTAAATTTTCCTGCATGGATGGTTTTATTTTCCGTGACCCTTGAAAAACGATGGACAGAGGTTCCACTGTACAATAGAATCAATGCAGCACAAACAAAGAAGCATCTGATTACAACTGAGCATGAATTCTAAGAACGAGAGAGCCATGAACATCTTTATAATAGTTGAGGACTAATGAAAATAATTGAAAAAGATTGATCAAAGGGTTGATGAAAGATCGATATATATGATTCATCATAGGCTCTTTATACAGGATCTTATACTGTAGATACCTGAAACGATGCGATGATTTAGTTCGACATAGATGAGTGTCTAGGATGTTGAAGCGAAGGAGAGCATGTAAAAGGTTAGATTTAATGTAAATTAGATTTTTTTATAATAACTTTGGAATAGTTAGCCTAGAGCAGTTAGTTTTGAAAGGAACATTTGAAAAGATCAGCTTTGCTGTAGGTTTAATAGCTCATTTCAATATCAAAATAATTGGATGAGCGAAGCGAAGACTTCCATTGTGTCGGAGAAGTATCTTTCTGTTTTTTTTTTTTGTATGCGCGGCACAGGTTTCAATGTTCGATTGATCAATATGAATTTTTTGTGGACACGACGTTTTTGTTGACGTTTTTTGTGTACCGACCGAGTAGTGCTTCAAAGTACATTTATTTTTTGGTAGATATCGTTAGTAGTTCGTTACCGATGATTTTAGTGGGTGCGTGTACACAGCATAACCTCAACAACTGCCAGTATTGCTGTATTTTTTGTTGTTTTTTATTCAAATTACAACATATTATTATTTTTTAAAATTGAAATGTTGTGATTTGAACTTTGTCCAAATCTTTTGAATTCAATCATTTATCTTTATTGTGATGATTTAAATAAAATAAGCCCACTCTATTATTGGCTAACCTGGTGGGTTTTATATAAAAAACTTAACTGTTCTGTGAAAGGGTTAATACAGTTAGGCCTACAAAGTACAGTAATAAAGAGGTAGTGAATAACACTATAGCTTATGAGTAGAGATGTCGGAAGTTTGAAAAAGATATCCCCAAAAGAATAACCCCAAAAAAATACCAAACAAAAATTCTTCAAAAGCTCTCATATTTTCACCGATTTAAGAACAACCATCACAAACATATTATAGAATAATCAATTAAGAAATAATGGGAAACGCATTGATAGCATAAATATTATTGAAAATTAGTCTTAATCAACAGGTAGCATTAACTAGCAGCACACTTAGCCACAAGTGGTAGACTTTTGAATTAATCCAAGGTATGTCTGTAGATGTAGAGTGAGCTGACGGAATACAGTGAAACCTCTATCCATCATTTCTCAAGGGACCAGGAAAATAAAATCATCCATGCAGGAAAATGATCCATCCAGAAAAATGTAGCATTAATTATAGGCCTATGGGAGTGGGGTTAGAAAAAATGAATGATACAACCAGGAAAACGATGGATCCGGGAACGATGCATAGAGGTTTCACTGTATAGATTTTCATACAACGTGTATATTGACTGAATTCAGTCCTTATTAATATTCTAATCAAGTTCTTTATGTCTAGTATTCTTACCAAACCTGTGACAGAAGAAAAACTTGCAGTACAAAGTTATATAATGCATTCCCTAATTCATTTATATTTTACATGTCAACAGTATTTTATGTGGCTAGTCGTCAACTAGTTTAGAAACCCTGCCATGAAATTTAAATAAAGTATGATGATAACATGGGTATTTTTCCTCGCAGAAACTGATCCGACTAAATGGAAATGGTCCTCCGTAAAACAATCGGGCATTCGACTCTCCCCTCGTTGCGGAACCTCCATTGCCGCGGCGCCTGGAAACAAGGCTTACTCCTTCGGCGGAGTATTCGACATCGAAGAAAGCGACGAAGATCTGGCCGGAACATTCTACAACGACTTACAATTACTAGACTTAGAGAAAACAATGTGGCGATCGGTAGCTCTGACAGGTAAGAGAGAGATTGGCCAATTAAAGAAGAGACGACGCAAAGAGAAAGTTGACGGCGACGCGGAAGGTATGGACGAGAGTGACGAGGAGTCTGACGAAGAGATCGAACCTCCAAGCAGCACGACGCTAGCCGATGACGGTGTGTTCAAGGTCACGCTCGGCCCGACTCCTACCCCAACAAGTGCTAACGGCGCTGAGAAGAGCACGAGTATTGAGATATTCTCGCCGTCGCCTCGAATGAACTGCAGCCTTGCTGTCAAACACAACACACTGTTCATGTTCGGTGGCATGGTCGAGGACGGAAACAAACAGGTCACGCTGTCGGACTTCTACGCGCTGGATCTGAAGAAGCTGGACGAGTGGAAGGTTTTGGTACCAAATGATGCTGCGACTGAGGAGTGGATCGAGTCTGATGAAAGTGGTTCGGAAGATGATGGTGAGTCGGACGATGAGTCGGGTTCGGAAGGTGACGAGGATGATAGTGACGGAGACGAGGAAGAAGGAACTCCGATGGATGTTGATTAGATGTGGTAAATATTAGATAATATTGATATTATGGATCAATAAACATAATCAAATAAAAATTATCAATAATTTTATTGTTCATAAAATTGTATAAAATTAATATATTACTCAACCACTGATTAGTAAGATCCTCTAATTGTCTTTTGCTTATACCGGTACTGTACAGTAGGGCCTACATTCATTTAAATGGACCGTAATGTAAAAAATATTACAATACTCAAAACATTGCCATTTTCTTCAACACAACAAACTCAATGATGGTACACAGAGGTCTAAGGATGTTTAGTTTTAATATGTTTGTTCAAACTACTTTTTACAGTGAATGCAACGCCGCAGTCAGTATTTGGGCATTTGTATGGTTTGAGTCCTGAGTGGGATCTCATATGTACTTGAAGACCATGTTTAACCATTTTACCACAAATAGAGCACGTATAGTGTTTCAAAGTACCAGCATGCCATTTCTGATGTGCTTGTAAATTACGTTGAGTTACAAATGTCTTTTCGCATAGTTTGCATTCAAAATTGCGTAACCCTACATGCACGCTCATGTGATCTCTCAAAGCACTCTTCCTAGAGAAACTCTTGCCGTCACACAATTTACAGTTAAATTGACGCTTTTCATTATGCATTTTGGCATGCTGATTGAGATTACCTAAACTCGTGTAGCATTTCCCACAAACGTCACATTTATGCGATTTCATCCGATTTTTATCGTGGGTAGCCATGTGAACTTGGCAGTCGGAATTTTTCAAGAATTTCTTATCGCAGACAGCACAGGAAATAACCGATAGTTGATTTCCGTCGTGGCGTAATAGTATATGCCTTCTGAGTTGAGTTTTCAATGCAAAGAATTCACTACACTCATTGCAATTAAAACTACGATCTCCTGAACAGAGTTTAATATGAGCAACTAGATTAGAATTATTGCTGAAATTTTTTCCGCAGTGTTGACAAATGAAAGGACGTTGACCAGATCTATGCACGAGACTATGTACTTGAAGAGCATGACTGCTCATAAAGCCTTTACCGCAATCCTCGCAGGTCACTCGGTATTGATTGGTATGTTTCTGAACGTGGAATTCTAGTTTATAGCTCTGAACAAACATTTTGCCACATATATGGCACTGATATTTCATATTGCCCGAGTGAAGAAGAAGATGATTGTCGAGTCCACGTCGCATCGTGAATCCACGCCCACATCGATCACAATAAAAACTGAAACTTTTGGTGTGTTGTTGCTGATGCTTTCCAAGATATGATTTGCTAGAAAAATATTTGCTACAAGTATGGCACTGATATTTTTTAAGGCTTGTGGGTTGATCTGTATTTTCTAAATTCTGATTGTCATTAATTTGTGTATCTATTTTCTCTGGTAAAACTGGATCCACCAGGTGAGTCATGTCTATTTTCTCTGTAACTATTTCTTGCTGGTTATGATGATCGTGATTTACACCCATAGATCTTCTTCCATTTGAGTTTCATCGTTCGGTTCATTCCTGGGCACATATCGTTTCATTAGAGTCTCCTTCATTAACGCTAAATCACTTTCAAGATGATCAATTTTATTTATCAAATTGAGACATACTTGGCATAACAAATCACTGTCATCGCCAAACTGGTTGACTAGGTTTTTGTTCGATAGGACTTCGGACAGTTTTTTAATAATCGGAAGTTGAGATGTGGACATAGCTGGAGTGTTTTTACTAATCCTTACAAGTTTAAAATTTGTTGCCATGACGTCACAAACACAGCATCTAGCAGACATGTCATGCTTATCGATCTCTTCAATAGAAACATCACTGTCCGAGTCGTCTTCCGTTTCCTCCACTACTATATCACTTTCACCGGCGATGCTTTCAGAATCTTCATTTAAAACCTCTTTAATACTATCTGTAGTATAGGCCAGATGTACTGTAGTCGAATCATTTATCAACAACGGCTTTCTCTTTAAATCTTGTTCAAACTGAGTTATATTGTTTGGGCAATATTGTATGTTATTCAAGGGATTTGTGCAGATTTTAGAAAAGCATTGTAAAGATTGTCTTGATGTCATTGAATTTGTAGAAAATGAAGGTTGGTCTTCGTACGCTGATAAACTGCAACTATGTCTCTCATCTATATTTCTGTTATCAATGTTATGTGCATGTTTGTTGGCTTGTAAACAGCTTTCTGTTAATTCACATGGTACACCAGGATCGTGAAAGTGTTGTTGAAGTACTGTTGATTGCACTCCCACATTGTTTTGAGTTTGAGAAGTTGGTTTCCCAATTGAATGAGAATCTTCATTGCTTATGTTGAGAATGTGAGGTATGTGAGAGTAAATCGAGTGATCATGAATTCCAGTATTCGATGAGAAAGTAGTGCTTGAGGCCACAAAGTTCACGTGTTCTTGGATCTGTTTCGAGTGTTCCGAATGGTGATCGAGAGTTTGCCCTACTAAACCTAGGCCTACTGTTGTTAGTTCCTTTTGTAGAATACAGGGATATTTCATCAGATGCTCTTTATCTCCAACTGAGTATCCCAATTTTGTCTGTTCACACAAAATGGATTGATTTGCTGCTGTTTGTTTGTTTGGTGATAAATTGTGTGCTGAAGACACATAGCACGAACTGTCAAATGTCGAGTTCGAGTTTGCATCTGACAAGACATTTGTTTGTGAAATGGAGCAAGATGGAAACTGATCATTACATTTATAACCAGTTTGCTGAATATTTTGTTGATTACCATATCCAATTATACCCTGACTGTAAAACCAACTCTGCGACTCGGCAGTGCTAGACGTAGAAACCTTGGATTGATAGCTTGAATAATCTTTACTCGAAGTTTTATATAAGTCTCCTGGCAATGGAGAACACGATCCATTATTTTCTAGAACTGTCCGACCAGGATTACAGAACACTTTTTTATCCGAGTATTGATTTCGATTTATACTGCTGCTTTCCAACAAAGGTACCGGTATATTATTGTTTGAAGTCACTAGACCTTGCACATCAGAAAGCCAAATAGGTGGGTCAGAATAGCTATTGAAACCTGATGGAAAATTATTCATATTTGGGAAACTTGGCGAAGGATATACGCCACTGAACAACGTCTGGCCTTGTCCAGAGAGTACTGAATTGAACACGGGAGATTGTTGTGAAAGACCAACTCCCACAGTACTTCGTTGAAACTGGTGCCCATCTGTACTTCTACTAATTGATCTGCATGTTGCCGCTGCTGACTGTTCAGCACTCGTAGACAGAGCCCTATCTGATGATGTAGCAGGTGGGTCATTGGCGGTAATGTATCTTGAGTACTGCTGAGAATTTTCCATTTCAATAGGCCTACTTCAGCATAGGCCTAGGACCTTATACTGCTGCCAAAGTTCAATTAAGGCTTCACCATTTAGTTCATTCGATACAAACTACGCTGAGCTGTTAGCTAATGTTCTTCTAGTTGAACCCTAAGCCCTGGGCGATTGACCAATCTAAGCCTAAGCCTACCCATGACTTCATATTAACGCACAATTGCTTTAATATTCACCAAGTTCGGGATAAACTACACCAAGACTCAGCAAACGTCTAAACTGTCATTGGCAAAACTTTTATTCCACATTTGACTTTTGACATAACCTCATTTGCTTTTCAAAGTTCCATCAGATTTTGACAGTCCACAGCCTTTTTGATTGGATGATACAATTTCATTTTATCAGTTCAGAACAGAACGATCCGAACGAAAAGGCTGTGGCAGTCAGGCAAGCTTTTCCCGACCTGCTCCACGTGAAAGACGATAAAGCAGTTCTACTTTCTGGTACTGCTGATTTTAATTCAAAATGGCTGCGATCTGATCTACGATATTGTGTTGGCCGAGTCTATTGGCAGAATAAATTTTGCCTCCAAGCATCGGAATGACTATCGGCAGAAAATATTGTCCCTCCTAGAACTTGAAATACTATTCGCAGAAAGATTTCTGCCTTCAAGCGTCTAAAAACCTATTAGCACGAAAGATGTCTGCCTCCTAGATCGTAGAGCACTATTCGCAGAAAATATTTTGCCTCCAAGCACCTGAATAACTATTGGCACGAAATCTTTCTGCCTCCTACATCTTGGAACACTATTCACAGAAAATATTTTGCCTCCAAGCACTTGTAGTACTATTGGCAGAAATGTTATTGTGACTTTTTCTGCCTCTAAGCATTTGACCTATGACTATCAGCTATGACTACCAATAACGTAACGGGATAAGCAACATGGCGTAAGTTATATACTTTCGACATTGGACGTCTTCTCACCATGATGGAAGCAAAAAATGTGACGCGCTGAAGTGTACATTTTTGAGATTCGCAATTTCAAATCAAAACGTACGCATTCGGTTCGTATTTCAATGTATAGTACATAGTTGAGTATTTGCATTGTTTCTGTTCTTTCTCGCAGATGTCAAGTAATTATCCAGTTATCAATTGGTAAATGTGGCAGTATGGCTCTTTACTAGGGGTCCAATGCTTTTACACACGTATTTAAAATTTAGATTGGCTTATTCAAATGAAACGTATTCCAACGTTGCTTAATACAGTTGGGAAGAGCTGGATTCACAGAGTGCATTACACGTATTACTTTTATGAATCAATATATAATACTACCAGTAAATTGAGTAAAATTGAGTATGACGGCATCCCTTTGATTCCCGCATGGTGCGAAAGGAAATGATCAAGTTGCTTATCCCGTTACGTTATTGATAGTCATAGCTATCAGTAACGTTATTGGTAGTCATAGATTTGACATACAATTGGCAGAAAGAAAGGGGCACTAGGAATCTACTACCAACCTAACTCTGAACTTCACGCAATGGGTCGAGGAACACTTGCCTTCATGGAGATCGAGTCGATGTAGTAGTTCGACCTTTTGCCTACGGTCAAGGTGCATTGAGGGTTGCGTTGGTTCGCCGTGGCTATACATCTTGCCCACGGTTTATCTTGAATGCATCGGATGCATTGAGGGTTGCATCTGGGTATCTGCCTTTCAGCGCCCGAGATGGCCCCATCAAGTTATTTTCTTCCGCGATTATTTTCCAGTTCAGGTTTTAATGTATTATTTTAATTTTCATGTTTTATCAGATTTTAATATATGTTTCTGACAAGTTTTATTTTTAAATAGATCTAGTTCGGTGACCGTTGATTAAGAAAATAACTGGATGAGCAAAGCAAAGACTCAATTTCGCCGTAGGCCTACTCGAAAGAAGTAGGGCCTACATTTTTTTTTTTTTTTTTTTTTCCGAGCTCTACAGTTCAACCGAAAATACAAAATCAGTTTAAACTTGGCATACACAAGTTTCCTCATCTAATTCGATACTGTATAGTTTTGAGGCGCAATCGGTTGCACCACTTCTGTAACTGCACAGGTCGCAGGGTTTGACCGAACCACATAAAACTTTTTGTGTATACGCTAACTCATTCAACTTAATAGACCCTGCTGTATAGTTTTTGGGTCAAATCGGTTGGACCATTTTTGAGAAATACCGTTTCAAAGATTCTAAAAACACCATAAGATTAGGCTGGGCAGAAAAAATGGAAAAATAAAATCTCTCTAATTTGATTCAAATTTTCCTCATATGTAAACACAAAAATGATACATACACATTAGTTAAAATTTGAATGCAATTCGGACCAGCCGTTTTGAAGAAAATAATGTAATTAATGTTTTTTATTCATCGAATAGATAGAAATATTATCAGAAAAATGTTGCAGTGATAGATTCACGGCTACCTGGATTTGTTGGTAAAGAAGTAAATTTTACACGCGTCAAGGTGTATAGAGTTTTCGATTATACTTCATTAGACGAGCTTTAGCGAGGGTTCAATTTGACATACTGAAAAAAATTGGTGTTCGTTTCTATGTTTTTTTTTTTTGTTCATTTGTTTTTATGTTTTTTTGTCGGTTCTCCACAGGTCAAACGGCTACATCTATCAACCTCAAACTTTTTTTCAATATGGTTCCTCATCTAACTTAGATCTGTAGGCCTATAGTTTTGTGGCATAATCGGGGAGTAACTTTTTTTTTATGGATTCAAGAAATTTCAAAAACTCCCATTAGAATAACATGACGAAAAAAAAAAGAAAAAAAATTATTTTCCAAAAAAATGAAATTTCGCGTGAAGTTGAATTACATTTTGGTACACATTTCTAAAAATTTTAAGCTTGATCGGGTCAGCTATTTTGAAGAAAAAACATAAATTGTACTAAATCGGTTTTACCCATTTTTACCAATACTATTACTATTCGCTCATCTAACAACGCATATATGGCGTTTTCCTAGTATAGATATATCGCTCATTTTACAACGCATATTCTGCGTTTGCCTGGTTAATTGAATTGTATAAATGATTTTTCAAAATTTGTACTGATCTTTTCAAAATGTCTATACAACAATATAATAGAATCTATCAATTTTCTGGGTAAATTATATTTTTCACAAAATTACTGAAAAAATCGGAATGGTTCCTCTTGATCTCAACATTAAATGTAATTAAGTGTATTTAAGTGTATTAAGTGTAAGTGTATTAAGTGTAGTCATTAAGTGTATTCCGAAATAGTCGATTGATTGATTAAGTGTGATCAAGTTTGACTAGACTAGGAACAGGGGCGCCGACTCCGTGGGTGCTCAGGGTCCAGAGCACCCGTCGGATCTTTTCGAGGGGTGCAGAGCACCCCTCGAATATTTGGCTCAACCAATATATATAATTACGAATTTGTATGTTTCATTAAATTTCCGGCAAATTTAACGTTTTATTATTACTTCCATAATATCAATAATATGTCAATGTTGTTGAAGAAGCATTTCTTTAGCAAGAAATAAGAAGAATATTTAGAGCCTTTTCTGATCTTCACTCGATTGCCGGGAGGGAGGGGGCCGGGGAGAGTCATAAATATATACATTTTTCAAGAGAACCGATAGACTAGTCATTGTTATAATGAACATAATGTTAACCATCCTTGTTGCTGGAACATTTTATTGGCACTCTTTAAGGGTAATAAACCCTTGCGTTGACCATCTATGCGTTGCTATTATGTTTCAACTATAGTAAGTACGTATTCCTTTTTTCATGACGTTTTCGTGGGAAAAAAAAATTTTGGAATTCCTGGAAATTTTTCAATTTTTTTTTAAATTATTAGGCCAAATTTCTTTTAAAAAAAAACCTTTTCAAAAATCCCCCCGGGGCTTGGGGAAAAAAAAAAATCAAAATCAAAATTTTTTTTTTTTTTTAAAAGAAAAACTTAAAAATAAAATTATTTTTTTAAATCCCTTTTAATTAAACCTTAAATTTTAAAGGGATTTTCCTTAAAAATGAATTTCCCAATTTTTTTTCCCTTTTAAAAAAATCATTCAATTTTTAAAAATTTTTTTTTTTTTCCCAATTTGAGGGGGATTAAAAATACATTTCCGGGAAAAAAGTTTCTTAAAAAATAGGGATAATTTAAAATTCATATAGTTTTTAAGAAATTTTTGAATGTTATTTTCTGGAAAAGGCTTTTTCCCCCCCTTATATTTACGAGACCCCTGAACTATTAAAAAAAATATGAATTTTTTTAATTTATCCAAAGGGAAGGGAATTTCTTGGTTTTCCCATTGGGTTGTTCCCTTCAATTTGGGAATTTTAAAAAAAAAAAACAAAAAAAAAATCCCCAATGGTTTGATCCCCGGATTCCCTTTGGGAAAAAAACTAAGCCGGGGGGGGGGGAAACCCTTTTCAAAGTTATTTAATTTTTAAAAGAATTTAATTTTCCAAAGGGGATATTTGCTCCCCGTGGGGGTGAATTTTAAAGTTTTAAAAATTTTTTCGGGGAAAAACCCTGTTGCGGCATTCTGCTTCCCTGGTACTTGAGTCAATTTTCCACGAACCAAAGTTTTCGAGCAAATTGGTCAACAGTCCAGTATTCCTACCAGGGTAGCAGAGCAATCGACAGGTCGAGTTTTATTTATAATTTCTTCTTCAAGTATCTCGACAACTTTGCAAAATTCATATGTCCAGGTAGCCGAGTGGCTAGCGCAGACGATTTCGGATAGTGGTCCGGAGTGGCTCGCTATCGAATCCCATACAGAGCTGCTTTTTTGGTATATTTCACTCAACATTTGTTTATACTAATTCAGTAATGAGAGTTATTACAGGGTAATAATTTATCCAGTGAAGAGAGGAATTATCTTTGAGCTAATGTCCATTGAGGATTCGTACCATTGCATATGGGTATATTGAACAAAATATGACAGAAAAAAAGCAGTCCCCAATGGTATTCGATACCAGGACCTTTCGCATCGTGATCCGAATCCACCAACGCTAGCAACTAAGCTACCTAGACATGGAACATTTGTGAAGTCATTGAGTTACTTGAAATGATATTTGAATTATTACCTAACCTGTTGGTATATTCTGCTCCTCTGGTAGGAGAGCTGAGGTTTGAGAGATTATTTGAATTCATTTGTGTCAGGTGGAATACCTGTTGCGGCATTCTGCTTCCCTGGTACTTGAGTCAATTTTCCACGAACCAAAGTTTTCGAGCAAATTGGTCAACAGTCCAGTATTCCTACCAGGGTAGCAGAGCATCGACAGGTCGAGTTTTATTTATAATTTCTTCTTCAAGTATCTCGACAACTTTGCAAAATTCATATGTCCAGGTAGCCGAGTGGCTAGCGCAGACGATTTCGGATAGTGGTCCGGAGTGGCTCGCTATCGAATCCCATACAGATCTGCTTTTTTGTTATATTTCACTCAACATTCGATTAGATTGATTCAGTAATGAGAGTTATTACAGGGTAATAATTTATCCAGGGAAGAAAGGAATTATCTCTGAGCTACTGTCCATTGAGGATTTGTACAATTGCATATGGGTATATTAAACAAAATACGACAGAAAAAAGCACTCCCCAATGGTATTCGATACCAGGATCCGATCACATTGGGATCCGAAACCGCCAACGCTAGCAACCAAGCTACCTAGACATGGATCAATTGCAAAGTTATTGAGTTACTTGACATGAAGTCTACATTTCATATAAACACCCCCTTGTTCTACAAGCTGTTTTCTCAGTTTCAAGATCTCTGTCATAGGTCTAGACTTTTCATCGGAGCAAGGGGCACTATAACCAAATTCTTTGTTGATTTTTGTAAAAAAATAAGATTACGTAGGCCTGGATATTTTATTGATTTGACATGTTTACTTGCACTGAAAGATTCTATTTCGATTCGGCGGAATCATTTATACGGACATTGATACCCTGTTTCCCGCTGGTAATCATCCAGCTCCCTAGTATCATATTTCTCACTATTTGTTCATCATTATTCAATATTTGTCATTAGATGAGCGTTAGCGAAGATTTCCATGCAACTCTTACCGAGCTTTGTCTGTGTTTTTTTTTTTTTGTTTTTCTGTTTGTTTGTGGGCACTGCACAGGTTGCAGGGTTTGACCGATTGACATGAAACTTTTTTTTTACACGCAAACTTATCCAACTTGGAACTGTATAGTTTGGGGTCAAATCGGTTGGACCATTTTTGAGAAACATTATTTCAAAGTTTCTAAAAACCTCATATAAGATTAGGCTGGGCGGAAAAAATTGAAAAATAAAATCTCTCCAATATAATCCCAATTTTCCTCAAATGTGAACACAGAAGCGATATACATAATTAAAAATTTGTATCCAATTCGTTGGTATCGAATGAAGGTTATTTTATATGACCAAGGTGTGTAGAGTTTTCGATTATAGGCCTACTTTATATAGACATCTCGCTCATCGTACAACGCGTATTCTGCGTTTGCCTAGTTATTATGTACACGTCACAAGAAATAAAAACAAGATTAGAGCGTACAACCGTCTACTGTCCGGCTGCCTGCAGACCAATACAGACCCCTGAAGATGACAAGTGCGATCTTGGCGAAACATCGGAGCAACGGATCTTTTCAGATCCAACAACTGGATCCAAAAAAATAAAAGTGGTTGTCCTGAGAAAAGAGTTCAAAATATATATATATATATATATATATATAAATAGGCCTATGGGAGACCAGGGATGGTTGTAACACTTTTTCTCAAGAAGCGTAGGCCTACATCTCTGTAGGTTTGGGTAGCAAACGATTCCAAAAAATTGAGAAGAACAGTTACATATTCAAGATTTGTATTTATTTATTTATTTATTTATTCATTTGATGCTTAGTATACATACATGAATGGGTTACAGACAATATAAAAAACAATACAAACAATATAAAACAAAACAATATAAATTAAATAGCTGTCTCGCACATATCATCAATAACAAGAATAATTCATTTTGTAAGAAGAGAATGTGTGAATCAAGTGATCTTAAATTATAGCAAGACCCACATAGGCGGAGGCCTGTGTGTGGGAAAGGAGGAAAATCAATTGGTCAGTATAAAATATCCAAGAATGGGGAGAATTAGATACAAAATTCAATCAACATCATAGAAATAACATAACGGGTGTAAACAACATCAATGATATATACATAATTATGGTGTTATTAAAAAAATGGATTGGAGGAAAATCAGTGATATTGATAGTAACAATTATGATAATTCTAGTAATTGGACAGTTGGTGTAATTTTATTTAATTACATTTTATTTATTTTATTTTATTAATTTTATTTAATTAGATCAACTGTGATTTTTTCCATTACTCACAAATCCACCAAATCGAGCTCAAATATTGACGATTGTGGCAATGTGTGTTGCTACTATTGACCCCGTAAACGGGTCAATTGTAACACACACATGGGTCAGTTAAAAGTCTGAAAAAGTCTGATGATCTGAAATGATGATCTGAAGTCTGAAATCCCTGAAGATGGCAGGTCACATCCTGCCAAAACGTTAGAGAAGGATACAAGGTCCCGATTGGGACCGCAATTCTATCCAGAAAGAGAAAACGCGATCTTCCCGAGAAAACATTACAACATATGTATATATATATATATATACACATATATACACATATATATATAGGCCTACATATATATATATATATATATATATATATATATATATACACATATTTATATATTTTTATATAGATTTAAATATATCGTCCAGAACCGAATGCCCGCCAAGAACCCGTTGATCACCGCCAGCGCCATGCTGCCCTCGTGTGGTGGCCGTTGGAAAGTTCAAAATATTGATTCCTCCAGCCCCCCCCCCCCCTCCCCCCTGCCCCTATCGCTCCAGTTCTCCCGTGCCCCTGCGCCGTCACTGCTAGGGAGAACTTCCTCCTAGTCGGAGAAGCGCGCTGTCGGTCGAGCTCGGACTTTGGGGCGTCTCCACCTACTACCATACCCAACAGCGACGGCGACGACGGCGACTACCGGCGGGTGGCAGAGCGTCGAACAAGAAGCGATTCCCAGCCAGGATTGACATCAGAGCTGCAGACGTGGTTGCAGACACACGTCGGCGAAGGTGATATTGTGTGAGAAATACTGGTTTTTGTTTGTATTTAGCTACGGACTGGTGATAAAGTATTGGGTGGTGGATGACAATCACTTCTTCGGGACTGGTTAGTGTGGGAAGACGGGGACAGATGTAGGCGTGGAGATATATTGTTATCAAGTAGATACTGGAACGTTGAAGACAGTTGGACGGCGATCCGAGACTCCCGGTCGGCGTGGGCCGGACGTTGCCTGTCGTCTTGATAGGTAAGAATATGATCATTTATCTTTGATTAATCTGCATTAATTGTACAGGCACGTATTGCTAATGAAATACTGTTATTTCTTCGGATAAAAGTCTGAAAATTAATAGGCCTACATTTACAAATTAGAACTAAAAAGAAATTGCTTTTTTAATTTTCTTCATGATAGCCAATTTAGAATCTTATCCTGCATATATATGTATATATATATATATATATATATATATATATATATATATATATATATATATATATATATATATATATATAGGCCTACATATACATACATTGACGTTATGAATCATATAATTATGTGAATTCAGTCGGCTAGATTCTAGCCATGCAGTTTGAGCTAACGTCTAGCCGCATGAGCGAGTCAATAATACCAGCCTTAGACGTGCCACCTTCTTGACCCAACGCAACATTGATTAATATTTCAATAGCATTATTGACTCGTTTTCAGCGTTAGCCCTATACTAGCAATCCGCCTGTTATTCGGACCTCTGAGTGACCCACTATCACTTGATTACAAGTAAGCACACTGTTCAGGTGTTGATTTCCCCAGCGACCTCTCATCCCTTCACAAGCATAATCATTCAGTAATGATGATTCTCTCGGTCTATGGTGGCATGGCAACAGCACCGTGGCAAACTTTAATTGGTTGGAATTAGCAAGGTGTGTGGAATCAGTACCGGTTTGATTATTAAAGGACATAACAATCCTAAAAATAGATTATATTGAATAATTACTATTTATTTTCAGTATTTTAGAGAAAACTAGAAATCATCTTCTCATTTTTAGTAATTATAAATAATATTTTTGTCTTTCAGAGACCACGGGTTCATGACGTAGGCATTACCGATTCTGTAAACATGAACAGAATCGAGGAATGTCTACGTCACGACTCAGAAAAAGAGCCGGGTCCTGGAGGACAAATAGATTAACTATAATTTCTAAAATTGAAATGATATCTTCTAGTTTTCTCTAGTATTGAGAAATTATATATCATAATAATTCGTTAAAAGCTAGTTCCAGGTTGAATGGTTGGTAATATGCGATAAATAAGTATTTCCTATTTTTGACGCATGCCGCGATGCGGAAAATGACCGACGCACCGCGTCACAACTATTGTAGATGCGTGTTTTAGCTTCTCATGCGCTTACTTCTGGTCGGACCGTTCTACTGGCTGCGTGGTTTACTCAGCCAAACTCGATACCTACTTCATACAACTGTTTGATTGTTGAAAGATCACAAGTTATTCAACACGGGCTTAAATTAGTATTTATTGGACAATTGCTTTCACTCAGTTTCTGAATTCTGTTCTTATATCGAATGATGAAGAGATTTTTGCATTTATCTTGGTCTATATTTTAATACTAATTCGGGTTCTTCTTCTTAATTTTTTAAATTTAAATTATGATGTGTTGAATTCTGAGCTACATATCAAATATGCATGTTCAGAATTACATATCTTTATATCACCCTACAATATATCTGTATATTAATATACTGCAGATGATAACAAAAGTGTGAACATCACAAGGTACTGATAAATCTGCTGAAATAGAAATAATATCATTGATATTATTATTATTACTAACTTGGTTTTTATAACACTTTTTTTTTTCAATGCTGCTTAACGACCCCGCCAACACCTTGGTTATACGGGGGTACGAATGAGCGGATGATAGTGAAACGATGAAGTGACGATAGGTGAAAAGACGTTTTACAAAAACCCATGCCTTATGCGGGATTCGAACCCACGCCCAACGGTCAATTCAGTCTCTGAAGCATGTCTCAGCTAACTGAGCCAATGAGGGCTCTTTTCCTAAGTATTATGCAATGTTGTTGAAATTGTATAGTTTAAATATATTGTGAGCATCGTTTTTTCTGAATATACGTAATGCGTGATAAAAATGTTGAGAAAATCTGTCAGGAGATTTTCAGGTATATTTTTGTATCGCGAAGGTTTTATTTTATAAGTACATTACGAGTAACCTCTTATCGCCTGAGCTGTGACTGAATTCAATTAATATCGTATTCATTAGACGAGCTTTAGCCAGGGTTCAATGTGACATACTGAAAAAAAAATTGTTTTTTTTCTAAAACAATGATGTTTTTTGAAACTTTCTAAGTACCGACTGTACCGGTGACATATTCTAACATGTCTTGTTACGCGGGTGGTCATGAGCCAAACAATCAGATTCTAATAACTCATTTCGGCTATTTTATATGATGACATATTTAAAAAGATGAATAGGATCAACTACTTGCATGGAATTCAACCAATTCAACATTATCTGTCGTCTTTCTCTATAAAAATCAAAAGCTAATTAAATAGTCACAAAACCTCCCAAAACACCATAAAACGATGGAATTTTGAAAAATCTCCTTGGGGAGGGAGCCCTCTCCCCCAATCCCATTGGGACTTGTGAATTTTCGAATTTGAGATATTTTGCCTCCCCTTAAATTTCTTCCTCCCGACGCCCATGCACGAAGGTTTTATTTTATAAGTACATTACAAGTAACCTCTTATCGCCTGAGCTGTGACTGAAGTTAATTAATATCGTATTTATACTTATTCATATTTTGACACATTAATACAATCACTATGTCGAGTGATATATAGGCTTATATATCTTTATTATAAAGACTCTGGCATTCACATACAATGTCTGCCATGATTGACACAGAATAATTGATCAATTGATAGAATAATAGAAAGAATGGCAATAGATCAATACGGTATAGAAATTCATCTTTACTATTTTTTATATGTTCACGAACCAGTGTTATTGAATAAAAAGTAGGCCTATATCAACTACAAAATAATTTTTTGCTCTTTAATTAATATGACTAGATTTGTGAATTCAATCAGTTTCAAGATGATACATCAATGAATACCAAGAATGTGATAAAATTCATTGAAATTATCTTAAAACTGATTGAATTCACATAAATATTATGTAATACTAATTAAAGAACATAAAATTATCTTGGGTTTTTTTGTTTTTTTTAAGTTGATATACTTTTTTATTCAAACACACTATCTCGTGAGCATATAAAAATGGTCAAGATGAATTCCTGTATATTTTAATATTAAATTTTATATTTTAATTTATCTTAACAATAAATTCTTGTGACGATCACTGGAACTTATCTCTATATCTATGTAGACACGGAAGTCACGTCTAGTCCTCGCAAGTTTCTCTATAATATTACACAAAAGTAACTTCTTTAATTACCTAATTAGAATTTGATTAACTTTCAGATACTTTGATATTATAATCAAAAACCATGTTCATAAATTATAACTTAATTTAAAAGCAAGTAGCGCAACTTTTTGTTTTATAGTAAGCTAGTTCTACCAACTTACCTAACAGTAATTATATGGAAGTAAATTTGAGAAACAAATAATGAATGTAGTTCGTAAAAATCTTGGGTTCTATTATTCAAACAATGAACTTGATTTTTTATCGAAATTGTGCACGGCGATTAATCAGTAAACGTATCACCAGAACGCACTATCTATGACATTATGACTGCATGAATATGACTGAAATATATCCCAGAAAATATATTTAAATATAAAAGTCATATATGTGAATATTTTTCTCTTGAATATTCAACTTTTGTATATATAGGAAAACACAATCATTCGTCCGCCTACAAGAAATCTTGTTATCTGTTTTACATGTGCTGTTATTCGTATTGCATCTTATTTATAACAAATCAAGTGTGTACTTCCTTCGATTTCTCTTCATACTAATATGCATATATTATATTATAATATATGTATAAGATATAGCCCATCTTTTTTTGGTAACACTTACTTCAGGAAAATAGGTTTCAACTTATTTTAAACAGTTACGTATTGTCATGCAGAATATCTTTTATTTTGAAATATATTTCTGAATGTCTTTATCTTCACTCACGACAGGATCAGAGAAATAAGAGGACGCTGAAGAGCGTATACTGGAATAAAGTCGTCTCGGTCATGTGACATGAACTTTCAACTTCGGGGTACTTGACAATGGATGGTTGTAAAATATGGTTTGGGTTCAGGTAATGTTGTACACCCAAACACATGGCCCACAACCGAGTCGACTTTATTCCGGTATATGCTCTTCAGGCAGCCTAAATGAATCACGAATTTAATTATTAGTTAGACGAGCTTTAGCAAGGATTCAATTTGACATACTGAAAAAAATTGGTGTTCGTTTTTTTTTTTTTTCTCTTTTTTTATGTTTTGTTCATGTTTTTTTGTCGGTTCTCCACAGGTCAAACGGCTAGAGCTATCAACTTCAAACTTTTTTCAATATAGTTCCTCATCTGACTCATATCTGTATAGTTTTGTGGCATTATCGGGTGGTAACTTTTTCTTTATGAGTTTTAGAAATTTCAAAAATACCCATTAGAATCACATGGCGGAAAAAATTACTTTCCAAAAAAATGAAATTCTGCGTGAAGTTGAATTACATATTGATACACATTTCTAAAAAAATTCCAGCTTGATCGGGTCAGCCATTTTGAAGAAATAACATAAAATGTACTAAATTGGTACCACTTGAAGCAGTTTTTACCCATTTTTACCCATACTATTACTATTCGCTCGTCTAACAACGCATATGGCGTTTTCCTAGTTATTTGTATTAGTGCTATACCGTTATGCTCGAATGCATTATGCAGTGTTTCCATCTCGACAAGTGTGGTGATCGTGACCGCAAACACTCTGGATGACTCACTCTGACACCAGAGTACACTCTGGCTGCGCTAAATGCACTCGTGTCCGGGGTCAGGGTTCGATTCCAGAACTTGAAACTAGTGATGGGACGTTGACAATTTTCACGAAATTTTTAATTCATTGAAAATTTTCAATGAAAATTCATTGAAAATGTAGGGCCTACTGAAATTTTCAATGCACATATATTGAAATTTTCAATGGAAATGTATTGAAATTTATTGACATTTTCAATGAAAATGTATTGAAATTTTCAATTTTTAATGAAAATTTATTGAAATTCTCAATTGAAAATGTATTGAAATTTTCTTTCCTCATTTACTCAGTTCGAACCAATGTTCATATCATCAGTTGCTGCTTGTCAAATCGAATATATCATTACCCATTTATCCTCGATGTACGAGTGGAAAATTTTACCCTATCATTATCTTATGTCGAGCCCTGTCTTGGCCAAGTTCATGAAGTTCAACTTCATGAGCTAGAATATGACTTATTCTTTGTACAAGGTATCGAGAGAGATAAACTAAAAATAACGGTGAACACAACTGTGTTTGAACAAGATGATCGCATGTTCAAATTATTTCAGACCATAGCTCTAAAGTCTCAACTGTTGATAACATTATGGAGCGCACTTTGAAGGGCTATTTTTGAAATATTGACATTATAAATAAATTACAGTTTGGCTTGTCAGAAGGGCAAAAGTACTTCTAACCTTCTAGTTCATTTTTTCTTACTTCATAACGTAATGATAACTTCCATATAGTTGCATTATTCATTGATTTTTCATTGGGTTTTGTCAAATTATGCCACTTTAAATTACTTTCTTCTCTTGAGAATTTTGATATTAGAATACTATTATACTGCTCATATATAATGACTAATAGTAATTTGTACAGGTGATAAAATATAAAAATTACTATAAAATATGTTTTAATTTATATTGATTTATATATTTAAATATCTAAATTATATTTCATTGTTAATAAAATTAAAGCACACTTTGACTTGGTATTTTTAATATACATAATATCTACATTACAGTTTGGCCTCCAGCAAAAGTATTATAATTATATATTACATTGTGCTATCTTCATAATATATAATATAATACTTATATATTATATCATTGATTTATATAAGATATTATATAATATATATATATATATATATATATATATATATATATATATGTGTGTGTGTGTATATGTATATAAGCCCAACGTTCTCACTAATTGTAATCAATATGGTCATTAATACTTCGTCTTAAATTAGAAGTTCGTAAAGTTTACGTGTTTCGATAATGATGAAGCATTATAATTACTACATTGGTTATACCTATCACAACATGGTCGATATTCTAGAACTATGAGGCTTCAAATACACAGCTATACATCCTAGAATATACACTTCAAGTATAATTGATATAAATTGGCGTCGAGAGCAGTAAGGTACATCAAGCACATAGTTTTCGTACTGCAGATGAATTGGAAGGGTATTTATGAAAAGTAATTAATTATTTGAATTTTTAGGGTATTTTTGCATTTTATTTATATTTTAGTATTTTAAATCTCATTGATTGAAGTTGAGAGCGGTAAATGGTGGAAGAATAGAAAGAAATGGAGGGAGGTGGTGAGAAGAGTTGAGATGGAAGTGGAGGAGGAAGAGCAGAATCAGGAAGAGGAGACGTAGGAGGAAGAGGAGTTGGGACTGACAAAATCAAGTTGATATGTTGTGCCCTTGTAAAATCATAAAATGAACTCACCTAACTTTGATAGAAAAGTATTTAGAAATAAAAGAAAAAAATCTCATTGATATTTTATATTGTGATCATACACGTGAAATGATGTTTTTAATATCATTTTGTTTTAGAAATGTATTGTATTTGAACCTACTGCTAACGGATTCAATAAAAATCTTATATTTATTTATATCAATTAAGATAATATTAACCTTATGACAAAGATTTCTCCAGTGTTTTCACTGTTTGTGAATATCTTGAACCTTACGCGTGCAAGGTTCATTTAGTAACCTACCCCAGCCATGCGCGTATTGTAACTAGCATTCTACGAGCCCATGCAGTTGGTGGTAGCGCCGAGTTTTGAATTCAAACTTTTAAATTACTTTATACGTAATAGCAATCTAACGTAAAGTACGGTAACGTAGAGTTTGTTTACTCATTTCATAACTTCGTGTGTATTACTGCTCGTATAAGAAAGCGCAACAAAATCTGATGCATTAAGAAATGTAGGTGTTTAAAACTTCTGTGAACTTAAGAATACCACCAATTGGCAAGCTTCAGTATCACCGAATTCAAGTTAATCAAACACTAGAATGTGAATTTGAGAGGGATTCCAATTTACTATACAGACTTAATATTTTTGCTTATCGTTGCTAACTATAGCTCAATTCAATATTATAATTCAAGATTATTAATTCAATATTTCAATGCTTAATTCAATATTTGCTTCAATTCAATTACACTGGTTTTCATGCAAGGTGGTTATAAAACTAGAGCAATTCAGCTTCACTAATTTTTTTCCATGTTGAAAAACCAGTGTAATTGAATGAAAAGTTCACATCTCCGAAATGATTTTAAGCTCTTTAATTAATATGACATTCTATCTCAGTTAATTCAATAAGTTTCAAGATCA
>OU015468.1:24319350-24349350 GCA_907164805.1 Brachyptera putata | reverse complement strand
TTAACTAACGTTATCTACTTAACTGTAGCTAAATTCTGTAATGTGAACGAGGTATAAGAGTGGGATGGATGTCTACACTATTGCTCATCTGACAACCAAACATACAGATACAGCCATGAATCGCCTCCTCATCTAATTAGTCATTTCAAAGTTCTTTTCACCTTTTCTTATTTCAAGTTATCACCAAGCACAAAGACAAGTGAGAGTTAAATATTTTCAAAGTAAATTTGCTGCTTTCTTTACTCAACTAATCAACTTGTGTACGATTTACAGCGAGAGAGAGAGACAGAGAGAGGGAGAGAGGGAGAGAGAGAGAGAGAGATTACGCGCGTTGCAAGTAAAGTATATTAAATATAAGAAAATGTGGCACATAAAACATAAGAAAGCATAAAATAAAATATCTTCTTTGATCAATTATTTCATCTCCTTTTCTTCAAACCATTAGAAATGGCACATTTTGAAACAGAATATTTTTTGTGAAATAAAAGAGAATTGTCGGCGATTGAGCCAGGAATCGGAGGATTTAAACAAGAAGGCCTAGGTTTAAAACGAACAACTTTCTTTGACTCAAGAAGGCTGTGCAATTAGTTGGATGACTATAAATGTCACTATTCATTGCCATCTGTTTTCCATTTTCATATCTCGTTTTATTCTTTCAGAATATTGGAATGCTTCGGAGATGAATTGAATCGTTGTTCCCTTTTGAATATTCAAGTCTTAATATCATTAATCGGATGTTATAAGTAGAGCATTAGATGTGTATTTTATATCTAGTATCAATCATATACTAATTACAAGGAAGCAAACACGGTGCTTATATGAATTGAGGAATTCACCTTCACCATTTCTTTAATCATGTTTATTAACCAATTTAATTGAATAAAAAGTGTATCAACTCCAAGATAATGTAATGTTCTTTCATTAATATGACATTCTATTATTGTGAATTCAATAAGTTTTAAGATAATTCGTCAATGAATTCCATCACATTCTTGGTATTCATTCACACGTGTTATCTTAGAACTGATTGAATTCACAGAATCAGAATATAATATTAATTAAAGAGCATGAAATTATTATGGAATTAATGTACTTTTTATGCAATCATCACACTGATAGAACATGGAAAAAATATAGTAAGGATGAATTCCTCCATTTTTATAAATAAGCACCGTTCATGCACTCAATGAACGTATTGAGTAGAAGAAAATAAATAAGAAAAGTAGAGAAGTACTCAAGTGAAATAACAACCGTAATTTGCGTATTGCAAAAATAGGAGAATATTATGGAATACAAATATAGAACACGGTATTAAATTCTAAAAACAAAAATAACGTGCATAACTGAAGTTTCTAGGCCCCTAAAAGGTGAAAAGGTCGTCATTGAATTTGTAAACAAGGGTCTATACAGACGAAATGCATTTGATCAATAGGTTTTCGCTTTTCTATACCTTTTCTATACCTTTTCTATACGCTTTTTTAATACCGACCCTTATTGTAATAATATATTTATCATGATTTAACATAAATGAATAGAGTATTTCAAATGTTATATTGAAAGAAAAACATGATAATTTACATACTACTAAGACTACTGCACTATAATTATAGCCAAAAAAATGTAGTCCTATTATTTACAAGGAAAACGACTATTTTTGTGTCATACTCAAGTTATGCGTCGAAAACCTATCCAATAGATTGTTATTATTCCGGTCAAAACTGTAAATAAAATAACAGCAATAATCTCCGCCAATAAACCTTGTTTGACAATGACAGAAAAATCCTCCAGTGGCCTACAGGGTACTATTGTTTTCATTTCCTCTCGAGCGAACAAACAAGGCTGTGGATTACCAGACGTCGCAGGTTAGGGTATCCAACCGGCTTGTGCTCACTCGCGTGATCCCACCGTGATTGAAATCCAATTGTAACTCCTGAAGTAAGGGAACTTGGTCCCGCCACTTATCGGACCTGGCACTAGTCGCTACATCGACCCCACCCCCCACCCCTACACCCCCCAGCTATATACGACAGATCGCGGCTATTAAACTACCCGGCGATCGATGCCGACAAAACTCACTTCAACCGCAAACAAATTGGAAAATCCGAGATTCAGAAGAAAACAACCTTCACTTTGTGCGAAAACAAAAGTGTTGGATGAATAAGATACACGGGTTTTTGTTTCTACTTCCCACACTTACACGCGTTAATAACATAATCGATAGTACAGTGTGAGCATAATCAGTAGACAGTGGTGTAGTTTGGAACGGTTTTAGAGGGTGCATGCACGGTGCTTATATAAAGAGAGAAATTCATTTTCGTTAATTTTTTTCTACGTTCACGACCCAGTGTTATTGAATGAAAAGTATATCAACCCTAGAATAATTTTATGCTCTCTAATTAATATGACATTCTATTTTTGTGAATCCAATCAGTTTCAAGATAATGCGTCAATGAATTTCATCACATTCTTGGTATTCATTGACGTATTATCTTGAAAGTGTTTGAATTCGCAAAAATAAAATGAATATTAATTGGAGAGCATAAAATTATCTTGGGGTTGATAAACTTTTCATTCAATCACACTGATTCGTTAAAATGAAAAAAATTGTGAGGATGAATTTCTCTATTTTAATAAGCACCTTGCATGAATCACCTGGACTATTATAGAAAGTTTTATTCATCATCAAAAATAAATATGGAATGTTTCGTCATTATTAGTCAGCTGAGTTTCTGATTTTCCATGTTTTGTGAGTAAAGTCCGATGACGGGTTTCCAGGTGTTTTACATCGATCTACGTTCCTCGCTGTACGCAGAGTGTAATGTGGTTAGATGTTGGTGGAAGTGCCGGGTTTCAAGAACACGAAATACAAATCTGTCTTACAAGTGAATGGCTGTTGCAAATAATGAGTTAAACCAAGGATTAATTTAAACTAATTCTGCATTACTTATGGAGGATTTTATACCTTTAAATGGGTCATTGGATGAGCGGCATCGAAGACACATATTCAGTCCCAATCGGCTGTTTTTTTGTTTGTTTGCTTTTTCTTCTCACAAGTCGTAAGGAAAATACGATCCACATGAAATTTTCTCTAGACATACTCATACTCGACATTCATTATATGTCTTATTACTTTCTAATTCATGAGAAATCTCCATATCTTCAAGAGGACATATCAAAGTTTCGAAAAATCCCATAACGTTAGGCTGAGCAACAAAATTTGAATTGAGATAAAATCTCTCCAATAACTACGCTCATTGAATGTAAACACATAAATGATACACATTATTACGAATTTGTATGCATTTCGAACAAACCGTTTTGGAGAAAAACATTTATAAACGTTTATTCACTAATCAAATTGATGGAAGCAGTAGCAGAAAAATGTTGCAGAGATAGATTCACGGCTTCCTAGATCCTAGATTCGATAACAACCGATTGAAGTATATATCATACAGGTCAATGTGTGTAAAGTTTTCGATTATACTTCATATATATATATATATATATATATATATATATATATATATATATATATATATATATATATATATATATATATATATATATATATATATATATATATATATATATATATATATATATATATATATATATGTATATATATATATATATTCATATATATATTTATATATATATATATATATATATATATATATATATATATATATATATATAAAGAGAGAGAGAGAGAGAGAGAGAGAGAGAGATGGATATAGATATTTCTATAACTATATATATCCCTATATACATATATATATAGATATATATATATAGATATATATATAGATATAGATATATATATATATATATATATATATATATATATATATATATATATATATATCTCACGATGCATATGTTGCGTTTGCCTGGTTATCATTATTATAACACCAATTTTCTTATAAATCAGATCAATAATTGTCCATCATTCATAAAACCACATGCCTGATCCACCGTGAACTGATTGTTGTCGCTCTGGCTTGATCAATAAACTACATGGCAGGTTATTTGTCAATTGTCAACCTTCAGTTCCTTCGTTACTTACCACCTAGCCGTGTTGAGGTAGGTGGCCCATTGTACAGGTGTGACAAAATCACGTTCCCGGGTCCCGAGTTGTTCCAGCCTTCGCGTGCGTGCGTGCGTGCGTGCGTGTGCGTGCACGTGTCAGTTGATGAATGATGAATACCTCACGTCACTTGAACTCTGCGTGATTCCACTCGCTTTGTTCCTACTACACCCTTGGACAGAGAAATGACCACCAAGGCCTGTTTAGAAAGATAAGAAGAATTATATTCAGGGATAAGAATGGCATTTTTCGTGCGGTTATTTTGTTGGATTAGACAGAGAACAAATTGCTGGTGAATCGTTGTTTGGTTTCAGTGAGCTAGTTATGTCACGTGTCATAGTGACGTCATGGCGGCCGTTCAAAGCGTCGATACAGATTGACAAACGCATTTTCTTCTATAGGAAACCCAATAGTTTTTTATTGAGAGTAAAACCGAATGTCCGAGTGATTTATTGTACAAAATAGGAATAATTGAAAATGAGATTCTTGAGATGAACAATCGAAAATTTGAAGTTATAGTTTTCTATTTATTCTAAATTGCTTTGGATTATCAAAAATGAAAAGGATCTTCAGCTTCATTTGTGTTTTAAATCAGCTTGATCGGGTCAGCCATTTTGAAGAAAAAACATAAAATGTGCTAAATTGGTACCACTCAAAGCACTACCCATTTTTACCCACACTATTTCTATTCGCTCGTCTAACAACGCATATATGACGTTTTCCTAGTAACGAATAATTACACATACGGTGACATTCAGTTATGATTTCCACAAAGCCCTATGAGGGCTTAACTGTGGGTTGCCAACTTGAATGATACACTGAAACGACAAATACAAATACAGTTATCTAGTGGCGAATATAGGCCTGTTAACTTTATATGCGTTGTGTTTTGTGGCTATTACTGATTATTATTATTATTATTTCTTTTCTTTATCAAATAGCTTGGAAGCCAGTTTTTATCACCAACAAAAAAGATTATTGTAACATACATCGTACACATAAAAACACTCAATACAATCATAAAAACATGAAAATCATACAAATCATAAAAATAATCTCAAAATACAAAATTAATCATAAATGGTGATACATATTACATTGAGAATATAATTCAAACTTCCCTAGTGAATTTTTGTTATCTCTCTCTTCATCCTAATCCATTCGATACACTTAGTTTTGAAACAACCTACGCTTGAAATGGTGTCAATGGAAATTCTGTAAGTTTCAGTTTCTTCAAATTAATCAACTTCATTTACACACACACATTTAGACATGACACATTTGATTCTTCTGTGATAGAGCCCACATTGTCACTCAAAAAGTCAAGCGATAGTTTGATCAAAAAGATGGTTTAACATAGATCAAGTGTATTTTATTCACCATTTCTGGCGATTTTTCTCTTTGATATAACCAACTAGAGCAGCAAGTACGAATCCACTTTGCTGTTTCAATTGAAGTAAGTTCGTGCCTAGAATTGAGTTTTTCTATTTCTTCTGTGTGCGGTGGTATACCCCCTCTCTCTCTCTTTCTCTCTCTCTCTCTCTCTCTCTCTCTCTCTCTATCTCTCTAGCTCTCTCTCTCTCTCTCTCTCTCTCTTTCTCTCTCTCTCTCGCTCTCTCTCCCTCTCTTTTTCACTCTGGCAAACTGTTGAAATCTTTGAGAAGCTCAATGATTGAAGAGGCCATACTTTGCATACATAAACTCTTTGGTTCGAAGTTAGATACGAGCATGCGATCCCACATCAAATATTTTTAAGAAAAGAAGTTGATTACTTCGAAGAAACTAAAACTTACAGAATTTCCATCGACACCATTTCAAGTCCTCATTCTTA
Organism: Brachyptera putata; assembly: GCA_907164805.1. Taxonomy (NCBI): domain Eukaryota; kingdom Metazoa; phylum Arthropoda; class Insecta; order Plecoptera; family Taeniopterygidae; genus Brachyptera; species Brachyptera putata. The sequence continues at coordinate 24,343,432 of OU015468.1, read as the reverse complement.
ACTTAAGCAAGGAAATATGTCTTGTTGCAACATATGGAAGTTAGTGGATGAGCGTAGATTTCTTTCGGTTGGAATCACTTCAACAATTTGAAAAATCATATAGTAAAAAACAAGCAGAAAACAGATTCTTCAAAAACATTTGAATGTTCTGAATTTTAAGAAAAGGAAGATACACAAATCACGAATTTGTATATACATATAAAATATATATATATATATATATATGACGATATTATTTGTTTAAGAAGACCTTCCTCTCTGGCGTAATCGGTAGCGCGTCAGACCGGCAATCTAGAGAGCCGGGTTCAAGTCCCGGGGGAGGTCGCGATTTTTGAATAGTTTTCTATCATACCATATATAAAGATATATATAAACATACATATATATATATATATAATATTTTTTTTCCACACCAATTAAATCCATTAGAATACTCAGCCGGTACAATCAATTATAGCTACTGCATAATGACAGCAGTTAGTGAACAGACTTGACAGTTTCAAAACTAAGAAGTGTAGATTTCGAGGACATTTCTCACATAAATATATCGATAATCTTACCACCAACACGATGCGTCTGTCTATACCTCGTTATAGGCTTCTGTCAAGTAACAAATGACAAACAATCGTTACCATAGCAACAAAGTGAACTGGTGAAACATTCTGATTGGTCAAATCCAACTGGTGGACATTGTTGTCTGTCTCTTTCAACAATGGGTGACGTCACTCGACAGAAACCTATACCTCCATTAGACTGTTACTCTAATTGATAGGGTACTTCTTTAGAAACTTTTGGAAACTATTTTACCGACGGAAAAAACATAAACTTGTAGTGACCGTGAAGAAATTGGACATTAACTCAAGCTATAAATATTGCCATTCGTGTGTTATCTATATCCGTCACAGGCATTTCCTTTTTTTAAATAGCTATTCTGAAAAATTCATTAAAACTTCAGTTTATGTTAGTATTTAGTTTTGTAATTATAAACTAATTACTGAAAGGGAATGAAAAGGAAACAAAAGCCTTATCACATGGCGTACGCGAATCAGTGGAAGACTGGAAGGCAGGGAATAATGCTGCTTGCATGGCAACACTGTCTCTCCCTGTATTCTGCTTGGCCCCTTTACTGTACCTCAATAAGACTGAGTTGGCAAAATTGTCTTGAAAAAAACCAATTCCCGGAAATTTGGTTTCCAAGCTTTTTCCAGAAAAGCCTACATATAGAACTTGACCCGAAAATCAAATGCATATAACTATGTTTTAGATGTATGAGTAGAACTCCGACGAATAAGTACAACTACATTGTTGATATATTTTCGATACATTGTTGATTTAAGTAACTTTTTGATAAAAATGATATTATTATTAGTGATATTCTTCTCATAAATATATATACATACATATATATATATATATATATATATATATATATATATATATATATATATATAGAGAGAGAGAGAGAGAGAGAGAGAGAGAGAGAGAGAGAGAGAGAGAGAGAGAGAGAGAGAGAGAGAGAGAAACATATAGATATGTGTGTATAAATATTGAAAGATTGTACTTGTAACCGCTGCGTCACTCTGCAGTCGTGTATGAGAACAATTTGAAGATCCTCGCGGGTCCATATCTCCACACACGTCCACCGACGTCTCCGTCACGACGCCGTCCCGCGTGTGACGTAACAAGACGCCACTCCACGTGAGCGTCGTGTTCAACCACTTCAACCACGCTCACACGTCTCGCTGCATGCCAGAATAGTTCAATATTTTAACAGCAAACTAAAATGTGAAAAAAGAGTTTGGCAAAGATAAATATAGGAGAGAATTGTTGGCAAGAGAGTTATTGTTTTATCACATGTAGGAGGGGGGAGGGGGGAGGGGGGGGAAATGGACACTGGAACTGTTTCAGAAAGGATAGTGAAGTGGAAGATAGAAGGATCATTTTAAGAGTCCATGGGAGTCGATTTAGGGGAATATCAGATTTTTGGTGATAACTTTTGAAAGGTATATCGAAATATTGAAAACGAGGAACACAGATGTTTTTAATAGCTTCAATATAGTGTAAGTAATAACTATTTATCTCGAAACGCCTGATTGTCAGGCTTATACGCTTAAAATTCCACATTTTTAACCTTATACAGACGACAGCTATGCGATATGAGATGACTAGTTATCATTTTCACTATAGTGGAGGTATTGAAAATATCTGTTTTTCCTTGTTTTCATAATTTCGATACGAAAAAGTTATCTCCAAAAAACTGCTATTCCACTAACTCGACTCCCATGGACTCTTAAGAGATCGATACTAGAGCACTTGGATTCGAACTCGAAAAGCGATTTTTATCTATTATATATCGATACACGTTTGTAGCAATACGTAGCGACGAGTGTAATAATTCAAGTCGAACGGAGAGATGCGAAATGTTGGGTCGAGTTTATCGAGCGATTTGTGTTTGCTAAACAACAAGAAAGACAGAACTGAGCTAAAGTAATCATAATATTATTGTAAATGCAAATATTGTCTGAAACTTGAAGACGTGATATTAATAAGTCACTGAATAGTGAATACGTGAATAGACACAACTTTATCTCTCTCTCTCTCTCATTCTCTCTCTCTCTCTCTCTCTCATTCTCCCTCTCTCTCTCTCTCTCTCTCTCATTCTCTCTCTCAGTTCCTTCTCTTCATCTCTCTCCTCTCTCTCTATATATAATATATATATATATATATATATATATATAGTATTATATATATATATTATATATTATATATATATATATATATAGTATAGATTATATATAGAGAGAGAGAGAGAGAGAGAGAGAGAGAGAAGGAGAGATTTATATATATTTCTTTTTGGAAGAAACTTTACGCAATATTTTGGACCCACAAAATCATAACAGAACATGTGGATCCAATTACACAAATATTTCTACACTATTTATGTATTTATGATTATGTGTAGTCTCTTAGGACATATAAGTGAGATTGTCAGTCACTTACATAAGATACGTTTAGATAGAAGAATGAGGGTTTTTTAAAATAGAGCAAAATAATTATAATAATAATAATATGGCTTATTGTCAATTATTCGATTTTACATCGAAAATAATGGTTTCTGAATTGAAATTATAAATCTAAATCTGGTCTAAAATTTCAAAATCTGAAATCTAAATCTAAATTGGAATGTTTTCTGTTGAATAAACGTTTACAGTATAATAACATTTACTATTAAAAATTCTTACTATTAAAATTCAAAAGCTGTGCCTGATAATTGTTTCAAGAATATAAATGCATGGATCGTTTATCCGCGACTGAGTTTAACTACCCTGGCAAGTTTCCATTGAAAGTGTTTCTCTGGCTGGAATGTTGAGTGTGATAAAGCCGTCACCCTTGGCAATGCAGTATTATTATTCTATTGAATCGTTACGTTAATTATTGTTCAACTCTAGAGTGTGTGACGGTGATAGACGCTTACGCCCCTCGGACTTACTTGTCTGCATTATAATACATGCTGGAACTAATTGACTCATCAACACCGATATAATATTATTGCCCACTTCACTTTTCTGACGAAATAATGGTTCAAAATAATGACTTGCAATGAAAGATGAGATGCAAAAATGTTACTGAATTTGTATGCGAAATTTTAAACATGATTATATACATAATATATTATATATTTCATTATATATATATATATATATATATATATATATATATATATATATATATATATACGGTTATCAAACTTTTTGGATACGATCCAATATCGAGATATGTGGGATGTTTTAGCCATGTCCCCGTCCCTGTCGAGACGTATCTTTTATGACATGGCTAAAACATCCCATATATATATATATATATATATATATATATATATATATATATATATATATATATATATATATATATATATATTGTTATATTATTTTCAGCAAAATACCCGGTTTTCAGAAGTTGAACACCCGTTATCTATTATCTCCCTAAAACATTCAAAATGCATTATTACTATAGAAATGAAGGGGGATGAAATGACCACCCTATCGGTGTCACCCGAAAAAAAAAATCAATGTTTCTATTTCTAAATTACTCTACGTTATTTGATTATAATAATTATATATAATTGAATGAAAATCAGCCAGCATAATCTAAACCGTAAGTTGTTTAAAAAGTGGCAGAGAGAGAAGCAATTTGATTTCAAGCCATAGTAACTATAGAACATCATCATCAACTCTCAAAACGAATTCAAATCCTAATCTCAAATTATCAACACAGAACAAACCTTCAGCAAGTTCGTGGATTACCATGTTTAACTGTAGGTCTACATTATCATTCCTATCGAATAACAACCAGTTCCAACAATAAGAAACCAGTCAGAGGAAATGAGGTGGGAGTGTATTTGCATTTCTTTTCTCGTCGTCCAACTTGACTGATTTATACCGAATGTTTGATAATGTCAAGTCTGGCAGACATTTTTCTTGTCGAGAATAATACCGACACGTGATCACGTCGGATTACGCGAACTTAACGTGCTACCAATTTCCTCACGACAAGGTGTATAGAAACGAAAACCAAAAGCACACAAATGGCACCCAACGTCGAATTAGGTTTTTACACGAAGCTTATTAAATTTTATATATTTATGGGATATATATATATATATATATATATATATATATATATATATATATATATATATATATATATATATATATATATATATATATATATATAGCCGCTCTGGTGGCTCAGTCAACTATCGATAGCGGCAGAAACTAAAGTCATGGTTGAGCGTGGATTCGGGTCCCGCACAAGGCATGAGTTTTTGTTAACGTTCTTTCACCTATCATCACGTCATTGTTTCATTATCACCCGCTTATTCGTACCCCCGTATAACCTAGCTGTTGGTGGGGTCGTCATGCAGCGAAAAAAAAAAATATATAAACATTTTATCATCTTCTTCCGGCGCTCAAAGTCTACGCGACAACATATATATATATATATATATATATATATATATATATATATATATATATATATATATATATATATATATATATATATATATATATATATATATATATATATATATATATATATATATATATATATATATATATATATTATATATATATATATTTATATATATATATATATATATATATATATATATATATATATATATATCAATAGAAATGTAATTGGATATTTTCAATAGAAAGTGAAAGGCTTCAGCGTGACATTCCACTGATTTCCTTCACATCTTTTCTATAAAGAGAAGGTGTTAATTAAACTACACCGTCATTGGCGTGTAATCTCTAGCAAGCAGGCCGGGCGTGTTGAATGTTAACCGACTTGGTATTTACAACGCAAAGGTCAGATAATTCCCTTTAACTAACTTACATTCAGGATCGAGATCGAGATTCCAGAGTCGGACGGCCAGCAAATTGGAATAGAAGACCGTTCTTAATGATTAGATACTGTTTCTATCATGTTGAGTTCTAATGGTATAGCGTGAGTTTTATTGCTGAGAGAGTTTTTGGTACCCTATTACATACCTTAGGATTAGGAAAACGCCACATATGCGTTGTTAGACGAGCGGATAGTAATAGTGTGGGTAAAAACTGCTTCGAGTGGTACCAATTTAGCACATTTTATGTTTTTTCTTCAAAATGGCTGACCCGATCAAGCTGAACATTTCTAGAAATGTGTATCAAAATGTTATTCAACTTCACGCAAAATTTCATTGTTTTGGAAAATAGAAATATTTTCATTTCTTTGTTTCTCTTCATTGCTGTGTTATTCTAATGGGTATTTTTGAAATTTCTAAAATTCATAAAAAAAAACGTTAGCGCTCGATAATGCCACAAAACTATACAGATCTAAGTTGTATGAGCAACCATATTGAAAAACAGTTTGAAGTTGATAGCTGTAGCCGTTTGACCTGTGGAGAACCGACAAAAAACATGAAAAAAAAAAAAAAAATGAAAACGAACACCAATTTTTTCCAGTACGGTATGTCAAATTGAATCCTCGCTAAATCTCGTCTAAATATAACATTGTTGACAGTTTATTTGTAACATTTCGTCGGCCATATTGGCATTTAGAAGCGCATTCTGTTGTTACATATATTGTCGATACTAAGTAGAAATACTCAGTGGAATTACCATTTTAGAAGTCGCATTTATTTTCCACGAAAATTATAGACTTTGTTATAGTTCAACAATGTCACCCGTACCTTAGCCACTCTCATCTAAATCTAGTTCACAAGGGAATCCGGTAAATCGCGACAGACAAATGGGACCGTTGGCTCTGATTTGTCCCCAAGAAAGCACAAACACCGTCCATGTTATATGGGAGTGAGAACACCTTCTTTATATTATGATAAAGTCTGTTGGTATCACCACTTCGTGACATTGCTTACTAGGACACGAACAGTCCATCACTCACGAATTTAAAATACTTGAAAACAGCACAAGTAAATTACTGTAGACACGTCACCTGTCAGTAATCGTCACATAAATAGTCTCTTGACCAATTCATGATATATTTATCGAATAGAGACTTATATTATAATCTCAGCCCCTTTAATCTGAGTGCAAACCTAAGATTTCTTTCTTTCTTGCACTCAGTAATATATTTTCCTTCTTTATCATCTGTAATTGTTGTTAATTTCATTATTAATATATTAATAATTATTATTTCCGACATTGATTTCACCATAATTATTATTACTATTATTACCATTATGGTCACGCTTTCTATTATTATAATTATATTCATTATCATCATTATTACACTATTTTTACTATCACCATTCTTCTGTTTTCTGATATTTTCTCATTTGCTCCATGTAAGCCAATCTTACTTGTATTGTAATATGTTTATTATAAGAAAATGAAAATGAACGAATAAATCAATAAAATGAATAAAATAAATAAATAAATAAAATGAATAAAATAAATGGAATGAATAAAATAAATAAATAAATAAAATAAATAAAATAAATAGAATGAATAAAATGAATAAAATAAATAAAATAAATGATATCAATAAAATGAATAAAATAAATAAATAATGTACCATCTTCGATGTCCGAGCAAGAAGTATTTCCTAGGGTGTTTTGAGGAATGGCTGAACGATCGCACAGGTCCGTGCTATATGCTATAAGCCTACACACAAGGAGCAACACAAAGGCAAGGAAAATTAATCGGCTAAAACAATGAACCAAAGGAAATTGTGTTTCGAGTAAAAGTACAGCTTTCACGGACCTAGAAAGTACAAACAAAGGAAAAATCCTGTAGGATTGGGAATATAATAGAACTGACAGATACGATTAAGAATTGAATTTTCTGTGAGAAACCAGGCACTCTTATAGACAGATTTCACCTGCCTTTAGATGTGGTATTACTAGACTAGGAAAACGCAACATGTGTGTTGTAGAATAAGCGGTATTAACATACCGCAAATGAGAAATAATCAGAATATCAGAAGAATAGTGATGATAAAAATAGTACAAAAATGATGATGGTAAATATAATTATAATTATAGAGATAGTGATACTAACGTTACACGAGATACGATGAAAAGCAACATTTACAAACTTTGATTTTATTTATTTTTTTTTCAATGCTGCTTAACGACCCCACCAACAGCTAGGTTATACGGGGGTACGAATAAGCGGATGATAATGAAACGATGAAGTGATGATAGGTGAAAGGACGTTTACAAAAACCCATGCCTTATTCGAACCCACGCCCAACGATGACTTTAGTGTCTGAAGCGTGCCTCAGCTGACTGAGCTAACGAGGGCGGCTTTTAAAAAACTATTACGTAACTGCCTTCTTGTTTCATTTTTTGATATTTTTTTTTATTATTGAAATTAGTTCAACTCATTTTAATCGTTTCAAGATTTAATTGGTTTCACTAGTTGCTCTTGTTGAGGGAGATATACACGCAGTGTAACACTTTCAGCGTCAACATCACATATAAACGATCGTTTTGACTTTCCGTACAATATCTTCAAAAGACTCGAATTAATTAATGTAAAAAGCATTTCATTATAAATTTTTGTCCTTCAAAATGGCTGCTCCGATTCATGTTAACTCTGAAGTAATGTGTATAGGCCTGATTATTTCTTGAAAATTTGCCTCCATTTGGAGAAAATATTTTTCACAATTTTTTCCTCTGGGCTAAAAAAATATATACTAAAAAACAATCTAACGACTTGTGGAAAAAGTGAATAATGAAAGTGCGACTGACATAGTCAGAATTATCCCCAGCTTTGATTCAGTCAAATGAAGTGAGAGTCTGTTTATAGCCTTGACAGATATTTCAAGCGAAAGATCTATTTTTTCAACAAGACTGTTAAAATGGCCTCTATACGTATTGTGAGTGGAGAAGTGGCCTCTACAGCAGTCATTTCTTGTGCCACATTGTTTCGCCGACAACTCCTACATAACTCATTGTATAATATGTTGTTTTTCTCGATAGTTTTCTTTGTCTGTGTTTCTCCTTAGCTTTCCGCGTGGCAAGCTGTAATGGCTCAGCCGCCAGAATCCGGGGGCAATTCAACATCCCCCCCCCCCCTTCCACCCACCCCCTCTTCCTCTTCTCTGCCAGCGGTATGGCGTTGTTACGGCTCAGATTCTATCTCTTTATCAGATAGTTCAACCCTTCGGAAGATCCGCGTGTATGTTCGAAAACTTGACTTGAAAATACATATATCCACTACACAACCATCGTCTCAGACGATTGGATATGTACATTTAGATTGAAAACAATTGCAGATTTCATACAATCATTCAAATCCCGAACTACGTAATAAGATTTTGTATCATTTTTTCATTTACTTCGGAACTTGAAACGAATCCATTGTTTCCCAATTGAGGTTGAATATAAAAGGTAGGATCGTTCGTACGGGGCATCACAAATGCGATCCTAACACCCCAAAGGGAAATTTTATTTAACTCATTCAACTGTATGTCAAGGAAATAACATTTCTAAAGATACAAGCCAACGAAAGTTTCTTGAAATCTTTTGATGTAAAAATCTAGTTTTTCTCTGAAGACACTTCAAGTTTACTTTCAACGTTTAATTCGGATTCCAAATTTAATTGTTGATAAAAGCAAAAACCTGTTAACCAAACTCGAGCTGCTATTGTTGAATAAACTGCTTAACAATCTATCGTCTCTCAGCCGATTTCTGACAGCTATGTTAATGAAGATTTATCTACTTATATACAAAACTGTGATTAACTTATCTCAAATATATAAATGTAAAATGAATAATCTATTAAACATATCAAGTGTAATTCATTCAATTTTGTTGATGATAATAATATTGGCTTGATGTAAATTTACCTATGCCAGTCATATTCAAGGTTCCATTTCTTTGAACTGTATACAGTAATGATCCCGGACGGACAGCATGGCGTGTTTTCAGGTAATTAAGTGCTTTTAGAGGGGGCGGGGGGGGGGGGGGGGGGGGGGGGGGGGTAATGAAGGAGGGTGCGGGTTCGACGTCCTTTTCAGAACCTACAGGGCCTAGGTCAGGGGTCTATAAAGGCTACGATATAATATATTCTATATAATATACTATTCTTTACAACCCTGAAATTATTACTTTGAGACCTATTGTTTGTAATTTTTTTTTCAGTAACATCGAAACTTGATACAAAATCATTATTCCCCAATTAAGACTATTATAAAGTTTAATTTTAATTCATATATACTCTATTCTATAGTTTTCCGAGTGCAAACAAAAGGTATCTTTCTTGCACTCAGTATTGTGTTTCCTATTTAACTTTTATATTTTACTTAACGACCCCACCAACAGCTAGGTTATACGGGGGTACAAATGAGCGGATGATAATGAAACGATAAAGAGATGATAGATGAAAGGACGTTTACAAAAACCCATGCCTTATGCGGGACTCGAATCCACGCCCAACGGTGACTTCAGTTACTACCGCTAGCGATAATTGACTCAGCCACCGGGGCGGCTTTAACAAAATTGTAGTCGTATTATTACAATTGTATTGTAATACAACATATGTATTCATAACTTTGTGTAAACTTGAAAAAGGGAAATAAATAAATAAATTGCTAATTATAATTAATTATTGTGCTATTAGCATTCTCTGTCGTGAAGAGACGTAGTTGAGTATCTGTTAATTCTATGTTCCCTATATCACGCTATTCAAGCTTGAGACGTGGACATGTATGGCACTTACATGCACTCCCCCCCTCCTTTTGAAACAGAATTCAATGTCGTTTCTCGTCTAATATTCAACGCTGCGTATGTGACTTTTTACTTTTGATCCCAGGAAACAAAAGAATATTTGAAATTGAATGACATTTTTACCGAAGTTTTCAATTCATTACAATAAGAGCCGGTTGTACCAAGTGATGACTAGTGAATTAAGCAAAAATTAGAGCCGATTGTACCAACTGATGATTAAATATTAATTACTCAATCATTACTTATGGTACACAAATAACATAGGTAACCAAGGGTGATAACAAGTTAATTTGCTAATTTTTGCTTAATCCACTAATCATCACTTGGTACAACCAGCTCTTGGGCCTGGTATTACGAATAATAAATTTGTTGATTAAGCGATAATTAGTGGATTAGCTTGTTATTACCCTTGGTTACCAATGTTATTTTTGTACTGCAATTGATTAATTAGCTTAATTAACACATTTTCATTATTGGTAATATGGGCTCTTAGAAAATTAACTTGTTATCACCCTTGGTTACCTATGTTATTTTTGGACCTTAGGAAATGATTTAACTAATTAATATTTAATCATCAGTTGGTACAATCGGCTCTAAATGTATTAATGACTTTAGATTCTGTAGTCGATTTCTCATATGTAACCTTTTACATGGTCGTTTGAACGTAGAAAAACACAGAATTCAATGTCTTTCGTCGTCTCAAATTCAATAATGACTTTCTGTTTGCAAACGTCGCCAAGCTAACACGTGTAAAAACATTTCTCCTTCCTCCTCCATCTCTAAATATCCCTCCGCGTCGCCTTTCATCCCGACCGAGCCGCCGAGGTCCTACGTCACACGCTCACATTGGAAACACATCAAGACTGCATGTATTATAATACATTTACATCCGTTCAAATGGCCCATATCGGAGGACAAAATAAACTTCTCAACTCCATCCCTTCTCATCCCGTCTCTCTCCCGTTCCTCTCCTCCTCGTCTCTGGAGCAATTTACAATGTTACGCTCGGACGGACATCAAAATCCAACCCGCCTTTCCTTCCTGGTTCCTGCACACTGCTCGGGATAACTCTTTGCATCCAGCCGGGTTTTAGGGGATGAGAAGGGAGAAAGGGTTTACTAGGTTCCAGGGGATACTCCGCTAGGAACTGTAAACTTCGTTGAATAACTTCATTCGTTAACAGACAAGTTAATGATATGTTTTGTTTTCAGACATTACATCGAAACCTTAAAGGCCATCACAATACTGAAACTAGACTTTGATGAATAATGATGATACTTATTTCCTCAATTTTGGAGAAAACAAGAAATAACCACCTCAATTTCAGAAATTGTAATGAATTTATTTGTCCTCCATAGAACATGAGTCATGACGTAGATATCACCGATTCTGTACAGAAACATAAACAGAATCGAATAATATCTACATCACGACTCAGAAAAAGGCCCGAGTCCTGGAGGACAAATTTCCGAAATTGAGATCATAATTTCTATAATTTTCTCTAAAATTAGTGAAATAAATATCGTCATTCTTCGTTAAGATCTAGTTTTAGGGTTATGATGCCCTTTAAACCCATTTCTACACATTAAGTCAGTGATTCAACGCTTACGGGTAGTCGAAGTTCGATTCTCAATCCCCTTTATACCAATATAAACAGTGATAAATTGGCAAATACATTGTCTTACATCTATAGGGTATTGTCCCATAGGGAACCGAGTGCCGAGCCTTGTTAGTATTGTCATAAGGCACCAACAGATCTCGACGTGCCGGGTACGAATAACGTCCTCAAATACACGCAAACGTATTGCACGTGACACTGCTCTATTATTGAATATAGAACATTTATATAGACTACAATGACGAATTAATCAATATCAGTAAATGACCCTGTCTGAAAATAAATTACTATCTATTGACTACTATTTATAACAAAGCGTCAAGATTCGTATTCATATTGTGTGTATATATATATATATATATATATATATATATATATATATATATTCATGTGGTAGTTATGGGAACGAAGAAGAACTGTACAATCTTCATCATGTTCTATGATATTTACACTCTTCGACGTACCATTCTAGTACATGATGTTACAAAAATTTATTTTCACATCCTGAAAAATATTTACAGACCAATAATAGATATTATTTGATATTTGTATAGAGTGAAAATATTTACATTAAAGGAATCGCTTGAGAGAATGTGTGAAGTGCTTACAAACAAACAAACAAACAAACAAATAAATAAACAAACCATCAAACAAACAACAATAACAAACACACAGACAAAGCTCCATAACTTTGGGATGGAAGTCTTCGCTATCGCTCATCTAATAAACTCGAGAGAATCAAGAAACGTTTCAAAGGGTAGACATAACTCCTGAATGCAGCCCGCAGAGCGTAGATCGCGACAGCATCAGTTGCAATACAACTCGTACAATGGCAGTCGCGCCAGCACTGACAGACTCGGCCCTTCCACTTTAATAATGATTGTTGCCTACTCGACAAACGCAGCATAATGCGTTTCAAGATGAGATATATATATATATATATATATATATATATATATATATATATATATATATATATATATATATATTAATTTCAATCAAAAAATCTGCACACCTTTATTCATATAAAATATACTTCATTCGGTTACTGTCGAATCTAGGGAGCTGTGAATTTATAGAATTATTCTCTTCCAAACGGCTGGTGCGATTTGCATACAAATTCGTGATAATATGTATCGTGTATGGTTTCACATTCAGTGAAAAGGTGAAGTCAATTGGAGAGATTTTATTATTCTAATTTTCTTGCCCAGTCTAATCTAATGGGGTTTTTAGAAACTTTTAGATAATCTTCCTCAAAACTGGTTGTACCTATTTATCCCCTAATCTATACAGTTCTACGTTGGATAGGTCTACGTGTACAGGAAAGGTTTCATGCCGATCGGTCAAATCGTGCGACCTGTGCAGTGCTTACAAACATACAAAAAACACACACACACAAGGCTCCATAAGTGTGGGATGGGAGTCTTCGCTGACGCTCATTTAATTATAGTATCGATTTCAATTTGCGAGGATAATTTCCATTATTTTCCTGTAACTTATTCACAAAAACTTTCGTGACTAAATGTTAACTATTGAACACTTGACTTCATTTATGAATCAATCAACCTTGTATTTTAAATTTAGTATTGAAGATTGTTTTGTTTTGTTTCAGTTCCAGTGACCATGTAGTTAACGGCAGACAATTGGACCATGCCAACTAGGTAAGTTCATTTCCAACAGTTCTTCCACAATGTAGTGTTACCAACAGACTTTATCATAATATAAAGAAGGTGTACCAACCAACATACTAATAACATGGCAGGCATTTGTGGTTTCTTGTGTACAAATCAGAGCCAACGGCCCATTTGCCTGTCGCGATTTAGCGGATTCATTTGTGAACTAGATGTAGATAACAGTGGCTACGGTACCGGTGACATTGTCGAATTTACAAAATCCATAATTTTCGTAAAAAACAGATGCCACCTCTCGAGTCGATTGTACCAACTGATGATTGAATATTAATTAGTTAATCATTACTTAAGGTGCAAAAGTAGCATATGTATCCAAGGGTAATAACAAGTTAATTTGATAATTTTTGCTTTATTTACTAATCATCACTTGGTACAACTGGCTCTTAACATAATAATTCTACCGAGCTGTGTATAGCGTATAGTTATGTTTTATATAGTTCGATGAAAAAAGCGATAGTTGCGCTACAGGCAAGTGGGACCATGGACACAGATTCTGACCCCGGAAATACTTCACGTTGAAGTAGCAAGTACCTTCTTTATATTATCATGAAGTCTGTTGGTATCACTACATCGTGGTCTTCACTCAAGTCTATTTTTTTTTATTCTCCAACGATTTCTATCTAAGACATTTATCCCATCAGCATCCGACGTATCGCGTTCGAAATACAACTTTTGCTATAAGTGACATCCATGCATTACGTCTCCTGTAACATATCCTGAGGGAGGAAGATTCAATTTCATTCCCTGCGTACCAACCTTCTTATACGATACATTTCAATCTCTTTGGTGCGCACAACCTCGCATTATAGCTATCGTCTAGGCAACAGCGTGCCAGAACTGTTCAACATCTCATTTATTGAAAACAAAAGAAATGTGCACAAAGATTTTGATAAAACCGGTGCATTTCAGGACAGTGAACATCACTGAACATAACCTGTCCAACTGCAGTAATAGAAATTACAACACTTCTTTGTGAATTTATAATAAAAATACTTTGAGATTATTGAAAATTATAAAAATGAAACTTGATCATTTTGGAATCACATAGATACCCTTGACAAAAAAAAACATTCCAAAATGATCAAGGTGCTCGAATCAAGGTGTGTAGGGTGTTCGATTATAATTTGTATTATATATCTCGCTCATATTACAATGCATATGCTGCGTTTTTCTAGTAACTGTGTATTATAATTTGTATTGTTTCAATAATCACACTTCCTATAAAAGATGTGTTCGAGTAAAATATATCGCGTAATATTAAAACCAACCAAGAAACACAGAATGAATTCTAACAAATAGTAATGGGGCAGTTGTTTCATTTCATAAGCCTTCTTGATGCTTTGCACTGACAACTTCACCCTGAGCTGCTTTAAGCTTAACGTTCCTCTTTACATTCGAGACGGTTCACTTTACGCGTCTTTCAAAACCCATGGAAGAATGAAGAAATCTTTTGATGAAAATGTTTTATATAATAGATCGTGTTTTTTTGTATCTCTCTCTCTCTCTCTCTCTCTCTCTCTCTCTCTCTCTCTCTCTCCCTACATATTGTAAATATATATATAAATTTGTGTGTTTTCATCCATCGTATCTTCTTCTCGTCCATTTAATAATACCCAAGACTCTGTAAGAAGAATAAGTGAACGATTTGAGCAGTAAGCAGCTTAATAATATGCTTAACCGACACAGCGTAGAGGACAAACGGCAAGTTACAATTGGCGAGAACCGTTAATAAATTCTCCACACTTTATCCTCGGGGGGGGGGGGAGGGGGCGTATTTTAGATTAAAGCGCTTGCCCGGTGAATAACTGAGCATGCATAAACGTGAGTTCTAGGCACACAATTATTTTCATTGTTTTATATATTATTTATTTAGGTCGGTTCACAATTGAAATATGGATTAGTCGTTATGAAATAGTGGATGAGTATGTTACAGTGTGTAAGCGAAAATTATCCTTATGACAAGCCAAATTCTGACCAATAGATGATGTTACTACTGTAGTCAAGTGTCCACCCTTTATATATTTTGGGTATTTTATTTTTCTATGATAGTCAAATCTCTCAAGAAACAAATGTCAAAATGGCTTTTGACAGTTGTTACCATCGCCACTGAAACTTGAACCGTTCAAGGTAAAATTATAATTCAGGTCTGCGGTGAACCGGATCTTCCGGTGAACTATTGGGGAACCTACAATTGAAATAAGAGGCTATTGTGACCCACCTATGTAACTATAACATTTTTACCATTCCATAATCCAATTCAAATTTCAATTGTGAACGAGGCTTCAGCATACCATGTTTTATGTACATTATAATACTAAGACTTATACCACTATTTCTGCTATAAAAACCTGACGTTTCGTATTAAACATGCTATGGTAGATATAACATGCAAGTCTAGGAATTCGCCTTATATTATTTCTTGACTTTTTAACTATCACTGAATTGTTGAAGGTTACAGTTGTTACAACCCTGATGTTTATGAATAATGACGATATTTATTTCTCTAATTTTAGAGAAAACTAGAAATCATCATCTCAATTTCAAAAATTAAAAATGTATTTAAATATCTTCCAAAACCTGGTCTCTTTATTATTATTATTCGCTCAACGACCCCACCAACAGCTAGGTTATACGTGGTACGAAGGAGCAGATGAATATGGGAGTACGGAAATACGGAGTCATGACAGGGGAAACGACGTTTACAAAAACCCATGCCCTATGCGAGATTAGAACTCACGCCAAACGGTGACTTCAGTTTTTGAAGCGCAGCCTTTTTTTCCAAGAATGACGTAGACATTACTCGATTCTGTTCATGTTTCTATACAGAATCTGTAATGCCTACGTCACGACTCATGGTCTTCGCACGACAAAAAAACTTGGTTATAATTCCTGAAATTGAGATGATGATTTCTAGTTTCCTCTGAAACTATGGAAATAATATCGTCATTATCCATTACTAGGGAAACGCCATATATGCGTTGTTAGACGAGCGGATAGTAATAGTATGGGTAAAAATGTGTAAAAACTGCTTCGAGTGGTACCAATTTAGCACATTTTATGTTTTTTTTTTCAAAATGGCTGACCCGATCAAGTTGAAAGTTGTCAGAAATGTGTATCAAAATGTAGTACAACTTCACGCAAAATTACATTTTTTGGGGATTTTTTTTTCCCGCTGTGTTATTCTAATGGGTATTTTTGAAATTTCTAAAATTCATATAAAAAAAGATACTACCCGATAATGTCACAAAACTATACAGATCTAAGTTAGATGAGGAACCATATTGGAAAAAAGTTTGAAGTTGATAGCTGTAGCCGTTTGACCTGTGGAGAACCGACAAAAAAAAAAAAAAAAAAAAAAACGAACACCAATTTTTTTCAGTATGTCAAATTGAATCCTCGCTAAAGCTCGTCTAATAACGTTCTTTTTTTTTGAAATCGTCGACTCTTATACCTAAATATAAGTTCATAATTTCACATAAGTAATTTTTGTAATTCAATTGTAATTTTTTATAGATTATCAAGCTGGATCCTTGTGGTCAATCACATTTGTGTGAACAGCTGACAATAAAATTGTTATTCTTCTATTTATTTTTATTGGGTTTAACGACGCACTCTACTGATGACTACGATCTATTGGCGTCGGTGAATAATGAGATGATAGAATGATGGGATGAAAGGTTATTTTATTAGGTGTTTTTGGATAATCGGAAGGAGTCGGTCTTGGCCCGTTGTTAAGAGTCTATGGGAGTCGATTTAGTGGAATATCAGATTTTTAGGTGATAACTTTTGAGTGGCATGAGATATCGAAATTCTGAAAATAGATATTTGCAATACCTTTTCAAAGGTGTAGAAGGTGCACAAGGTGTAGATTGTCAGGCGTATACGCTTAAATAATGTGTATTTTCAAGCGTATATGCCTGAAAATCATGTGATTTGAGATAAATAGTTATGACTTACACCATCTTCAAGTTATTGAGAATATCTGTGTTTCACCGTTTTTAGAATTTCGATATCTCACGCCGTTCAAAATGTATCACCAAAAACCTGATATTCCGCTAAATCGACTCCCATGGACTCTTAAATGACTCGATCTGACAGTTGGCGATTACAAATAACATGGGTAACCATGGGGATAACAACTTTAATCCACAAGTTAGAGCTACTCCCACGTTGGTATAAATCAATTTCTACAATTTCTATTACTTAACTAACTTTTGATTATCAGCAAATAGGTTCGCTTGATCACATAAACGCCATGTTTTACCATTTGATTGTAAAATAAAACATTTGTACACAGTTTGGAATTCCAAGATGGTAGAATTTATATACTTATTACAGTATATATTTCTACAGTGACTTCATTTCGAATCTCCTATTAAGCACAATGTAATACATGCTATGAATTCTCATATCGACTGTTGACCCGGCGCCTCCACGCACGTGATGCTGATGCTGACCCGGCGCCACCACGCACACGTTGCAGTTGTTTAAACTCATCTGTGTTATTGAATAATTCGAATCTTTTTCAGAACGGCAAAAAAAAAAATTATTAAATTTTGAAAATGTACGAAAATTACCGTTCGTAAAAAAACACGAAATTTAGGCTGTCTTGATTTTGTCAGTATAGTTCCACTAAAATGTGTCATAACAAGCCGAGTTTAGAAAAAGTGAACATTGCCTAGAAGAATTGGTTCGAAGTGGAAGATATCACATTCGTGTGTTTGGTTTACTCTTAATAAAAATGCTGGTAATGCCCGGATGTATCACAAAAATGATTAATATCCTTATAATGTGTTCCGTACTTTTAAAAACTGAAAGACTTTTATCTGCGTCGAAAAAGTATGATAGCGCAGTCCTGGGTGTCAAAGTTCATTGTTTTTATTTTTTTATAAACATGTAATGAATGACAAGCCGAGTCTAGCCTTGAAAGAGTAGTTATGTGAAAGCAAGACTCGAGTCGATTCGCCGCCGTCATCATCCCGTCGGTTGCCATGACGACGGTAGTAACGGTGTAACGGTAGCGCATCCCTGGCCTCCCAACCACACCCAGTCAGCTCCTCACGGTGACGTCATACAGCCGCGGCCACCGCACACTACGTCATCATCGCATCTTCTCGCAGCATCCTTCATTTAGAACATTTGAAATCTTGACCCTCCCTTTTTTATATACATTTACAGCTCAATATTATATGTAATTGATACCATAAGTACGGTACCATAAGTATATAAATTCTACCATCTTGGAATTCCAAACTTTGTACAAATGTTTTATTTTACAATCAAATGGTAAACATGGCGTTTATGTGACCAAGCGAACCTATTTTCTGATAATCAAAAGTTAGTCAAGTAATAGAAATTGTAGAAATTGATTTATACCAACGTGGG
This sequence comes from Brachyptera putata, assembly GCA_907164805.1. NCBI lineage: Eukaryota > Metazoa > Arthropoda > Insecta > Plecoptera > Taeniopterygidae > Brachyptera > Brachyptera putata. The sequence goes on along the minus strand of OU015468.1, from coordinate 24,324,495 downwards.
AGTAGCTCTAACGAGGTTCTGACATAACCTCAAGGATCAATGCACTATCATAATTTTTTTTTTAATAACATCGAGAATTGATATAAAATCATTGCTCCCCAATTAAGGCAAAGAATTTAAGTTTAGTCTGAATTATTGCTATTATTTTTTGTAAATTGTTTCTAACCTATTAATAATCTATATGTTTTCTAATGTAACCTAGTTTTAAGATCTTTGCCACCAATAATTGTATTAACTGCAAAGTAATTCAATAAATAAATAAATAAAGGCTATAGATGAAAGACAAGATCGTTTGGACGGGGCACCACGAGGGCCCACCCCATTTTAACTCATTTTATACCACCCTATTTTAATTATTTAAAACCAATTAACATCAACACCAGAACTGCGCTGTTTTGTGACAATACTTCTCCCCCGCAGATAAAAGTCTTTCAATTTCCAAAAGTCCGAAAAAGGCTACATTATAAGTATATAAACCATTTTTGTGATACATCCAGACATTACCATTATTAATATTAGAAGTAAACAAAACACACGAATGTTGATATATTCCATTTTGAACTATAAGTTTCTTGGGCATTGTTAACTTCATCCACCCCATTTGAGAAATGAGAAATATATCGATGGTGGAAAGGTAAAATCTCGTAAGCGCCGTTGTGAATGTATTTCACAGGAAGTTAAAAATGTTTAATAAATTCAAACTTGAAGATATAATTTTTAAAATTGGTGGAAGTGCCCGATTGCAGCTCGTACCTGGTCCACTGCAACTACTCAATCATTTAGCACTGCTGGCAAAACCGAAGATGAGATTATTTTTATTATTATCATTATAAATGATATGCTGCTACCCCCCGACCTGACTTATTGGAGCCGGGCGAAAGATACTTATATTATCATTATCATTATTATCATTATTATAACAAGATAATGAGTTAAAATTGAATAGGTTTTTAATTCAAAATAAGTTTGTGATTGTTAACAAATACTATTCTAGTTGAATATAATTCTAGCACACTTTGTGAAGATTTATTATTTATACTAGTTGGCGAGGTAAAAATGTAAAACTACCCGTCAAACTTGGTTGAAAGTCATGAAAGTTCTCGGAGCCGTTTGCTAATCGAATATCTCGACTCTCACCGTAATCTACACTACTCCCCTTGCACCCCTCCCCCTCTCTACCCCTCTCTCCCCTCTCTACTCCCCCCTACCCCAACACCGCCCGTACTTCTCGACTTGATGTGTATATATACACTCGCCTCGCTTATAAATTAACTTCCAATTAAGGATTTACCACAACCAGGTTTATTTAGATGCTGAATATGTGCGACAGTTTCAACACTAACGCCCTATTCCAGTCCAACTTTGGTACTAGTTGACAAATGCTCAGGAAAGTTGGATGAAATTCAGGAACGAAGACGTAATCAAATAGTGCGGCTTGGCAGGTAGCCCAAATATAAACATTATTAATCTATAAGTATTCATTATTCAAACAATTTCATAATATTTGATTGTATATAAAGTACGATGTAGTGATACCAACCGACTTTATCATAATATAGAGAATGTTTACCGACACACTTCTTCAAAGTGGAATATCTCCAGGGTCAGAATCTGACTCTGTAGTCCCATTTACAACTAGCGCTTTTATATCGAACTATATAAAACAACAATACTCAACAATGCTATACACGGCTCCGTAGAATTATTATGATCGAGGTGGCCTTTTTTCATGAAAATTATAGATTTTGTGAGTTCAACAATGTCACCGGTACCGTAGCCACTGTTATCTACATCTAGTTGACAAGGGAATCCGCTAAATCGCGACAGGAAAATGGGACCTTTAGGTCTGATTTGTCCCCAAAAAAACACAAATACCGTCCATGATATTTATATCATGATAAAGTATGTTGGTATCATACATCGTGTATCATACCTCCATGTCGAGGATATCTTGATTTCTATTTGACACAAACATTTCCAGAACAGATTTAATCACAAGTTTCAAACTAATGTTTGATATTCCTCAAAAACATTTGATCAAACACTCGGTTGTGTTCGGATATATACGTATAGCTCTTAACTTTGCATAGTAAAACAAATTATGCTATTATAGGAATGAGGATTGAACAGAGAAATGCGTGGAATTGATTCGATGGAAATAGTAGGCCTATCTTGATATATGATGGGAAATTAGTTTATGTACTCATGTATGTGTTTCGGTAACTTTCTGTGAAGGGAAGTACGTGACTCTAATATTGATGAAATTGTAACTAATATCAAAATGCATAAACATAATCTTTTTTCTTGAGACTATATATACACTATACGTATACGACACGGTTTGAAAACATTTTCACGTCCTTTTGTCGTACATACACTTCAAGTTTTACATTTTGTGAAATATCGTTTCTTTTCTTCACAACTCCTGAACAATTTCATCGGAGAACCGAAACCTTTTATATTTTAAACATTACTTTGTTTATTCGCCGAATGGATTTCACTACTCAAACTTGTGTTCGTAAGAATGACTTGGCGTGCTCAACGCTTACGCCGAGAACTATTGTGCATGTCATATAATATTATAACGAGAGACGGCTTTTTGTTGGAAAAGGAACTACGTCTACCAGCTTTTTACTGTTAAAAGAAATTATTCTTTGCACGAATTTCCGATTTTTTACGCACTTAAGACCTCTACCACACTATACACCTCTCTCTCTCTCTCTCTCTCTCTCTCTCTCTCTCTCTCTCTCTCTCTCTCTCTCTCTCTCGCTCTCTCTCTCTCTCTCTCTCTCGCTCTCTCTCTCTCTCTCTCTCTCTCTCTCTCTCTCTCCTCTCTCTCTCTCCTCTCTCTCACGCTCTCTCTCTCTCTCTCTTCTCTCTCTCTCTCTCTCTCTCTCTCTCTCTCTCTCTCTCTCTCTCTCTCTCTAGGAACCGATTTGCATAAAAATGACGTCGAGGCAGCTTTGAGCGAACTTACGGCAGACCAAAGAGCTTGGCAAAAGATACTACCATGAAAAGACTCATTCAAAAAAATCTACATAAACCAACTCTCGTCTTTCTCTTGGAATCTATATTGACAAGAAGACGTCACGATTTTTGTCCCATTTACTCGAGAACTTCTCCCCGTTTGTGACATTATACTTGATGTTCGTAAAAAACGTGTTGTTTAAAAGTCAACCAGAGTTTTACGAAAGTTTAAAAGAAAGAAGAGTAAAACTATTTTTCGATGTCAACATAGATTTACCAATTTCCAGTAGTAAATTTTACCGACGTTCATTATTTGAAATATTCCAACTTTCCAAGACTTTTTTTTGCTAAATTCGGATTCTAATTTATATTGAGAAGTCCGTTCTGTCACTAACTTTGTTCGCGGACCTCTTGATTTATTGTTACATCGTTGTAAAAGTAAACCAACAGAGTTGATTTTAGCCGTTTATATTCTGTGACTCCAATCATAGAGTACTGTATAGCTTAATTTAACTGTCAAAAGTCGATAGTAGAATAGAAGCTTGCTACTTTCTGAAACAAGCCAAGTATATTTAATCCAAATAATCCAGTACATGCAAATGAGAGCAATTATAATCAGTTAACAATTATAATTAGTTAAATATTGTAAATATAAATATTGTTATGTATTGCATAAATTCACTTATTAATTGGTTATAGCTATTGAGTTTAGTCTTCTAAATGAATTGACATTCTCTCTCACCTACTAAAACATATGAACTATGATATTATTGAGCGATGTGCGAGTAATGAACTATAATTTCAATTTGGTTAGTAATTATTCGATTCATTGAGAAATGTATTTCATTCGAAATACCTAATTTTGAAGGTACACTGATATTATTATTTTTAGTATTATTTCTGTGTCCAGCATTGTATTTTAATGTATGTAATTCCACAGATAAGCCTGTGTCAGGCTTTGTGTATATTTGTGAAAGTGTTCATACATAATATTGGGAAATGATAAATGAAATTTCAACTTTAGTAGTGTCAGTAGAAATACAGGATACGCGAGTTACCAATAGAAAAAATATATGATATTTTTTCCCAAAACAAGTTGCATAAAAATAAAAACATCTGTAGTGACAGAGGTTGAAAAAAAATTGGTATCACAGTAATTACAGGAATATTAGACGTCTTATTTGCGATACGCGAGTTAGAGTACGTTATCTAATTAATTTTTGCGGAAGAAATTTTTTCATATTTTCTTCTTTGATTCCTATAAATTACAAATTAGTTTTGGCAGATTCACCTAATTTTTTCAGAAACAGAACTTGAAATATTAAGACTTGAGAAACATTTATATTCAATCAAATTATTCTAAATGATACGCGATTTACCTTAAAATGACCCAGCTAGCCAGCTAGCACGTAATTGTTGATTGTCGAAATCATCACACAATATTACCAGTTTTTCCTCTCGCAGTCTTGATTACTTCCTATCACACTTGAATGAAAACGAAGAATTATTCACCAAGGGTGCTCACGGATTAGGTCACATGCATGTGACACACACATGCCCGCCCAGTCCGCCAAAACGTTCCAGTTTCGTTCTCTCTCTCACTCGTACCGTGTCCGTCATCTCTGTCTCTCTCCCGTGCACTGACGATCAATAGAAAGCAAACTAGCGGGCACTAGCAAAGCGAGCGGGAACAGACCCGTACGTAGCAGGGTGTGGCAGTGGCTACAAGGGTACGGGCCACGGTAACTCGACATGCATATACCATATAGACCATAGAGAGAACACATATATATATAATATATATATATATATATATATATATATATATATATATATATATATATATATATATATATATATATATATATATATATATATATATAGAGAGAGAGAGAGAGAGAGAGAGAGCATATATATTATTTTAACAACTTTCTTATTAACCACCAGAGGTTATTAAAATGGTATGATTTAAAACTGTACCGGGGGAGGTCGCGATTTTTAAACAGTTTTAAATCATACCATATATATTTATATCTAATATATGATGAGTGATAATATGAATGCATGAAATTTTCGAAACTATAACTTAGATTTATATTTGAATAATACAACCAACTTTATACGGAAATCATTGCATGAATATTTATATATATAAAATAAAAATTAAAAAATTTTTTT
>OU015468.1:24294624-24319250 GCA_907164805.1 Brachyptera putata | reverse complement strand
ACCAGTAATGCATAATGCCTAATAATATTTAATGAAATAATAATAGAAGGCCTTGGTTGTTGCCACTGCCACTGAAATTCGAACCGTTCAAGGCAAAATAATGATTTAGGTTGGCAGTGAACCAATGAAATAAGAGGCTATTGTGGCCCATTTATGTCACTATACACTATAGCTTTAACACTATTGCTATTCCATAATCACTATTCCATATTTCAATTGTGAACCAGGCTTTACATGACGTATGAGATGATGCGAACTCTGAGTGATATTTATATAGAGTGAATTAATATCAGTAGAATAACTTTATGAAGTAAATATTATATATCCTCTCTCGCTACAAAGATCAAATATTATTTTTACTTTGGTAAAATTAGCAAATGTGTAAAGGGAAAGCACTTTGGGTTTGTTGATGAATATCTACCCACATCAATCAGAAATAGTAAGTGAAGTTGAAGAAACTAATGAAGAGTGATAACACGTAGTATCTCGACAAAAATTATGAATGAATCAAGTCTTTGTAATTATGAATGATACTAGGAAAACGCCATATATGCGTTGTTAGACGAGCGGATAGTAATAGTATGGGTGAAAATGGGTGAAAACTGCTTCGAGTGGTACCAATTTAACACATTTTATGTTTTTTCTTCAAAATGGCAGACCCGATCAAGCTGGAAATTTCCAGAAATATGTATCAAAATGTAATTCAACTTTACACAAAATTTCAATTTTTGGGAAAATAATTTTTTTTTTCGCTGTTTATTCTAATGGGTATTTGTGAAATGTATAAAATTCACAACAAAAAAAAGTTACCGCACGATAATGCCACAAAACTATACAGATCCAAGTTAGATGAGAAACCATATTGAAAGAAAAATGTGAAGTTGATAGCTGTAGCCGTTTGACCTGTGGAGAACCGACAAAAAACATAAAAACGAACACCAATTTTTTTCAGTAAGTCAAATTGAATCCTCGCTAAAGCTCGTCTAACAATTTAAGAGAATATTCTGAGTAATTAGGCACGATCAAAAGTATCACTTGGAATCACTGCCTTGTTTGACATATATTTTAAAAATATCTAGTCTTCATTTGCGATAACACCGGTGTTGGGTAAGTTCCACAAATAAAGGAACTAGTTCCAATTCCCGTTACTCGATCTAAAAATGAACTAATAATTACCGTAACAGTTCCTCAGAAATAAAAGGAACTCAAAAGTTCCTCGAAAAATTAAGTTCCTTTGAAAGTTACCGATGCGGAATTTTTCGTTTATTTTCAAGAATTAAATTACTTATGAAATTATTAAGTATGAAATTATTTTTGGATGGTAAGATCCCCGTTCAAACGATCGCATCTTGGGGAACAATGATTTCATATCAAGTTTCGATGTTATTAGAAAAAAAAGTATGACACTCTAAAATGTTACAAAAGCAAAAGATTTCCACGGTTTCTCCCCACCACACTTAGTTATAACAATAATTCATCTAAAATAATAAACGCACAATATTTAATTTTCATTCTAATTTGTAATTCATTTTTCTTCTATATTTGTAATCCATGTTATATCCACATGATGATGAAATTTCGTTGAATAATTAGTGTCTGTGACATTGTGTATCTACTTGACTCGAATCAGGCTCGCTATTGACTAAGCGACGAGTTGGCTATTGGCTTGCGGCGAGTCCTAGACTGCTAACCGTGCAGGGATGTCACCAGCCCCCACCCCCTACCCCACCCGTGTTTGTCTACCCTCCACCGCCGCCACCCAACCAACCACCACGTGCCGATGTCTGTCACACGGTCCCAGAGAGTTCCGATCACTCTCTTGCTCAGCCTCATGGATTCTGTGGTTTGGATATTATTATTATTTTTATTTTATTTTATTCCAAAAGATACGTTTGATGATTGGATGAGCGTTAGCGAAGATTTTATACATTTCATCTTTGTCCGTGTTTTTTTTTTTTTTTTTGTTAGAACTGCACAGGTCGTAGGGTTTACCGATCTATATGAAAATTTTTCGGTATACGCAACCTTATCCAACTTAAAACTGTATAGTTTTTTGGTCGAATCGGTGAGATCATTTCTGAGAAACATCATATCAAAGTTTCTAAAAAAAAAAACATGAGATTAGGCTGGGCGGAAAAAATTAAGAAATAAAATCTCTTCAATATGATTCAAATTCTCCTCAAATGTAAACAAGAAAATGATACACATTATTGAAAATTTGTATGCAATTCGGACCAGCCGTTTTGAAGAAAATAATTTAATACCAGTACGTGTTTTTTATTCATCGAATAGATAGAAATAACAGCAGACAAATGTTGCAGTGATAGATTCACTGCTCCCTAGATTCGTTGGTATCGAATGAAATATATTTTATATAATCAAAGTGTGCAGAGTTTTCGATTATACTTTATATAGATATCTCGCTCATCTTACAACGCACATCCTGCGTTTGCCTAGTTTATAATGTAACATGTATGGAACGTCAATCTATAAATAAAAATCAGTCATACAGATAAAAACAAATACATTCATTCAAATTCACATAAACAATCATTCATTCTGTTTCATATAACACACATTTATACTCGTGGTCAGTTCATTATAAAATAAGTATAATATACGGTATATAAATACAAATATGCACAGCTGGATTTAAAAGAATGAGATTCATTTCGTCACAGATTCTCCTCTGGTCGGTAGGTAATGTGTGAAAAAAATGTATTCTATCAAACTTGTCAGCTGTTATTAAACTTACGTTATACGTCAAACATTCATTCACGTCATTTATAAATCATTTTACTCTTGTCTTTAAACATAATTTTACATACATAATGAAGCAGGATAAAATTAAGATGAGACGATATGACTGTGGATGTATATGATTAAGGTTAGATATATAAACAGAACAAGAAATCCGCGTAAAAGAGGAACTCTTATGTGCAGGCTGCCCGGAAGATGTTACAGAATGAGATAGATACAGATAGATACAGATAGATAGATATGGAATGAGATAGTATTTTTCGTATGCAAACACGTGAGTAAATAAAGGAAACGAAAATATTATTCGAAACGTCTGTTGTTCATCAATATATTTACATTTACATATATATATACACATATACACATATATTTACATATATACACATACTTATTTACATATACTCTATAGGCCTACATACAGCCGCCCCGGTGGCTAAGACAACTATCGCTAGCGATAGTAACTGAAGTCACCGTTGGGCGTGGGTTCGAGTCCCGCATAAGGCATGGGTTTTTGTAAGTGTTCTTTTACCTATAATCACTTCATCGTTTCATTATCACCTGCTCATTCGTACCCCCGTATAACCTAGCTGTTGGTGGGGTCGTTAAGCAATATTAAAATATATATATATATATATATATATATTTATATATATATAGGCCTACATAATACATCGAGTTTTTCTTATAACATGTGGACTTTTTTAAAGTATTTATTCATTAAAAAATTTATTAATGTACGGTATCAAATAAATAAATGAATACATCTATTGAGAAAACTTGGAGAGTATAATACTATCGCTGTATGTATTGAAGACACGAACCTTACGAATTTACGAACCTATACGGCCCCTTATTTTCGAAACAAATACAATCTTGTCAACATTGAGGTGATAGGCCTTCTAGTTGGAGCAAGGGGACCATCCCAACATTTTTGTAGATTTTTGTACGAGATTTGACCTAAGTAGTAGTTTTATATATAATATTACGCTCCTCGCTATAAAAGGTTCAGTACCCATTTTTAGAAATCATTTATATTCAAGTAAACAGTTAGAGTAGGTGCATATATATTTTTTTATATGCCATCAATAATTTTGTTAGTGTTTGAATTGATTTAGATTTAATTAAGTACTATTTTTTCTCATAACTTCATTCTTCTATTGTATTTTTAATCATTGATATCCATTCTTTTATTTTATTATCTGTGTTTATATATTTTGTATCTTGTTGTTTTTTCATTATTCTGTGTCGCATCGGCAACCCGAATATGGGCAGAGATCTTAATAAAGATTTTACACACTACTACCTCCAAGTTTGAATCAAGACGGTCATTCTCGTTTGCTGACGTCACTGCTATGATGGTAGCGCACGTGGAATAAAACACGGCAGAACCAATATTTCAAGAAGTATTCAGACCTGATTTCACTAATTGATAGTTAGAGATTAAGCAATAGTTAGTGGATTCCTTTTTTTCACCCTTGGTTACAAATGTTATTTTAGTACCTTTAACTAATAGTGATCAGATTTGTGCTAAGGGAGTCCATTTAACAGAATATCAGTTTTTTCAGTGATAGCTTTTGTATTGTGTAAAATATCAAAATTATGAAAACAAAAAAACACAGATATTTGCAATACCTTCAAGATGGTGTAAGTAATAACTATTCATCTCAAATCGCCTGTGTATCTGACCCTATGATTGGCTGGGAATAGTAACTGAGGGCATTGATAGAAACGTCATGATACGAGAGTTGGACAGACATCGAGAGCGAGATTTATCATTGACAGAAGAAGTATTCCTATCTGTTAATATACAAATATAAATTGAGAGAAATCTCTGAATATATATGAATATTTTCGCCAGAAAATATTGAAACAGAAACTTGATATACTTTTTTTTTAAGAACATCGAAACTTGATACAAAATCATTGTTCCCCAATTAAGGCTATGGATGAAAGATGAGATCGTTTGAACGGGGCACCACGAGGGCGATCTTACCACCCCAAAGAATAATTAAAATATGATAACTCATTTAACAAACAAATCAAATCTTGAATAAGGTAGTAATTTCAGGGTTAGAAAACCATTTAAAACAAAAGCATTGTTCCCCAATTAAAGTTATGGATGCTAGGTAGGATCGTTTGAACGGGGCACCACGAGGGCGATCTTACCAACCCAATAAATATATGAATATATAAATATATGGAAATATATATAAATATATAAAAATAAAAATAAATATATAAATATTCTCAAAATAAATAATTTCAATCGAATAAATACAGAATAAAAATCATACAACTATAGATTTCAAAATCCATACCACTGGTATTAAAAGTATTTCCTCAGTGGTTATTTTCGGTGTGTTTGTTGGGTTTTGGCAACGAATTGAGCCCCACCCCCAGCTAGCACCAGGGGCCGGGGTGCCCAGGAGCGCACAGGCGGGATCCCGGTCATGGCGAAACGGGATCAATATTCCCTCTCCTCGGCTACACATACACACCTCTCTCTCTCTGTGCGAGGAGCAGGCGGCCTCATGCTTCACGTGCTACATAACCTACATATCGGACACACATGCATGCAGCATACATACACACACACACACACATATATATATATATATATATATATATATATATATATATATATATATATATATATATATATATATATATATATATATATATATATATATATATATATATATATATATATATATATATATATATGATGATTAAACTTCTTTGGATACGAACCAGTATCGAGATGTGTGGGATAATTTAGCCATCGAGACGTATCTTTTACGACTTGGCTAAAATATCCCACACACATATATATATATATATATATATATATATATATATATATATATATATATATATATATATATATATATATATATATATGATAATTAAACTTCTTTGGATACGAACCAGTATCGAGATGTGTGGGATATTTTAGCCATCGAGACGTATCTTTCACGACATGGCTAAAATATCACATATATATATATATATATATATATATATATATATATATATATATATATATATATATATATATATATATATGATAATTAAACTTCTTTGGATACGAACCAGTATCGAGATGTGTGGTATATTTTAGCCATCGAGACGTACCTTTTACGACATGGCTAAAATATCCCACATATATATATATATATATATATATATATATATATATATATATATATATATATATATATATATATATATATATATGTGTGTATATAATTATGTATATATGTATATATGTGTGGGGGAGGGTGTGTGTACGTGTGTGACCAGTCTTAGCCACAGCAAGCCGATAACGTCAGAGAATGAATTAGTAGTGCAGTAATTAGAGGGTGGCGCTCTGATTTATTATTAAATGCAATGCATATTGTACAAGAATTAAATACAGCTTAGGTATCATGCATGCCTGGCATATTCGAGTATATCTAATCTCTGTTGTTTCAGCTCACTCTCGATCGACTAGTTTTTAGATAATTTTATTTTTATTCAAGTCGTAGGTATTTGCGTAATGGCTAGGTGTGATGAAAAGATTTGAAACCATGTAAACGCAGAATATGTGTTGTACGATGAGCGAGATATATATATAAAGTTTAATCGAAAACTTTACACACTTTGATCATATAAAATATACTTCATTCGGTACCAATTCGATCCAAGGTGCCGTGAATCGAACACTGGAACATGTATTGTCTGCTATTATTTCTATCTATTCGATGAATAAAAAACATTCATCAATTATTTTCTCCAAAACGGCTGGTTCGAATTGCATTCAAATTTTTAATAATGTGTTATCAGTCCCGTGTTTACATTTGAGGAAAATTTGAATTATATTGGAGAGATTTTATTTATCAATTTTTTCCACCTAGCCAAATCTGATGGGGTTTTCAGAAACTTTGACACAATGTTCCACAATATTTGTGATGGGGTCTGAGAGAAGGAACATCATGGTGAAAGAAGAGATTTTTGTTTCATGCACCCAGTTTATTGACCTTGTTCTGTGATCATCTCATACACAAAAATGCATTTCTATCTTGAAAATTGTTGCGTGAGATATAATTCACGTTGACATTTTATATTCAAGAGTTGATAACATCAGCTTTGAAAAACATAATTACACTTCACTAGATTTTTATGAAGTTGACTTACATTTCTTTATTTGAGCTATTATCCCAACAATAATAATATTTATTCCGATAATTCTTTAAAAATTATACATTGCAGTAATAAACCAATGGAATAAAAAACAAAAAATCCCACGAATACAACTTTTTCAGTTTGCTTGGTGCTATCTATCAAATAGCCAATGCACCATAAGATTATTCTTTGCTTAACGACCCCACCAACAGCTAGGTTATACGGGGATGTATCATAATATTCCTTGTCTCAGATAACATATATATATATATAATTATATATATATATATATATATATATATATATATAAATAATATTATAATATATATATATATATATATATATATATATATATATATATATATATATATATCAATGAATACAGAAATAGAACTATTGAGCAACAAGTATGTAGGCCTATTCAAATCAAGATTGAATTCGAATTCGGGTTTGTAATTTAAAATATGATGATTACCACAAGAGAGAAAAGATTGTTTCACTGACTTGAATAAAGAGGAAAGGTGACAAAGAAGTGAGTGTTCATATAAAGAAGTCACTTTGACATTATTAATAAAAGAATAATATTTACATAAATTTGTTTGAGAATCAATGGTAATATTCTTTGATATTCCGAAATGAGGTTATTAAACGTAAAACATCTCTTCATGTACCACTTATTCTTCAATGTAGATAATTTAATCAGACACTTTTTCTGGTATCGATGGAACTAAAGGTTTACAATCAAGTGTCCATGGGAGTCGATTTAGCGATATATCAGTTTTTTTGTGATAGCTTCTGAACGGCATGAGATATAAAATTCTTATCAAGTGGAAATACAGATATTTTCAATACCTTCAAAAAGCTATAAGTAGAACCATTATCTATCTCTCATCGCCTAATTGGCTAAAAACCTTTACAAAAAGCTTATATAACGGCTGAAAAACGCATATATAACCTATACGCTTGACAATAAATTATGCTACATGCTTTATGAGTAGAATAGTTATAACTTATACCATCTTGAAGGTATCAAAAGTGTCTGTGTTTCCTGTGTTTTAGAATTTTGTTAAAAAAACTCTACAAAATTAATATCTCAGGTATGGAATTATGCTCGATCTAATCGATACTAAAACAGTAAAACACATTGTTGTCCTCGTCGACCGTGACTACAGCCACGTGCATGGTATTCGCAAGTTGTGACGCGCGAACGGAGCGTCAACGTCAACTCATTTTCCAAATAGCGTCAAGAGAATGTTCCACATTCCTGGGAGTCTGAGGAAGATAGATGAGATGCTTTCCGAGGAAAAATACTGTCTCTTTCACCACAAGTATGCGCCTCTAATTCACCAAACGCCTCCCACCTCCACGGCCCGATCGATAACAGAATCGGAGACAGAAGAAAGAGAGTCAAGTATTGTTGTATGCAAGGTGCTTATAAAAATAGAGGAATTCATCTTTACTATTTTTGTCTATATACACGAACCAGTGTCATTGAATAAAAAGGATATCCACCCTAAGATGACTTTATGCTTTTTAACTATTATGACATTTTACCTATGTGAATTCAATCAGTTTCAAGATAATACGTCAATGAATTTCATCACATTCTTAGTATCATTGACACGTATTATCTTGAAACTGATTGAATTCACAAAAATAGAATGTCACAAAAACTCACAATAATTGAAGAGCATACAATTATCTTGGAGTTGATGAACTTTCATTCAATGGCACTAGTTGGTGAACATAGAAAAAATAGTCAATGAATTATCTCAAAACGAATTGAATTCACAAAAATAGAATGTCTTATTAATTAAAGAGCATAACATTAATTTGGGGTTGATATACTTTTATTCAATTATACTGGTTCGTGAACATGGAAACAGATAGTAAGGATGAATCTCTCTGTTTGTATTAGCACCGTGCTCCTTAGGAAAACGAAAGAGAGTAAATAATTGTTAAACCACATCACAACCCTAACACCAGATTTTAACAGATAATGACGATATTCATTTCCCAAATTTTAGAGTAAAGTAGAAATCATCATCTCATTGCCTAGATATTATGATTGATTTATTTGTCCTTCAGGACCCGTCCCTTTTTCCGAGTCGTGACGTAGACATTACTAGATTCCGTTTATGTCTCTACACAGAATCTGTAATGTCTACGTTATTGGCTCAACTCTGGTTTTCCACAACTTTACACCTGAATTTAAATACAAATAAGAGATAAATTTCCTCTACACTTTCAGTGATAAAACTGGCAGATTTAACTCACCGTTCCTAACTAAAGCTATCAAGTTGTATACATTTAAAGCAGGCCTTTCAACATCCTATTAATATCCCATATAACAATTCCTAGTTTATAATTACAGTTTGTATTTATGCATAAGTTGATAATAGACACATCGCAGGATTAGTTTCAACTAAATGTAGCTCGCAAGCAAATGATAGGCATTCTGATCCTACCAGCAACAATGCACTATACTATTATAACTATGAAGTCTAGTTGATTGTATTAATGTTTTGAAGACTAATTCACACAATGGCAGGCGTCAGAGTCGGGCTCTATTCATGTTATGTCATTCCCCCTCCCCCTCCCCCCCCCCCACCCTATCGCCAGCCATCCAAACATGATCCCAATAAATCAGCTGGCCAGCGAGAGAGACGATGACAGGGGACTGTTCGACCGATTGAGGTGAAATGTACACGTGATGAAAATGGTCGACTATCGATAACTTGCAGTCGATATAGTGATAACAGTGTAAGGTTATCGTAAATCATCGGTTTGACTGTTGCTCATCATTAATTATCATCAAGGATGGAGGGATGATTTAGTTGTCGTGCCGATTTAGTGTTGGAATGTATGTTTATGATGAGGGGATGAGGATGTATCGAGCATTGATGACTTTTCACTGAGAAGGAAAGATTTTGGAATTTGTTTCGATTGTATATTTTACTTGGGAATAACTCACTTTAAGCATTCACGGTGCTGATACAGATGGAGAAATGCATCATTAATATTTTTTTCTATGTTCACTAACCAGTGTCATTGAAAGAAAAGTAATCGAACCTAAGATAATTTCATGCTCTTCAACTTATATGACATTATATTTTTATCAATTCAATCAGTCTTAAGATAATTATCGTCAATAAATTTCTACAAATTCCTGCGATTGACTTATTATCTTGAAAATAATTGAATTCACAAAAATAAAATGTCATATTAATCAAAGAGCATAAAATTATCTTGTAGCTGATATACTTTTTATTCAATTACACTGGTCGTGAACATATAGACAAAATATTAATGATGCATTCATCCATTTTTATCAGCACCTTTCATGCAACCTCTTAATGATATTTTCGGAATCTTTTGGATTTATTGATTTTTCAAGTGAAATCTGAGGTTTGCTAGCAGTTTTGTGCCCCTTCCAAATAATGCTTCAATTGTGAGTGTAGAGCGCACACACGCACACTATGTGAAATACCTGATTGGAAAGAATCTTAATTTACTCTTATCCAACTACAAACTGGAAATTTTCTCAAACAGTAAGCACATCACAAGCCTGAAACTATATTTCAACGAATATTGAAGATATTTATTTCCCTAATTTAGAGAAAATTAGAAATCATCATCTCAATTTCATAAATTATAACTTAATTATTTGTCCTCCAGAACCCAGCTCTTTTTCCGAGTCGTGACGTAGACATTACTCGATTCTGTTCATATTTCCAAACAGAATCTGTAATGAGTCAGGTTCATGAAGGACAAAGAAATATAATTTCTGACAGTTATACGTTGTTTTCTAGTTTTCTCGAAGATTTACGACATAATCTATCGTCATTATTCAATTAAATCAAGTTTCAGTGTTGTCTTTTAAAAGGTAACTCAAAACCTGTCTCTTCCTCAACATACATTTCTAGTGGTTCGCATATCTGTATTTCCATTAAGGGGGTGCATGCATGGTGCTTATAAAATATAGAGAAATTAATCTCTACTGTTTTTTTTTCTTTATCACGAACAAGTGTATTTGAATAAGAAGTATATCAAACCCAAGATAATTTTATGCTCTTTTATTATTATGACATTCTATTTTTGTTAATTCAACCAGTTTTAAGATATAATACGTCAATAAATATAGAGAACGTGATGAATTTTTTTGACGTATTATCTTAAAACTGATTGAATTCACAGAAATAGAATGTCATATTAATTAGAGAGCATAAAATTATCTTGGGTCTGATATACTTTTTATTCAAATACACTTGTTCGTGATGAAGAAAAAAAATAGTATCTCTATTTTTATAAGCACCGCCTTAACCACTTTACGATATGATATCTCCGAGAGTCAGCCATTGCAATATCAATGTATTATTGGCATATTCTGAGAGCAAGAAGTTGAAGAGAGGGGGAGTCATCACTTCTTTTCATTCACTATGACAACGAGAAAAGTTTAAGTACAAAATGCTCTTGACTGAGCAGAAATTGCGTAGCGCTTCCACTTAAGTACCAACATCAACAACTTTACGTACACTTCAGTGTAGAGATTATATCGAACTGATATAAATAATAAAGCCCTACATTTGTGCCTCCAAATAAGTACAACATTGCTGAGTCGTGTATATAGGGTGCATATACGGTGCTTATAAAAATAGAGAAATTCATCTATACTATTTTTTTTCGATGTTGTCGAATCAGTGTCATTGAATACATAATATATCAAATCCAAGATAATTTTATGACATTTAATTGGTATTACATTATATTCTTGTGAATTCTTTCAGTTTCAAGATATACGTCAATGAATTTCATCACATTCTTAGTATCATTGACACGTATTATCTTGAAACTGATTGAATTCACAAAAATAGAATGTCACAATAATTGAAGAGCATGAAATTATCTTGGAGTTGATGAGCTTTCATTCAATGGCACTAGTTGGTGAACATAGAAAAAATTGGTTTAGATAATTGTCTTCATTTTTATAAGCATGGAAGTCGATTTAGCGGAATATCAGGGTTTTGATAATAACTTCTGAACGGTATCAGATATCGGAATTCTAACAAAGAGTAAACACAGATCTTTTTGATACCTTCAAGATGGTATGAGGAAAAACTGTTTAACTTATATCGCATAACTGTCAAGCGTATACAGCTAAAACACCTGTTATTAGACGAGCTTTAGCGAGGATTCAATTTGACATACTGAAAAAATTGATGTTCGTTTTCATGCTTTTTATGTTTTTTTGTCGGTTCTCCACAGGTCAAACGGATGGTTCCTCATCTAACTGGGATCTGTATAGTTTTGTGGGATTATCGGGGAGTGACTTTTTTTTTATGAATTCAAGAAATTTCAAAAATTCCCATTAGAATAACATGGCGGAAAAAAAAAAAAAAATTTTTATCTTCAAAAAAAAAAAAAAAAATCGCGTGAAGTTGAATTACATTTTGGTACACATTTCTAAAAAATTTCAGCTTGATCGGGTGAGCCATTTTGAAGAAAAAACATAAAATGTACTAAATTGGTACCACTCGAAGCAGTTTTTACCCATTTTTACCAATACTATTACTATCCGCTCGTCTTACAACGCATATATGGCGTTTTCCTATTTCAATTGTATACGGCTGACAATAATACGATGTGAGATGAATAGTTATATTTTATACGATTTGAAAATATCTGTGTTTCCTCCATATTAAAATTTTGATATCTCATACCTTTCGAAAGTTACCACCATAATACTGATATTTCGGTCATTCGACTCCCATGGACTCTTAATGCCCTTCTTCTTCCAAGTTGAATCAATAATATATCATTCAGTAGAAACAAAAGCATCGTCTTATCATCAACGACTGACACCATCTCTACAATCTTTTAATAGGTGATTTAATTAACAATTCCATTCAACTATAAAACATTTAGAATCGTTCTAGTCTCACGTAATTTGAACTAAGATTACTACTTGTTGGAAAAGACAGATACAATTCGTTTGGTCGTGCAAGCTTTACAATCACCAATTGAAAGGAATCGTGAAAACAATCAGGGTTCGTATCCAGCTATCCCGTTTCTCTCCCTTCTCCTCCCGTCCGGTAAGATTACTTCAAGTTCAACACAATTTATGTTATTTCCTTCGCTTCTGGAATCGAAACAATGTTTCCGACGTTGTTGAATGTTGTTGCCACCCCTGACTCAGTCCAAGGTTAAAGGACAACACATTGCAATCTTGGTTGAGTTTTAATCAGCCATCAATACTCCCACAGGACCCCTATTCCTGAGATAAATGAGATGTGAGAAAAATCAGTGAGAAAACTATCTCATATAATGATGACATATTTCATCTCATATTTTATGTGAGATACTCGTTTTCTCACTCATTTTTATTTTTCTCACATCTCATTTATCTCAGGAAACTATCTCATAAAATAATGACATATTTCATCTCATATTTTATGTGAGATACTCGTTTTCTCACTCATTTTTATTTTCTCACATCTCATTTATCTCAGGAATAGGGGTCCAGACACTACAAGTGAAGGTAGGAATAACCAAACATGATGACAGTTAATCAGTTGATTAAAGCCCGATTCACTAGAAACAATCAGTTCGTCAAATTCGTCGAACAAACACTTTAAAGAGAAACTTGAGGAAAAGATATTCCTCAGAAGGGAACACAGATTGTGCCCTTTACCGTGGTGATGTTTGAAATTGCAGGTTTTATGGATATATATGGATCGATATTTTCGTGAGTCGATTTATTTTTTCGGTCGTTCGATATAAGTCCTAACAACCGGAAGCAGATGAATCACTATTGCGGTGTAACTTCCGGTAAAATCGTAATTTCAGCCGACAAAATTTGAAGTTGAGCCAATAATCACGACACCGAATCGGTACCGAAACGGTGTCGTGAACCGCCATGTCTTTAGGTGAATACTGGCTTGCGATTGGCCAGTTGGGAAATTAGTTTTGGACGACAAGAAAAAATCGGAACTGGAAACCCTAGTTAATTTGTGGAAAAGACATTCTTCAGAAGTGAACACAAATTGTGTCCTTTGGGATATCGGAAAACGTTGAATGGCGTATTTATGCACTAGATGTAGCAGCCTTATACTTCTAAAGTCATTCTTGATATTCACCTCCCTCTCTGGTACACAAGAGTGACGTAGACGTTTGTGAACCACCAGATTTGCTCCCCTTTCCCCAATACACCATCTTTCGCTTTCGAAAATCTCTCGTACGTTTTCGTTTTTATTCTATTGTCGTGTGCAGTAGGAAGTAGCCGACACAAACTCAATTCCAACCGGTCGTCATCAAAGATCAGCGTCGTTCTCCCCCCAGCCCCTCCCCACCCCTCTCCCACCCTCACCCCTTCAAGCAGACACATTCGCACTGACGTTAGATGCGTTTCCCATCTTTACCTGATGTCAGACGGAATCTGCTATAGACGACGGTTAAAAATACGTTTTGAATATTTTCTGTTATACTGTAGAATTCTCTTATTAACAGTGAAACCCCTGTAGAATATGAGTGAGCATATTGGATTGCACATTGCAAGTAGGAATAGAAATAAAAATATTCATAAATGGTAAATAAAAGGTATGAATATTCTCCACATCATACATACAACATGTGAGTAGGCTTAGATATATTTTTGAAATGAAGATGGATAATTTGTAACAAATATCCATTTCTTCTTTTCTTTATGTGTATCAATTCAATAGCACATATGAATGTATAAATATTAATTTATATTATAGAAATATATACATATATATATATATATATATATTTATGATAAAATGTCACTTTTCGGAAATTTGTCCTTCCTTGAAACAACTATTATCAACTAAATCAAGAATATAACGAAGATTAGGGAAGAGAGCTGAGAAAAAAATAACAAGTATAATTCGAGTATGTTTGATTGTAATTTCATTACGTATAGTATAACCATTACCACCTGTTCTATGAACAATCTGTAATGAATAAATAAAATGTGTAAATATGTAACTCGTGGCTCTGAAAATGCCTGGGGTTTCGACGTTTCGACTGAAAACGTTCAGCCTTCTTCAAGAGTCGTTGTGGGTATGGTAGCCGGCAATCGAGATTCGAGATTCGAGAATCGAGACTGAAAACTGAAAGCTTCAACTGGGAAAAAGTACATCAGCAGAGAATCTGTCTGTCAACCAGGTCTGCAGTCCGATGTGACACGCTGGAAACAAATAGTTACGCCACGCGACAAACCAAAGAAACAAATCGTCCACATTCGAGTTGACATCTACCTTTTACACTTCTACCTTTCTACCTTTCTATACCTGCACAAGAAACAACATCTGGATATCAAAACTGTTCGGTCTCCTTTTTGATGTACTGAATTGTTTACAAAGTTGATATCATATTCTTTTTGAAAAAAGTAGATTCGAACGTACAAAAACTAGAACTAATTTGTCACAGAGTTTTCAGAAAAAAAATATTCGGATTAATTTTAAAAAATGTGTAGTATTTATTCATTCGTTTATTTCGTTTCCGTGGTAGTGGTCTTAGGGGGTGCGTGCACGGTGCTTATACAAATCAAGAAATTCAACTTCACTATTGTCTTCCATTTTTAAAAACCAGTGTAATTGAATGAAAAGTTCACATCTCCAAGATAATTTTATGCTCTTTAATTAATACGACATTTCTGGTTAGCTTTTATCTGACAGTTGGTGAGATCAAATAGTATTGGTAACCATGGTGCTCTAACTGCCAGTTAGAGCTACTCCCACGTTGGTAATACCGTGTCTAACTTGGATAAGTTTGCGGATACAGAAAAGGTTTCACGTAGATAAATCAAACCGTGCGACCTGTGCAGTGCTAACAAACAAACACACAGACAGACAAAGCTCCATAAGAGTGGGATGAAGTTTTTTTATAATGCTGCTTAACGACCCCACCAACAGCTAGGTTATATGGGTGTACAAATGTGCGGGTGATAATGAAACGATGAAGTAATGATAGGTGAAAGCACGTTTACAAAAACCCATGCCTTATGCGGGACTCAAACCCACGCCCAACGGTGACTTCAGTCACTATCTCTAGC
Organism: Brachyptera putata; assembly: GCA_907164805.1. NCBI lineage: Eukaryota > Metazoa > Arthropoda > Insecta > Plecoptera > Taeniopterygidae > Brachyptera > Brachyptera putata. The sequence continues at coordinate 24,303,250 of OU015468.1, read as the reverse complement.
GATAATTGACTAAGGGCCCATATTACCAATAATAAAAATGTGTCTACTAAGCTAATTAATCAATTGCAGTACAAAAATAACATTGGTAACCAAGGGTAATAACAAGCTAATCCACTAATTATCGCTTAATCAACAAATTTATTATTCGTAAAACGGTCCCTTAGCTACTGGGGCGGCTAGGTATTTATTATCGCTTATCCAAATCATCATGTTATATCAATTTCCTTCTTATTGCGTCTTTCGCCTAGCGAAGACCCCCACTCGAACCGACTTGACTGTCCTTTGCACCGGGCTTCGAACCCCTACAGGAATGATTAATATTTCGCATGATTTATGCGGACTGCTTCACAGTAGCATCTACACACAATATCGTATGATGAATGGTGCTCTTGGATATCTTGACTCGTTACGCGCATAAAATAAATGGTTACAACTTTATCATCGACCTATCAAATTCCTGGCTGGATAGTCAAAAGTTCAAAGTCATGTAGGCATATCTGTTGACTCAATGTCAGTCTTGATACATTCGTATATGTGTAGAATTTATTTTTACTAGGCAAACGCAACATATGCGTTGTAAGATGAGCGATATATCTATATAAAGTGTCATCGAGAATTAGACACACCTTGACTCATGTAGAATATTCTTCATTCGGTCACTATAGAACCTAAGGAGCCGTGAATCCATCTCTGCAACAATTTTCTGCTATTATTTCTATCTATTTGATGAATTAAAAACACTTATAACTTTATTTTCTTCAAAACGGGTGGTCCGAATTGCATACAAATTCGTAATCATGTGTATCATTTCAGTATTCACATTCAGGGAATTTTGAATTTTCTGATGAGATTCTATTTTTTAAATTTTCTTATTTAGCTCAATGTTATGGGATTTCTCTAAACTCAAAAATGGTCCACCCAAAGGATAAATCTCAGATGCATAATCTGGTAATACTTTCAGATAAACTTTATAGAATATTATTGGAAATTTCGATGGATAGACCTACTATTGTTCGTGTATTTGTTATTTTTGTTTTTGAATAACAGCTGTCGAATATCTGCAATAATAAATACAGTGTTAAGAAAGTATTCACAATACTGTCCATCACTCTCTCGGTGGCTGATGGTATTTCTTGATTGATTTTTATTTTATTGATTTTAGCTGAAAAATGTTGTAAAGCTAATATTCTGAGTTGAAAATCTAAATCGAATAGCATTTTGCTAAAAGTCTTGATATTATGGTTCACTCTCATCTACTCCTATGGTATCCTACGTGGTATTTACATTCTTTCATTTGTGAGAAATTATTGTGAAAGTGCAAGCGATTCAATTTTAGTGAGGTATTCATATACCGGTAGTAAAAGTATATTCTTATTTATTACATTTATTATTATATTATCATATCAATAAGTATGTTAGAGATGAAAACAAACTAGAAAAATGATGCTATACTATTCGAAATCATTTCGGTGGAGGTGCCGGGTTTCATACACTTTCATTTTCGAATAAGAATTTTCCATAAGAGTCGATTTAGCGGAATATCAGTGTTTTGGGGATAACTTTTGAACGGTATGAGATATCGAAATTCCGAAAACGAGGAAACACATTTATTTTCAATACCTTCAATATGGTGTAAGTAATAACTATTTATCTCAAATCGCCTGATTGTCAAGCGTATACGGTTAAAAATACACATTTTTTAACCACATACACGCCTGACAGTTATGCGAGTTGAGCTGGGCCCTGAAAGACAAATAAATTGATTCTAATTTCTGAAATTTAGATGATGATTTAAAGATTCCTCTGAAATGAGTAAAATGAATATCGTCATTATCCAACGTTGTGTTGACCTTTAACCGCAACGAAATAATTCATGTCTCAAGTTTAATCCAAAGTCCTTGCATTGCAGAGAAGCACCCATCTTGCCACAAGCTTTGGACATCACTGCTATTGTCTTGCTCACAGCCTTCTTTATTAGAGAAGACGTCTCTTCTTATCAGAAAAGAATGATCTGATTGAAGAAGGCTGTGGTCTTGCTGCTAAAAGCGATCGCTACAAATAAGAAAAGAGGTTTACAAAGAAGAACAAAAGATATTTAATTTCTTGGTCTCTTTTACAAAACGATTAATAATACCTGAACCAAGAACCCCTTCTACATAGGCATAATAAGAATCAAACAAGAAGCAATTATTGCTATTTTCGAGTACCAAAACAGATCTGTCAAAGAGTAGTCAAGATGTAGCCCTTTTTATTAGATTAGCGTAGCGAAGATTTTCATTCCATATACCAAAAAAAAATGGCCTTGGTTTTTATGTTTTTTTTTTTTTTTTTCTGTAAATTTTCAAAAGATCAATCAACTCGAAACTTTTTTCTACATATTGCTGTCACACCAGAATAGGTTGGGATTGTTTTTCAGAAAAATCGGTGGAACGGTTTTACCGTAGAAAATTTGGAAAGTTCGGAAAATCCCCATAAGAATAACTCAGGGGGAAAATACTTCAAAAGGAGAAATTTTCAAAAGCTTTCAAATTCATACAGAATATTAAAACAACCATCATACACATTTTCAATAATTTGTACAACAATCGGATAGGACATAACGAAGAAAACGCAATAAAAGAATACATTTCACCAAATATCAGGATCAAAACACGTAATGCAAAGTGTATATGCGACAGGTTGCTCTATGAGTAGCAACAAGTTTCAGGTAAGGTTTTTCAGCGTTTGAAGTAATCTAAGGTCTGTTAGTAGATGTAGATTTGAGCTGACAGCGTACTTTTCAATCCCAGATTTCCATACTTCTACGCTCATCTCACTACGCACATTCTGCGTTTTCCTAGTATTATTCTTTGAAACAAATTCACATCGAAATACAAGTTGAATCATCGAAGTACAAGATATTGTAATTGTTGCAACAATAACAATATAACTATGGAATCTTTAACTGCCGATCTCCATAATTCACATTCGATTTTACTTGCAAGTTAAACTAATGTTTACTTACATTACATAACTGTTCTCTTGAATTTGTTTCTTCCGCTATCGCATTCGTTTGCATTTCTGAATATACCGCCAAAGAAAGGCTATTGAAGTTCAATAATGAATCAAACTGCTTAAACGTCGTCCACTTCGAATAAATTAGAATAATAATGAACATTTTGATATTTTCTATTTCAGCAAGTTATTTGACGCGTTTGATCTCACAAACTGTCTTGTTCTTTGTAACACGATAGAAGTGGTTGTTTATCTGGCGTGAGAAATCTTGTCTCAATATTTACATTAATGAACATGAAGCAGCTACGTCACGTTATTAGGATGTTTACTTCAATGTTGATGTTGAATTCTGTGATTTTAACGAAGCGTTTTGTAGCAAAAGCTTCAAATAGGCTTCTGTCAAGTGACGTCACTCAAAATTACTATTATTAGACGAGCTTTAGCGAGGATTCAATTCGACATACTGAAAAAAATTGGTGTTCGTTTTTATGTTTTTTTTTGGGTTTTTTGTCGGTTCTCCACAGGTCAAACGGTTACAGCTATCAACTTCAAACTTTTTTTCATTATGGTTCCTCATCTAAATTAGATCTGTATAGTTTTGTGGCATTATCGAGTGGTAACTTTTTTTTATGAATTTTAGAAATTTCAAAAATACCCATTAGAATAACACAGCGAAAAAAAATATCATTTTCCAAAAAAATGAAATTTTGCGTGAAGCTGAATTACATTTTGATACACATTTCTGTACATTTTTAGCTTGATCGGGTCAGCCATTTAGAAAAAAAAAACATAAAATGTGCTAAATTGCTACCACTCGAAGCAGTTTTTACCCATTTTTACCCATACTATTACTATCCGCTCGTCTAACAACGCATAAATGGCGTTTTCCTAGTATATATATATATATATATATATATATATATATATATATATATATATATATATATATATATATATATATATATATATATATATATATATATATATATATATATATATATATATATATATATAAACAATATATTTCACCACTTTTTTAAAGATATTAGTCCTACTGTCCTATACGTAAAGGTTCTATAAAAAATATTTGCTGATAAAATTGATAAATTTGTGTCACTGTAGATGGCCGTAATGGCTTCAGCTATAATTTTGGTTTGTTTTTCATTAGTTTTTTTCCTATCATATTTCATAGTGAAGTTCTACCGAAGTAATAGGCTAGCCCACGAGGAAGATGCTATAGTTGGGCTGAAGATATTTGAGAGTTTTCAGACTTCCTCTCCAGTGTCTTTTCAAGCTGCCACTGGGAGGAGAGCTATAGTTACACATCGTTGTGAAAAGTGAGAGCGAAGATTAAGGGGGTACATGCACAGTGCTCATAAAAATATAGAAATTCATCTCAACTTTTTTCTCTATGATCGTGAACCAGTGTATTTGACTAAAATGTATATCAACTCCAAGATAATTGTATGCTCTTCAATTATTATGATATTGTGTTTTTGTAAATTACATTAGTTATATGATGATACGTCAATGAATACCAAGTATAGCTATATATATATTTTTTTTTTAATAACATCGAAACTTGATACAAAATCATTGTTCCCCAATTAAGGCTATGGATGGAAGATTAGATCGTTTGAACGGGGCACCACGAGGGCGATCTTACCACCCCAAAGAATAATTAAAATATGATAACTCATTTAACAAACAAATCAAATCTTAAATAAGGTAGTAATTTCAGGGTTAGAAAACAATTCAAACATTCACAGTGGGGAGAAAAAAAAAGAATCTTCTCATTATCTTGATCTTCTTCTTCTTCTTCTTCTTCTTCTTGAAATCTTCTTTCATCTCTCTTTTTCTTTGTTCTTGTATTATTAACAAAATTCATCATTCTGTTCCGATTTTTTTTTTCATATTGTTATGTTAAATATGTGATGAAAGTATGTGATGAAATTCATGGATGTATCATGTTAAAACTGATTGAATTCACAAAAATAGAATGAAATAATAATTATAAAGATCATAAAATTATCTTGAAGTTGATAAATACTTTTTATTCAATCACACTGGTTCACGGAAGATGAGAATAGTAAAGATAAATTTCTCCATTTCATAAACACCCCATTAAACAAGCTGAGAAATATCCTATTGAGATCCAAAAAATACTTTCTCCCAAACAGAAGTGATTCGTTATAAGAGAATGTATGATCAGTAAAAAAGGAATACATTGTTATCGATTCAGTGAACATTGATGTCTAACATCGGCAGGAATACAAAAAAAACATGACGCCTTTGACAGTTGCTAGATAATTTAAGGCATTCATCTCAATCTACGCAGTTTCTATTTATATCTCTTACGGTATATCTCTTATACGGTATTGACATCTGGTATTACACGTCCAAACATAAAATTATACTACATAATGTATGGTATATAATTTCAGTCTAGTTTGCAATGAATTCAAATAAAAACGCATTTATCCATTTATTTTCATTTTATTTTTAAATAACAGCTTTAGAACATCTACATTAATAAATGCAGTGTTGAGGAGTATAATTCATTCATAATGCTGGATTTGTATTCAGTCATGGCCGAATACATGTGTTTGATCTACATCCCAATATTCACTTTATCGACATATATATATATATATATATATATATATATATATATATATAAATAGATTATGCTTTATGAAATGGAATATTAGCAATATAATGCATTTTGAAATGGAATATTATCAATATAATGCATTATAAAATGGAATATTATCAATATAATGCATTATGAAATGGAATATTATCAATATAATGCATTATGAAATCGAATATTATCAATATAATGCGTTACGAAATAGAATATTATCAATATAATACATTATGAAATAGAATATTATCAATATAATGCATTATGAAATGGAATATTATCAATATAATGCATATGAAATGGAATATTATCAATATAATGCATTATGAAATAGAATATTAGCAATATAATGCATTTTGAAATGGAATATTATCAATATAATGCATTATAAAATGGAATATTATCAATATAATGCATTATGAAATGGAATATTATCAATATAATGCATTATGAAATCGAATATTATCAATATAATGCATTATGAAATGGAATATTATCAATATAATGCATTATAAAATGGAATATTATCAATATAATACATTATGAAATAGAATATTATCAATATTATGCATTACGAAATAGAACATTAAGATTAAAACTAAGAATATATTATTGAGAGTTTGTTTCGTTGTGGTATGAGTGCTGGTATGAGTGCTGGTAGGAAATCCTGAATCTGTGCCGGTATAAAGGTCAAGCTGGGTCGAGAGCACATATCTCGAATATGGCCGGCGGCCAACTGCCAGAGAGATATGTTATAACGAGCCAAGGGGTCGATATTATCAACCATAAAAAATGATTAACTGTACCAAACTGCGGCAATGAGACAATCAAATAATAAGCCATTTCAAATATTTTCTCCATTCTCAGCTTTCAAAATTGGTCAACCTTTCATTTTTATTCATTTTTATTGACCTTTGATTTATACATGTGGTACAAATATAGGCTTAATATAGGTACAATGATTCTATGGGAAGGTGAGGTATTCATTGATATTATAGTAGGGGTTGGCACTGAGGAAATGATCAAATGATGATTTGAAAGAACTAATTGAGGGGGAGGACTTTATTGGGGCTGGTAGGTCATTGAAAAGAGTTGAGCATACGTCACTGACGTTGGTCTCTGACGTCACTAGACGTTGGTCTCTGATGTCACTGACGTTGGTCTCTGACGTCACTGACGTTGGTCTCTGACGTCACTAGACGTTGGGGGCATTTAGATGCCGGATTTTGTTTCGGTGGAGTGAGAGTGTACCGAGGAGTTGGCCGGACATGACCTCATAGCCTATTGATATGTATGTGAACCTTTATTGGTCCCGAGTCCAGAAGTGAACAGGATAATAAACAATGTGAAATACATGGAAAAACCATAATTAAATGAATTAATAATGAGATGATATAATTTGGAATGGAATTGAAATGATTAATGGTGACATGAAAAATTATTAATTCGAAGAAGGAAAAAATAATTGTAAATGTTGATGAATAATAGTTGTAGGTCTACATGTTTCTGCATATTTTTTAGCTGTATACGCGTGACAATTATGCGATGTGAGATAAATATAGGGATTACTAAGTAGTAGGTACTACTTATACCATTTTGAAGCTATTGAAAATATCTGTGTATCCTTTTATTAGAAATTCGATATCTCATACCTATCAGAAGTTTTTTGATGATAACTTTTGAACGGTATGAGATATCGAAATTCTGAAAACGTGGAAAGACAGATATTTTCAATACCTTCAATATGGTGTAGTGATAACTATTTATCTTACATCGCCTAATTGTCAAGCGTATAGCTTAAAAAATGTGTATTTTTAAGCGTATACGCCTAACAATCAGGAGATTTGAGATAAATAGTTATTGCTTACACCATCTTAAAGGTATTGAAAATATCTGTGTTTCCTCGATTCTAGAATTTCGATACCTTACACCCTACATAAGTTATAACCAAAATCTTGTATTCCGTCGTATGCGGCGCATCGCTGCATGAAACATAGCGAGGTTTCCACTCCGTGTTAACGGTCCGTGCTAATAGTCACGTGATGTGACGAGGGGGGGGGGGGGGGGGGGGGGGGGGGGGGGAGGAGGTCAGGATGATCTCGTGTACTCTCATCTCATATAATCATACTTATACCGTGATATCTACCTCATCATTCACCCTCCCCTACCCACCTCAAATCTACCTCACCCCACACGAAAAAAAAAACACTAGAGATAAGTAAATTTTTGTACTGTTCTAATTTATATTATTATGCAGGTAGTGAAGGCACATGTTGTTACGGGGTTCCTGCTCCTGCTGTATTATTCCCACTGTATAGAAACACTGATAAATAAGTAAAATAAATAATTTCGATTTTTTTAAATTATATGATATCGAAAGTTACCTGCCAAACAACATTTAAACGAATTAATCGTTCACGTCAATAAATATAAATGTCTTCTTTATTGAATTAGACATTACCATTTAGCATTCAGATTCAATATTTTCCTTTATACTCGACCTTATTTTACTTCTATTTTAGGCCGAAACACAAATTAGATCGAGTGGAAATATCTGTTCTTGCATACCACTTTACAACGCGATTTCATCACATTTCATAACGCAAAGAAAAACGTGATACTGATTAAATATTAAACGTTCGAAAAGCCAACAGTTTTTTCATTCGAAATTTCCGGTGTCGATCTCTCAACATTTCCATGATATATTGAATTAAATCGAGTCTAGTGAATTTAAAGCTATATTTATTCAGTCAAAAGTAAAGTGGAATGACTATGTGGGACGACATAGTCAGTGGCGATAGTTTAGCCAACGCCCTTTCCATCATTATACTTTTCTAATGATTTTTCCTTTTCCACTTAAAATCACATTTCATGAGTCTTGAGATATTCCTGGCTGAATCATGTAAACGTATAATTATCAACGCCTTCGTTATACGAGCACGCATACTTCATGTAATGCACGCCCCCCCCCCAACCCCCTCCCCC
>OU015468.1:22522124-22822124 GCA_907164805.1 Brachyptera putata | reverse complement strand
GGAAGATATTATGATAAAACCTGTTGGTATCACTATACATTGTGATATAACAACTAGTGACCAAATGGATGCTTATAAATAGCCATTTTAACAGATAAAAGAAGCATTTTTGAAGTTAATCCTTATCTTTAAATGGTAACGCTAGAGCCTCTTGAAAAGTCACACGTGAAATATTTCAATATTTTTATGTATAATTTTAATTTCAATTTCATTTTTACTCTGCATATAATCTCAATACGTCATTACGCCTCCAATATGCTATAGTATCCCTTAGAGTAGGCGTACAAATACTTGATATCTAGATGATGTAGCTTTCTCTATATAGAATCCCCTACCTTTTCACACTTTGACTTCTAAGAAATTAATATTGTGTACGAGAATATTGTATTATTAGAAGTTAAATAAGCGTATTTTGTAGTTCACAAACGAGTTGCGCACAAATCAGTACAGGTGTTAATTAATATCAGGAATATAATAAATAGTAGTCTATGGTTTGAAAAACACTGGGGATTTTGGTGTTAAATTTGACTGTAAATTGACCATGGGAGTCGATTTAGCGGAATATCAGTATTTTGGTGATAATTTTAAAAGGTATGAGATATCGAAATTCTGAAAACAAGGAAACACAGATTTTTTCAATACCTTCCAGATGGTGTATAAGTGATAACTATTTATCTCATACACATATTTGTCAAGCGAATACGGTTAAAAATGTGTAATTTTAGTCGTATACGCCTGACAATTAGGAAATTTGAGATGAATAAATATTACTTATACCATCTTGAAGGTATTAAAAAATCTGTGTTTTCTCTTTTTCATAATTTCTATATATCATTATGCTCAAAAGTGATCAATAAACTACTGATATTCCGCTAAATCGACTTTCGTGAACTCTAAAAATCTACAAAATCAATAGGAGGGGGGGGGGGGTGAGTGCACGGTGCTTACACAAACCGAGAAACGTCCCTTTATTATTTTCTTCCATTTTCAAAAACGTGTGTAATTGAATAAAAAGTTCACATCTCCAAGAAAATGTCAGTCTCTTCAATTAATATGACATTTTATACTTGTAAATTCAATCAGTTTCAAGATAATACGTCAACGAATGTCATCACATTCTTTCTATTCATTGACGCATTATCTTAAAACTTATTGAATCCACTGAAATAGAATGTCATATTAATTGAAGAGCATAAAATTATCTCGGAGATGTGAATTTTCCATTCAATTACTCTGGTTTTTGATCATAGAAAAAATTAGTGAATTTGAATTTCTCTATTTTTATTAGCAACGTGCATGAACCCAGATGCATGGTACCGTATACTGCTAATGCAACTCAAAGATTACCACATGGTACAGTCTGCAGCATCCAGTTGCCTAGGTAACTCCCCTCATCTCGCGGACACCGTGTGCAGACGATGTCAACCAGTCATTACGTATACGTGCCCTCCGGAACACAGCTTCCAGATCAAAAAACTACATCTCGTAATTTGTAGTTTCTGTTCGAAAACCTACATTAAAAAACTTGTACCAACCTGAAGTGTAAAAAAAACTGTCCGTCATTACATGTAACGTAACGTAACTGATCTTAGAAAGTGTTTGGTGAGGCAGGTTGGCAACAACAACAACAACAACAACAACAACATAATACAGACAGACGCCACATATATATCTATATTTAACATTATTTCCATCTCATTAATTAAGAGTCTATGGGAATCGATTTAGCGGAATGTCAGTATTTTGGTGGTCACTTCTGAATGGTATGAGATATAGAAATTCTAGAAACCAGGAAACAAAGATATTTTAAATGCCTTCAAGATGGTGTAAGTATTAACTATTTATCTCAAATCATCTGATTGTCAGGTGTATACGCTTAAAAATACATTTTTTTGACGTAAACGCTTGACAATGATGCGACATCTACGATCTAATCTTCCATCCATAGCATTAATTAGGGAACAATGATTTTGTATCAAGTTTCAATGTTATTGAAAAAAAAAAAAAAAAAAATTTTTAAAATTAAAAAAAAAAAAATGAGTTCTACAAGTATAACATTTTAGGTATTTACTTTTTTAATGTATTTAAAAATACTATGTTACTTCTTTCAGAATTTCGATATCTCACACCGTTCAAAAGTTATCACCAAAAAACATATATCCCTCTAAATCGACTCTCATCGACTCTTAAGTGAGCCAGGTAAAACTATTTATAGCTGCGATCTGATTGGTAGAAAGTGTCCGATCTCGACCGATGATTAGAGGTTATTGATACTGTGTTTATGCGTGCACAATGCGTGGCGTGCCGCGGGTCAGGAGTGACCTGAATCCGGGTCACCAGTCCGTGCCGCTTGCATCTGAGTGGCGCCTCAGCGTCGCATTACTGGCGCCACTAATTACTGGCTACTACATCCTTTTCCGGGCATTTATCTCGCATCGCACACACAAATGGAAAAATATTATATTATGTAGAAAGTATATTATATAGAGATACACGTAGGTTTAAAGACATTCTATATAATGTGTTGTTGTATAAATTCTAGCTAATTAGTAATGTCCTTTAAGGGGGTACTTGCACGGTGCTCATAAAAATGGAGAAACTCATCTTTGCTCATATTATCACGAACCAGTCTAATTGAATAAAAAGTATATCAACTCCAAGATAATTGCATGCTCTTTAATTAATATTACATTGTATTTTTGTGAATTAATTCAATTTTACGATAATACGTCAAGTCACATTCTTAATATTCATTGACGTGATATCTTGAAACTGATCGAATTCACAAATATGGAATATCGTATATATATTTTTTTTTTAATAACATCGAAACTTGATACAAAATCATTGTTCCCCTATTAAGGCTAAGGATGAGAGTAGGATCGTTTAGACGGGGCACCACAAAGGCGATCTTACCGCCCCATTTTATTATTATTTTAAATTAAAGCAATGAACTTTGGCACCAGGTCTACGCTGAGTGTGGCCACACTTCTTCGCTGCAGATAAAAGTCTCCAGTTGTCGAAAGTCCGGAACACAATATAAACTGTTTTTGCGATATATCCGGACACTACCAACATTGGTATTAGGAATAATCCAACCACACGAATGTTGATATCTTTCACTTTGAACTAAGTTTCTTAGGCAATGTTCACTTCTTCCAATGACAGCAGGTGCAAAGTTCATCATTATACAAAGGATAAATAAATAAGGAGTAATAGAAAAGCATGAAATTATCTTGGGGTTGGTATACTTTTCGTTCAATTACACTGGTACGTGAACATGGACAAAATAAGTGAAGATGAATTTCTCCATTTTTATAAACTCCGTGCAAGTACCCCCTTAAAAACATATATACGAGTGATTTGTCAAGTATTGTGTTTAACATGTGTAGCTAGTAACGAGCTTTCTTAACGGTGTATTTATATAAGGGATCTGATTGGAGGTTCAAGACTATAAGAATGAAACTAGTATAACATTTTAAATCGTCTGTTAAGGGCTTTGCTATTTAGGCCTTTATTCGATGAACAAGTTGAAGCATCGAGTTTATTAAGTAAGCTAAGGCTATATACACGTAGGTCATATACGTATAGGATAAAAATACATTTCATTCTCTTTACTTTTCCTACTTTATACAGTTTTACATATATAAAACCATTTTATTGGATTAAAAATGGGTTGGTATTTTACTGAGGTCATTTTATAAGATAATTAATGAATACAATTAGGCCTCGGCTGATTTCTTGGCCATTGACTATAGTTGTATTATAATATATCAGCAAGAATATATTTTCTTCTAGATTTCGATGTTGTATTACGAAGATATTTTATTTTATTTTGTAAAACCACATTTATAAGAATAACCTGAGTGAGAAAATATGGAGAAAAAATTCTCCGAATAAATTCAACTTTCGATGGACATGAATTAAACACACAATTCCGTGGGTTAAGAAGATCAACAAGTAAAATCTGGAATAGAACTGGAATAATGGATAGTTAAATCAGGAAGACACTGAATAAAAAAAAACATCAAAAACAAGGTGTTCATATAGACCCATTACATTTCATATACAATCTCGCTCATCTTCCAACACATATACTGCGTTTTCCTAGTAGTGTAGGTCATTCACCATCGTATTGAATTGGTGGTAAAGGTAGACATCGACACGCTGTTCCTGTCTATCAGCTCGAGTCAGTGGAATACCATCACGAGGGGCTAATTAGACAAACAGTAACCGACCACTTTAGCTTTCAAGTACCCTTCACGTCACAATTCGATTCAATTCAATCAATTTTGAATCATTTTATTCTGACTCAGGGCCCATATTACCAATAATAAAAATGTGTTAATTAAGCTAATTAATAAATTGCAGTACAAAAATAACATTGGTAACCAAGGGTAATAACAAGCTAATCCACTAATTATCGCTTAATCAACAAATTTATTATTCGTAATACCGGGCCTTAGTGATGTAGCACTGATTAACAATCGATGTAATAATGATAATATAAAGTAATGAATAATCAATATGATAATATATACAAATGATAGAAATACTACGAAGTGTATGAAAATAATAGCACAGTAATATTTGTTACTTATGTAAAATTCATATATTTAAAATTGAATTAAAATTGATAGAATACAGAAGAAGATGCAAGAAACCCTCGTAAGACAATGTATTGTGTGCGAGCTGTCTTGAAAAAATAGTATGAAATCTAAATAATTTATGAACAAAACAAAACAAATGCGAAAATACTACATAGCGTCCAAGTGGGCTGTTCATTAGGGGGATTTTTTAAAATCGGTTAAGCAACACCTATAATCAGTCGTTAATTATAATGAAACTAGTAACAGTGTTATTGCAAAATATATAATTGGATACATTTTAATGGTCATGACGTTTTGAATAGAAGTTTTCTCATAACTGGAATTTGTGTTAATGTGCACAAATTTCGATTTTAAAATATTTCTCATGTGGGCAATCTTCCAATGGGTTTATTCATATTTTTGTGATCGATTACAAAAGGCTTCAAAGTCCAAATGAATTATTCCAATATTATTTACCTACCCACATATTCATAACTTGATTGGTGGAAAGTTTTGAGAATTCTCAAGTTGGTTGGTTTGTCAGTTTATATGTTACACTTTCAAGGAGCCAAGGAGTAATTTATGGAAAAATCTGTAGCAAGCAAACAAAAACATATTGTGTAATGTTTATATATGAAAATTGAATATTTCCTATAGATCAAACGATTTCTTGTGTTATACGCCTTTTGATTTATGTAAGTCCATACATAAATAGACCGTATATACGTACACACAATCATTCATACAATTCTTATGCAACACTTTGAGTAATAATTATCCTAAAATACCACCCACTAATACGGCTTGGACATTTGCATATATTTATACGCATCGAAAGGCTGAATTAATATCGATATGGCTATAATAGCATTGTTTCAAGTGACGTCATATATTGTTGAAAGAGAGAGAGAGACAATGTGCACCAATTAGTGTTAACCAATCTCCGTATCGGCAATAGTTCACCATGCAGTTATCAGTATTGCTATGGTGACGATTGTTAGTCATTTGCTACTATTTGACACAAGTTTACAGCCATGATAAAAAAAATAGCAGAGTTGACCTAAACGTTCGTCCTTAAGCCCATTTTATTATTTTAACATCACTTCAAATTTTGTATTTTCAGAATAATGAATATTAAAGACAGAATGTTATTATTTTAAACTATATTTAAACTTCAGTATATTAAATTAGATGAATTGAATATAACTACCGGTATGTTATATTCAGGCCTATTACATCCAATATTTCCGATCACCATTTTTTTTCTCGTATTTGCTGATTGTTTAAAATCTTGAGACTGATGGAATTTACAGAAATAGAATGTCATAATAATTAAAGATCACAAAATCGTCATGGAGTTGATATACATTTTATTCAATTACATTGGTTCGTGAACAAAGAAAAAAAAATGATGAAGATGAATTTCTGTTATGAAGAGATGAAAAAATCTGAAAAACTCTGATGAAAAAATGATGAAGATGAAATGCACGGTGCTTATTTTCATTTTCATATTTTCAAGAGGGTGCATGCACCCCCTTGAAATTAAAAATACATATATTCAAAAATTTCTCGTAACAGTTTTCAAAAAAAAACCCAAGATACGCTTTTAAATATTATATTTAAATCTCGCAATCTTTGACAACAAAAAAATACCAACTGAAGCTATATTTCAACTCTTTCCATTGTTTTCTTGGCATGCCAAGCCACCACGTGCTCTTGTCTGTACATTTTCTCCTAGAAACTGTTGAAGCGTCACATGCAATGTACGTTCCTGCTAGCTTATCAAATCGCATGCAGTTGGTGATTATGTACGGCCAAGCCAAGTGTAGGTGCATAAGTATGCAAGTTAGTTTCATTATTGTTTGTCTAGGATAGTTTGGTATAGCACTTTCACAACCCAGCTGAGTTATAGGGCGTGTGGAATTTAGCGTTTAACACTGATATGTAGCGTCGAATACGTATAATTTAATTAAAGGACATCACAACCCAACCCTGAAACTAGATTTTAATGAACAATGACGATATTTATTTCTATAATTTCAGAGAAAACTAGATATCACTGAGTTACATAATGTATTTTCGTGTCCTTTTTTTAACATTTAATTCAGAAAATAAATTTTCTAGTGTACTTCTAATGTATTAGCATTCTAATTTACATTTCAAGAACAGTTTTATTTATTCATTTTATCTAAACGGGGTGCTCATACATACAGAGAAATTCATCTTTACTATTTTTTCTATGTTCACGAACCAGTGTGATGGAATAAAAATTATATAAACTCCAATATAATTTTATGCTCTTTCATTAATTCGACATTCTATTTGTGTGAATTGAATCAGTTAAAAAAAGATAATACGTCAATGAATTTCATCACATTATTGGTATTCATTGACGGATCTTAAAACTGATTGAATCCAAAAGAATAGAATGTCATATTAATTAAAGAGCATACAATTATCTTGGAATTGATATATTTATTATTCAATTACACTGGTTCTTGAACATGGAAAAAAGTGAAAATTAATTATCTATTTTTAGAAGCACCGTAAAGTCCCCTTAAAGTCTTTGTTTATATTATTATATAACTCATTTGATGATTGTTTTTATTATTATAGTTACAACTAATTACATCAATACATCGTTAAATGTGCAGTGTTAATTTTTCATCTGGTTCGACTGGATGGGCAAGAACATTATTGCCGTCTCTCGTTAGTAACTGTAACTGATGTCTGCGTTGAACATGGCCTAATTCACATGCGTTCTCTCTCATCTTTTGCACACGGCGTCCTCATGCTG
Organism: Brachyptera putata; assembly: GCA_907164805.1. NCBI lineage: Eukaryota > Metazoa > Arthropoda > Insecta > Plecoptera > Taeniopterygidae > Brachyptera > Brachyptera putata. The sequence goes on along the minus strand of OU015468.1, from coordinate 22,814,738 downwards.
CACGCATCTGTGCCTAAAAGCCTATTCCAGGAAATGATCAGTGCAGTATTAAGAGTCCATGGGAGGCGATTTAGCGGAGTATCAGTTTTTTGATGATAACTTTTGAACAGTTTATCAAAACTGATATCAAAATATCAAAATAATAAAATTCTAAGAACAAGGAAACACAGATATTTTCAATGCCTTCAAGATGGAGTAAGTAAGAACTATTTATCTGAATTCGCCTGATTGTCAGACGTATACGCTCAGAAAGACACATCTTTAAGCGTATACGCCTGACAATTATGCGATGTGAGATAAATAGTTCTTACTTGTAGCGTCTTGAGGGTATTGAAAATATCTGTGTTTCCAATTTCGATACCTCGTAGCGTTCAAAAGTTATCACCAAAAGACGATATTCCGCTAAATCGACTCCCATGGACTCTTAACTCGATGAAATAAGGAAATAAAATGTTGATAATATACAACTAAATACCGTTTTCAAACAGTCTGCTCTTGTGTGTTAGACGCAAGAACTTTTAGTATCTTACTGGCTGCTGGTACGAACTAAATATACTGGGCGTTTCTGCATACACTGCAATTGATGCACTGCTCTCCAATAACGTATTAGGCTTCTGTCTAGTAAAAAATGATAAACTGTCGTTACCATAGCAACAAAGTGAACTGGTGAACTACCAAACATTCTGATTGGTCAATTTCAACTGGTGGACATTGTTGTCTGTCTCTTACAACAATGGGTGACGTCACTTGACAGAAGCCTACAGAGCATGGGCCTGTTGTCGAAGGCACGACAATTAATGAAGATTGTAAAACAACATTTTACGGAAAAAAGAAAAACTAGGGAGATAATCGTAGGTTATGTATAACGTCTTTGGGAAAATTGTATATACATAATATTCCATCATATTTTGTGTACAAATATAGTACAAAATGTACAAAATATAGTACATAAAATAGTACAAAATGTGTTGTACTATTGTATTATATTTGTATTTATAATTATTAATGACTTGCCATAAAATTGTATTCTTGTAATATCAATTCCTGTGTATCAATAAAACATATATACATACATACATGCATACAAACATACATACATAAAACTTAATCCCCCCCCCCACCCCACCCCCACCCCGCGCCATTATCATCATGGTACCAATACCAACACAATAACAAGAAACGCCATGCAATTCAAGAGTATCCGAATCTCACGCTCGATTGTCCTGATTTACAGTTAGTTCCACAGCCATGCCCACGTGCCTCGTCTAATCGTGGACCAAACCTGATGTGATCTTAACTTTTAACCCACTGAACCTGCCGGTGCATCGCGCATGCACTTCCACGTCTGGTCGAAGGTGCCGGTCGCAGCACACGTGCGTGCACTTGCATCCAGTCAGACGTGTAGAGTGCCCTACTATAGACACGTGTAGGTTTAGGTGATAGGTCTTTAGGTGAATTCGTTTTGTTGGTATCTCAATCACGCTTTTTACGTTCTCTGATTCATATTGCGGATAGCTGACACCTGTTAATTGATGCATTATCTTGAAACTGTATGTGACTAAGCCCAGATTGTTGCAATTAACAATTGACTACTTTGAATCCACACACTTACGCAGAATATGAAAAGCAACAACAACAAGAATAACATGTTGTGACGTACCCCGATGGTTCGGTGAATAATGTCTGCCCACATATCACAGCTTTAATTGCAGTAGTAATTATTTCCGTTCGAAGATCTGATCTCAAGTTGACAACCGGTATTCGTTGAGATTTCTTTCTTTCTTAGTCTAGACTATACAGAGACAATAATCTTGAAAACACGATTGTAGTGACTGTTAATTTTTTAAACTATATTGTTTCCATTTCCTAGTAAAAGAATAAAGAAAAAAAATACTACAAAATATAAATTTGTATTGTAGATTTGAGAATTAACTTCGTGGGGAGTGGGGACATGGGTTTGGGTGCCAAACCTTGGGTGACAAAGCGTGGGTGACAAACCCCTAACAAACCCCTTCAGCGACCCCAATCACAAACGATCACCCTGGTGTCAGATGTTCGATTTATATAACAATACGGACCAAGTTGCAGAACTAATAAACTACTCATTATTATTGTAGACACACTTACGACAAGGAAAATATGTTTTGGTGATAACTCATTCAATTTTATTATATTTATATTCATATTATATACTTAGAAGAAAAAAACTTTATTGGTCCCTGACTATACATTAGCAAACAGGATAGCAATCAATATAAAAAATACATAGGATAATAGAGAGAAATAGATTGAAAATATTACATATTAGTACATAAAAGAGAACTGATTGAATAGAAAAATGTGGAATTTGAAATGGGATTGAATAGAATAATAAGGAGATTAAGTGTATACAAAATTAAAAAGTGATACAGTGAGACGTTAATTATACAAATGATTTCTTAAAATTCTAACGGAGTCTTTAAGAGCTGATTGAGAATACTAATTTAATTGAGAATACTACATTACACTGTAACTAAATAATATTAATTTGAATGATGAATGGTATTGAGGGGTCAGTGGTTTTAGTTAGGCCTGTCTCATGATTCAGATTATTGGGGGGGTTAACCCACCCTGACCCCCCGACTTCGCCGCCCTTGCTTCGAAGCCAAATAGCACTATAGAGTGGTTTTTCCATTGTAAACTATATCCTCATTACAAATTACTGTTGTCTACATCCCTGCAAGAAAACTGACTGTTAATAATAGTACCATCTAAAGACAAGGTCGATTTTACAGCGGACAGACTAGGATTGAAAATAAAACTACACTTCCAGTTTATTGCACATTGCACGTGTGTGCATGTGCATGTGCAACGTGCGTTATATCGATGTGTGTCAATGCAGTTCACTGTGTGTTTAGAGATGCACTTATTCAATCAAGGAATGAAAAAATGCATATAAATATACGTACTTATATAGATCATAAGAGAAAAATAATCCTTCGTCTATAATGTGTTAGATACTCGTCTATAAGCCTTGATTCTTCATTTTTTTTCAGCATCATACATTTATGCATTTATACTTTATGCCATTGAGGCGCATAGCAATTGATAAATATGTATAGATGAGTATAAAATCAAACGATCTAGAGTAATTCCTTAATAGTAATTCATTTACACAGGTCCGATCAGCTCATAAATTTATTACAAAAAAATCTTGATCTTGAAAATTATCTTGATTTTTTTATTATTATTATTCTTGAAGAATTCTTTTTCCCACTTTTTTCTATCCTTGTATTTACAAAATTGATCAATTTCTATCCTTTTTTGGTTATTGTATTTGTTTTGTAATGGTATACGGTCGTGACTAATTGAATTTGTGAATTGTACATCGCTTAGACTTTGACATCTGAGGGAAACCGCGAAAAAACATCAGTCAGGAAAAAAATAAAAATAATAATTCTTATTATTATTACATTTCTTTATTAATACTGCTAAACCTTTTTACATAGCATGGAATACAATACATACATTACATTAAAATACAATTTAAAATACATTGCTTTAGATTACTTCGCGTACATTCATAATGAATAGACTCAAATTTCCGTGATAACAAAACAACAATTTGTTATCACGTTAAATCCGATATAGTGACAAAATAATACAATAAAAACTAACTTTCTGTCCACAGGCTTGATGATGGAAAGCGAGAAGAAAATCTTCGAGATGATGGACGAGAAAGCCGAAATGTCTAAATATTGGATGCCTCTGATTTGGGCGACGAACATCATCAATCGAGCTCGCAAGGAGCTTCACATCCTCAATGACCAGGTGGTCCAGACGATGCTGCGAGAACTGTCGGACATCCGGCAGCGTCTCGGCTCGCTGATTGGCTACGACACTGTCTGCGTGCCACTAGTCTACACGCAGGTTAGGGATTATTGTTGTTGTTGTTGGATTAAGAGGAACCCACCCACAAAAATGTATCAAATATTTCGTTATTTACTGATGTATCAAGATTAAAATAGTGTATTACAAATTTTAAATGGAAAAAAGATTGAAAATTCCGAGAAAATTTTGGAAAAACTAGTTGAAAAATACGTTAAACCGTTACATACACGAAAACCTTTAGATGGTTAGCATTAAAATGGAAATTGATACGTTGGCAGGGTGAACCTTCCTCTATCGGCTGACCTATTTTCCACCAGCATACCTGAAGCCGTTTTGATACAAATAAATAGTTTCGGTTTACCTCGATTTACGAGAACAATTTGCGTGACTTTCCTTGGTCTTGTGTGCCAAACGCATGTGGTTGAACTGTTTATGTTCAGCTTAGCCCAAAGCCAGTTGTTTTACGAACACATCGATACCATACACGATTAAATATCTCGAGAAATAATCAAATGGTGTATGAACGCGAGAGGCATGTTTTTTGTGACCATTTTTTGTGTTAACTAAAGCATGAACAATGGTAGTGGCTTTCCGGACGAACGTATTGTTGTGAAACTGCTGCCGACCAATCAGAGAAGTACCTTCTAAAATACAGTCGATCCATAATAAACATTCAGAATATTTCCAAAAATAATGTCCTAGAGGATAAATAAATCGAATATAATCTCAGAAATGGACATTTCTAGTTTTCTCTGAAATCAATGAAATAAATATCGTCATTATTCGTGTAAATCTAGTTTCAGTTAATGATCCTAGGTTATTTGGGGGCGCAGGTCAGTAAAGGGATCTTCTTGGGTCGCTAATAATTCACTACTACATTTTGAAAATTCTCAGATTTTATCAAAGTTAAATCCAAATCCAAATTCTAAATAGTGAGAGGTTACAAGTTCTCTATCAACGTCTCATGATTATAACCAATGCATAAGTCTCAATTGTCCACAATCTCTTCTGAATCCATATTGAATGGCAATCAACACGATTAAAGCCTCATTAAAAGACAATAGCAATGTATCACGTGTTATCAGTAAACCACCACGTGATAAGTCACGTGACAGACGTGGCAACTCCACAGGTGTCCCGCTTCAATGTGCGTCATCAACAACTTGTAAACCTGCCAGTTCAGCAGCAGTGGAGCGGGGGAAGAGGGGGGGGGGGGTGCCGAGATGCCAATATAATATGTTGATATAATATCGAAAATCAAAATAGCGAGAAAAATCTGAAATCATTATTGTGCTAAATATAAACATTCTTTTTAAGGGGGGAGCATGCACGATGCTTATAAAATGGAGAAATTCATCGCAACTTTTATTTTCTATGTTCTTAAACCAGTGTTAGTGAATAAAAAGTATATCAACCCCAAGATAATATTATGCTCTTTCATTAATTATACATTCTTTAGGTCTATTGAATTAATATAATTATATTATATATACAACAAAACTGGTGAAATTGGAATAATATTTCAAATATGAGCTCAAATAATACTGGTACTCTATGCTTTATATTTTCATTCAAAATTTATAATAATATATTAAAAATATTTTCCAATAATAGGTAGGTCAAATCCACAAACCAAACAGTATTTTGAAGAATCTGTTGATGATTTTCATGGCTTATCGTTTCGTCCACAGGTTGTTATGTTAACAGTATTTTGAATGAAACAGTAAAACACTAACAAAAAGAAACGGTATTTTGAAGGTTGGATGATTTTGACGGCTTATCGTTTGGTCCACAGGTTGTTACGTTATCGGTGTACACCTACTTCCTGGCCGCTTTGATCGGGACTCAGTTCGTTATCGCCAGGCCTGAGTACGGCCAGACAGTCAACAAGGACGAGTCGGAGTTCCAGATCCAGGACATGTTCTTCCCGTACTTCACAGTATTACAGGTGAGGAACAACAGCACCTCTCGCGGGCCAATAATCATGCTGTATATATATATATATATATATATATATATATATATATATATATATAAATAAAAATATAAAAAATTATATATATATATATATATATATATATATATAAATATACCGTATATATATTGTTGGTGGAAAGGCAAAATGTCGTAAGCGCCATTTTGAATACCGTATATTTCACAGGAAGTTGAAAATGTTTGATAAATTCAAACTTGAGGATATAATTCTCATAATTTTTGTGTGATATTCGTGCATACGTATAGAGATGGTGACAAGATTTTATGAAAATTCTTTAATTTTTCACAAACTTGTAACTGAATTAGGAAATTGCATAGCATATTTGGCGCTTACGACAAAATGTGTTGTATTTTAATTGGGAAATGGCATAGCATATTTGGCGCTTACGGCATATTGTGTTGGCGCTTACGACAAAATTATACTGGTGACCATAGCTTAATGTATTGACATGTCACTTACGACATTTTGCACATCGATGAAGATGACCTTCTAAATTGTATATCACGAAAAAAGTCACCTACGACATTTTGCCTTTCCACCATCGATATATATATATATATATATATATATATATATATATATATATATATATATATATATATATATATTTTCAACATTGAAACTTGATAAAAAATCATTGTTCCCAATCAAGGCTATGCATGAAAGATAGGATGATATTAATGATGATATTCATTTCCCTAATTTGAAAGAAAACTATAAATCATCATCAGAAACATACTTACAGACATTTCACTGCATCGGGTAGCTCAAAACTTTAACCACAGTACTTCGTTTAGACAAGTCCATACATGCAGCTCAAATAAATCTACGTTGGCCAACCAATTAATGTTACCCATTTTGTTATTTCAGTTTTGTTTTTACATCGGATGGTTGAAAGTTGCCGAGGTGCTAATCAACCCGTTTGGTGAAGATGACGACGATATCGAACTGAACTGGCTGATTGATCGGCATATCAAGGTAAACCAAAATAATACTAATCTTTACAAAAAAAGTCTTAGCTTATTCTTTTATTCATCAATAATTAATATTTGTGATTAGTTACTGCTATTGGGGTAAGAGAATCTTTGAACCTTGTATTTCTTCATTAATAGTTTTTAATCTAGGCATATAACAATAATTTTTATATTCAATTCATTCAAATTATTTTATATAAAATAAATCTTTTCTCTTAATTGCATTAATCCCGTAATCAAATTCTATATTTTCACTTCCCTTTCATCTCTTGGGGGATAAACCCCTTTTTCTCGGGTCTCTTTACAAATCTCATTTGTACTGTCATTGTCATATCGAACGGCAATCCTAGTTATAACTAGATTGGCAACACTCTTAAGTCATTGCCACATCATCACTTCATTGATGTTGGACAAGGATTAATACTGGGAACCAAATAACTGAATTATTGTGGAACTCTGTACTGTACACTGGCTAGGAAATCATACAAAAAACAAATTAGGTAGATTCATTTTATTTTTCATTTGTATGAAAATCATCAGCTATGTTTCATTCAACATAACAATGGTACAGATTTGTAATATGTCAAGATAAAATGAAAAAATGTAAAGTTAAAAGATACAAAAATTAATTGTACATTGTTGACAGATAATTATTCAAGACCCAGGTACACTCATAATTACGTAACTCATACCTAGCAACTACCACAGGTCACAGGTTATTACAAGCGCACGGAAGTCAATTTAGCAAAACATCAGTTATTTGGTGATCAAATTTGAACAGAATGAGACATCAAAATTCTCATAACAGTGAAACACAGACCTCTTTTAAAAAGTATTCAGCTAAAAAAAGGGTTTTCATAGTTGAATACCTGTGAAAATTATACAATATAATTAAAAACTTTTTACTTATACCAACTTGAAAGTATTAAAATTATCTGTGTTTCCCTCTTATTAGAATTCTATAAATTACAAAAGTGCAAAAGTGATAAAGTTCACCAAATCGACTCCTATCATTTATTGTCCTTTCACTGACCTCACACTGCTTTGTTTCGTTGCAATAGATTTAATGACATTAAACAGCAACAGGCAACCCGGCACTACCACCATCACTAATTGTTCACCACAGCCTTAGATGATTCCTTTAAACCGTTGAATTGTTTCCACCAGGCTGCCTACATGATAGTTGATGAAATGCACGAAGAGCATCCGGAACTGCTCAAGGATCAGTACTGGGACGAGGTGGTTCCCAAGAACCTGCCGTACACGGTTGCGTCGGAGCAGTTCCGTCGTCTGGAGCCCAAGGGATCCGCGGAGACTTACGTCGTCAAGGCAGCAGACTCGTTGTATGCCAACCTGTTGCCGCCGAGGAAGACTCTGCCGGACGACGTTTACGCAGACTACGTGAGTGCGATGAGATTACCTTCAAGACAAGCAAGACGGGATGAGAATTACTTCTTTTACAAGGAAAATGACATATATTCTATTTTTACTGTATTTCTTGAAATGACCAACTAATTTCCAAGAAATTTTCAAAATAGAAGATAGGCCACGGGATTGATTCATTATTCAATTTGCTTGATTTCTGACTAGAGAGTCAACAAAGACAATCTGTAGGCCTCATCAAGATATTTCAAGTTTCTAATAATTATTACGCTACTCCTTTTATATAGGCCCACTCTAAAATAGAGAGGCCTTGTATCAAAGCTATTTTGGCTGATACCAACAGTGCTGCTAGTTCCACCCAAATCCGTGTGGCGCGCTAGGTGAAAAGAGGCCAGTCACGTGATCCAGTTGACGTTTGACAGCTGACGTCTTGCCGCCAACAATGACGTACATTTGGTAAAGCGTGGCCCACTGGCCTCTTGTCACCTAGCGTTCCGCACGGATTTTGGTGGAACTAGCAGCACTGTTAGTATCAGCCAAAATACCTTCGATAAAAGGCCTCTCTATTCTAGGCCGTGTATACGCCTAATGACTATTCACATTTATTTTATAATTTAATATTCTTCCTTTCATATTTCACTCTAATTTTGGTTCTAACTTTAAAATCAATTGTTTTCAGGAGAGCGTTGACACCCCATTAGTAGAGAGGCGTAAAAACTGGTTCCAACGCCAAATGTCACGCATGAGCTCCGTTCGCTCGGCATCCACAACCTACTCGTCCAATGGTTTATTCACCCGAGCGCGCATCAACTCGGTTTACTCCAGCCCCGAGTCAGGACTGCCCGTACCTGGCACCAACGGCATGCCGCAGCACTTCCAACACAAGATGTCGCTCTACGACAGACTCGTGGGCCGCAAATCAGGACGAGGTAACTCCAAGAGAGGTACGTGATGTTCGTACGTATGTACAGTTCATTACCGTGATTAAAAGTACAGTACACACTAACGTAAATCGTCATGAATTAACTTCAACCACTTTAGCTTCAATAATGCTACCAATGAATGTTATATCCAACACCCACATGATCCACATAGACCTACTACAAAAATTTCAAGCATATCGACCTGGTGAATAACTATCAGTTCCTCAAATAAACGAACTAGTTCCAATTCCCGTTACTCGATCCAAAGAGGAACTAGTTACCGTTACAGTTCCTCAGAAGAAAAAGGAACTCAAAAGTTCCCCAAAAACCAAGTTCCTTCAAAGTTCCTCTGAAAGTTACCGACGCAGAGTTTTTTGTTCGAATTTGGAGTAGTATTTCCATGAGTTTTCCATGGGTATTTCCATTTTGTAGATGTTGTGAACTAAATAGAGTTCAATTTAATGACAAAATATCAGTTATAAATACATACTAGTTAGATCAACCGGATAGTAATAAAATTGAGCTGAAAAGCATGATATAAAAAATACGCCAAAAAAATTGAGAATTTGCAACAGTAGGCATGCATAGTAGGCTACTATTGAAAGTTGATTTTTTCCAGGAGGTAAAGTAAACAGCGGAGGCATCCCGATGTCACTGAAGAACAGACCCCGCATCCCGACCCCGGACGTAACCAAAGAAGTGGTGGACCGCGAGCAACGTCTGGCCAACATGCACCACGCTAACGGCATGCTGCAATCAGGCCTCGCCACCGGCACGTTCGTGGCACACCAGCTGAACAGCGTTCCGACGCACCAGAGCCACCCCAACGACCTCAACCTCGTTCTACTCTCGCCCATACAAGAACTAGAATCTCCCAACGGACAAAATGGGACCAACGCCTTGGCTCACTCCATCTTGAACCCCGCCCTGAAAAGTGCCGGGATAAATACAGTCACCATGACGGCTACGACAATGACGCTGACTCCGGTGACGATGTCGCAGCCGATGCTTACGTCGCTGGGATTTGCGAATACTCCCGGATCGCCACCGCCCTCTCTACATCACATACAGTTTCAAACGACGCCGCCGCAAGGATTGACGCTGACGGAGATACACTCGATATCGGAAGACGACAGCGGCATAACTAGCAGCACGGCAAGCATCGAAGGAGAAGACAGGAGTCGCAAGGCGAGTGTAACGTCACAAGCCAAAAGAGGCGAGGTTTACGTCTAAGAGTTATCGTGGAACGCACGAAACTGTGCGTAGGTAAACGCAAACTAAATTAGTAGTCACTATGATGATCAGTGATCACCGAAGTGACGAACATAAAACAATATAAAAAAAATGAAGTTACAAACAGAAAATATGTAGGGAATATTGTAAGAACAATTCGCTAGTACGATACGAAGAAGTGAATCAATTATAGTGCCGTTCGAAAGGAAATAACAAACTACTACAATTTGTAGCACAATACATAAACGATGTATGAAGTTCAAGGTGAAGTCGATGAAAACCTGGATCAATCATGAAATATTTGTAAACAATTTAATAATGCATACACACGGAGATGTCGAAAGGTACCGAAATCTGAGCTGCCAAAGTCTAAATAATAGGTATCATATGGTACCGGAATTTGAGCTGCCAAAATGCACACGGAATGTATCCTAGGTACCATATGGTACCGGCACTGGTATATAAGCTGCCGCTCACAGACTGTGAAGTGAGTTTCGCCACGGAGTGACTGATAGCGTATTGAAACTGAAGATTGCTCATGAAACGTGATTCAAGATTTGCTAAGGTGTGATACGGAATTTAGAACTGCCGATCAATCACGAAACGAAAGTTTTGATAGGATATGATAAGGTAGTTGAACCGTCAATAACAAATGAGTTTAAAAAGTTGGAATGGCTGTGAATAAGATTATTGATTAATAAAGGATTGAAGAGGTTTAAAAAAAGATAAACTATCGATTCTGAATCGGAATGATTGTGAATGTATTGCATGCATGACCATGTGATACGGAAGGATTGAAAGTACGGGAGATATTACTTACAACTTGTTGGTATGAGAGTTTTTAAGTTATTTTAATTTATACCCTAATCGATAGACGGAAAGTAATGGTCTCTATAGCGTACGATACGAGTATGACACATAACTAGAGATGTAGGAATTTAGCATTCATGAAATAGACTATTGGATCCAAATATTTTACAAGGATATATATTTTTAGTATTCTTTATATTTCAAGGGATTTCGATTCATTTAACGTCACATTCTATATCACTATTTTTCACTACAAATGTATTTTTCTACATTAAGCCATTTTATGAAAATTTGCTCGGTTTTGAACGTCGTATAAGGTATTATTTTTTAAAGGTGTGTTCAAATATCAAATTAACTGATAGAAACCAAACCTGCTGAAGAGAAAGGTTATCTCTTTCCACGAATACCCATAAAAAATAAGTGGTATTCGGATAACTTCTTGCCTCAAAATGAAAAGTCCAAAAGAGTGTATAATTTTCGTTGATAATCCCTTAGTCGTTGATCTAGAGTTTGCAGCTCATGTTTTTAGTAGTTTGCTACAAAATACTATACTGGTATTTCACATAAATATATGCTACCAAAACTTGAAATAAATGCTATATTCCTACAACTCAACATATAACTGCCAAGTTATATTGATTCAACAAGCAAATAGATATTATAATTAATTATAATTTTTTATTTGAAACATTATTCAAGTACCCAAGAATCAGTATTTCTGGACTTGGGCCTACTAATCATTAATCTATCTTTTTAAGCTTATTTTCTTCACAGATACGCTTTTATCTACACACATGCCATGAAGAACAAATTTTTTGTTCATGTATTTTATTGATTTAATTTTTAGTCTAAAAAAATACTAGTAGTTTTACCTTTGTAAATAAATATAATATATTTTTCATTTATTGTACCTTGTACAAGTATAACTATTAGTATTACATTATAATGTTATGCTTTAATAAAATGTAGGCATTACTTTATTTTAGATTTTTTCCATCAATCAAATATTGATAAACGTCAGTATCTTACCCTAGATATACTGTACTAACGTTTTAAGAGATAAGATTGGCTAAGTCTATTACTATGTATATTATTCCATAATATTAAATTCAATTAAAATATGAATCTAACCGTCAAGAGTTGGCCCACTCTAGCAAGATACCCTAACAAATCATTCTTGTACTAGTGCTGTAAGATAACTTAAAAAATGATTGTGGATAATTTAATGAAATACAGCAATGGCAAAACAAAACCTATTGTTTTAACCGGAGTTTTCCGTGCAGTTTCAAAGACTGCGTTGTTAATATAAAGTGTTAAGTTTTCACTGTTTAATATTGTATTATTAATTGACATACATTTTGAAATAAATGGTATACTGACAGTTTGTTATATGCATCAATCATATTTAAGAGGAATATACTTAGCAAACTCAGTTCCCAACCTCAGGTTCAGGGAATACAATGTTGAACATGTACTATAGTAGGGCCTATAAATAGGTAGAGTGTTTAAAAAAATCAAAAATCAAACCCTAATGAAAAAATGCTGTACTTTGAAATAACTGCTAAATCTATACTCCACTCCACCACTTATTTCCGTGTAAGTGGAACATCGTGAATTTTCCAAACATCAAGTCTCATTTCAACAAAAGGTGACCACATTTCAAGTATGCTCAACGTGTGTTCTCTTCATTAGTAGGCTATACATCGAAACTAGTAGGCACACTACCTACTCTACTGTGACCAAGGCAATAGCCGAACCTCGAAACCTCGTGTGTTTAAATCATCATCTCCGTGTTCTATCAACGGCTGTCAACCATAAGTAGTCCTATCTGTTCTCTCTTTCCCTGTAACCCAATTCATAAACAAAGGCAACCATGTAGTGAATCAAGTACGTAGGTAAACCTAGTAGAAAGTGGTGCTTACATATCAGTATGATCACAACGAAGGAATGAATGTTTTGATTGGTTGATAGGTCTATTGGGATCGAACTCCTCCCCGGAGAATCTGTACGTCGTCCACAGGTCGGTCATTCTTGTCCGTTTCGACGAGTCCGATCCTCTTTACGACACTCATACCAGAATAGACGCGAGCTGAGGAAAAAACAAACAATAATAACGGTAAGAAATCGGAACCAGCGTTTCAAACGGTTTGATTTTAAGAGCATCACAATACGCACTCCGACCCCTATTGAACTAAAGTCTCGAGATCCGAGACTTTTCAATCAAATCGCAACGATAAATAGCTCTACCGTGCGCACTTAATGAGATGGCGATCGTTGAAATAATGTCAAATATAGATTAGAGATACCTAGATGTGGCGTCTGTCTGTATTATGATAATGTTGTTGTGTTGCCAACCTGCCTCACCAAACACTTTCTAAGATCAGTTACGTTACGTTATGTGTAGAACGATGGGCAGTTTATCACACTAATTGATATACAATTTTTTTTAATACATCAACATCAAAACTACAGTTCATACAAACGTTGTTAACAAACACTGTAACGAATAACAAACTGTTTTCATCAGATGCACATATTATGGCAATCTTGACCACCCCAAAACTAATTGCACATAGAGTATAAGTAATTGTAGACAAAATATTCGAAATATAATGTTATAAAACCAAACGTAAATTATTGGTTGGGAGACATTTTTTCTTAACTAATTATAAGCCACTTGACCACTAAGTACGATCTTCGTGTCAAAGTGTCTCAACCCATTGCAGGAAAGACTCCTCGCTTATAGGATGACCAGCATAACTATAAAAATACGAGTTCTTGGAAAACTATCCTAGATTACATTTAAACCTACCAAAAATGGCGTGTTTGCCATCGAGCCATTGAGTTGGAGCCAGCGTTATGAAGAACTGTGAGCCGTTGGAATCTGGTCCTGAGTTGGCCATCGATAAAATCCCAGCACCTGTAAACAAGATATCACTTGTAACACACAAAAAAAAATACAACTTGCTCCATAAAAATTACATTGATATTATTTTTTCTTTTTTTTGGGGGGGGGGGGGTGACATTGCCAGCGTGGTCAATCTATCACCAATGGGTTATAACAAATGTTTACGATTTTTGCTGAATAAATAGGCAATAAATAATGAAAATGTTATTACTAAAACTTCTAGAATTACGTACCCTATAATTAATATTACATTAATATTTGAATTTGAAACTTCCACCATAGGCTATGAAAAATGTGAATGACTGGTAAGGCTGACAAGTAGTTGAAAATATTATTCAATTGCATATGTAGGCCTACCATTTTTATGTCATATATTTATTGAATAGCGCCCTGACGCTAAATAAACGAACATATTATATTATTAATAAGAACCACATTTCCACCTTTGGCTCACCCACTATAGATGCTTGCCATAAAGCCATGGTGCACAACTTGTAGCCTGCCATAGGCCTACCATTTATTGCAGCCTGCCAAGTTGAGGCAACTACAATTGCTCCCAATGGCTCGTTAATCAATCTACTTGTCCTAGCTACTGCAGTTTACTTACCAGTATGTTTCAACTCTTCGTGAATTTCATCGTCGAAATTTCTCCCGTAGATTGAGGAACCCCCTTTTCCTGTGCCTGTTGGATCTCCACCTGGGACATAGAATTACGGTACAGAATATTATTCAACTTATATATTAGGCCTACATACTATTATTAATGTTATGCCAATATTTTGTCTCTATTTTATATGTCTCAAAAATAGTATGTAGGCCTACATACGCATATGTACCCTATTAAACAATGGTCTCAAAATTTTGAAACCCCAGTACGATTAGGCCAGACGGAAAATTCAAAGAAAAATCTCATTAAAAAATTCAAATTCTGACTGAATATAAACACAGATAATATGAAGCACTTTACAGCATTAGGTCTACAAACTTTTATTTGTATCGGACTAACAATTATGAAGAAAATAATGATTCAATGAATAAATTTTCATCAAATAGCTACAAATAGTGGTTGTTCTTCATCTTGCGCAGTGATTCACGACTCTGTAAGAAATTTAGAATTTGAAAATGAAGGTAGGCCTACGTACCCCTAGATAACTTTCAAGTAGCCCTATATTCTAAATAAAATATATCTCGCTAATCTTATTACGCATATGCTGCGTTTTCCTAGTTTATTAACCTTGAATCATAAAGTCTCTGATGATTCGGTGGAATTTGGTTCCATTGTAGTATCCTCTTCTCAATAATTCAGCAAAGTTCCGACACGTTATCGGAGCATGCTTCCAGTACAGCTCGACCACAATTTCTCCCATTCTGAAAAACAGATAGGCCTACATGATAAATAACATGAAATTAATGATTGAATCTATACTTTTAGGGAAAAAAAATCAATCTGGTAATGAGACGAGCGTAGCGAAGACTTCTATTTCACCTCCTGAAAAAAAAATCAGGCTCCATTTCACATTTTTTGTTTTGTTATTTTATAATTTCGTACGCAGCCAACACGTCAGGCAAAGTAACTTATCGATTTCAAGCATTTTCTAGATATTGGTTTCATACCAGAATAGGCTGGGATTGGTTTTGAGCAAAATCAGTGCAACAGTTTTACGGAAAATATTAGGAAACTTTGGAAAATCCCCCAAAGAATAGCACATGGTAGGTTTTTCAACATTTCAATTTCACCTATTTGACATAAGTTTGCCACAAATGTTTGTATTGTTCTATAGGCCTACATACTTCTAATGAGTTAGCTGTCCGTAGCAGGTGTTGCACTGTAGACCTGAACTAGTGCAAGTGAACGCAGCCAAACACGAAAGTGCGGCTGAGGTGCAGAACCACGGCATTGAGTTTGCAATGACCACGGTTATGGGCCTACCCCAGTACAAATTCAATGCCCAGTCACACTATGATCACTAACTGCTATCAAGCTACGGTACTGGCAACGTAATGTGAACGGAACGTAGTTAGTACTAACTAACATCGAGAGCAATAACTTCGTTATGTAAACGCAGTTAGCGCTTGATGCCAGTTAGGGCATGAACTGAAGAACCAGTGCAGAAAGTTCAGGATAAACAAAAAGACTTATGAATGAGATTTGAGATTGAGGTTATGTCCAACAACCATTCACAAAGTATCAACATGGTATCAACATTATTATAACATTTGGGCCAATCCATCGTCTTGTTGTTAAATACTTTATAACGATGTGCACTTACGTAGTTTCCATTACGGCAAATGGTGGTTGCCACAACTTATCAGGTATTCCAGAAGGATTTGTCATTTTGAGTTAAATTTTAATGCCGCGACAATAACAGTGACAATGGCAACTACTTTATCGACTCAAGTGTGTTCCTCGAGATCAAAGATATGTTCGAGATGTTGTCGTTCGGTCCACGTTGGTTCGGTCTAGAATAGACCGTGATGAGATGTAAACGTTGGCTTAAAGAAGGCTGTGCCCAAACGCAACCGGAAGAGCATGCGCACAAAGAAAATAGCGTCTGACCGTTTAAATGTTGATTATTATTATTATTATTATTTTATTTTCTTCCAAAGGATATATATACATTCAATGATTATAATGCAACATGTATGGAAAGTCAATCGATAAGTAAAACTCACTCATACAGTTAAAACAATTACACAATTATTAAAATTCATTCATAAATAATCAGTCATTAATTCTATTATATATTACACACATTTATACATACTGATACATCATCACATCCTTCAATACAACTCCATGATCACATAGTCAGATAAAAATAAAAAGCTATAGAATACAAATTCAAAGATTATAGTTAGTTAAAATCATGCTAATACATTTGATATATAACTTCAAATATAAAATTAATTCATAGATGCTAAAATAGTCTCTAGTCGATCCGATAAATCAAACGAGCTCGTCAAACGTCACCTTCGATCGGGAAACTCACCTTATTTTCTCCCGAGAAAGTTTGCCGAGCGATCGCGATGATTTTATACCTGCGGGATTGTCTCGGGGGGCGCGCAGGAATACGGACGATAACATCGAGGACGTCTCGGACAAACGGGTACACCTGATGGAGAGTCTGGAAGAGATCATTTGTACGTGTTACAGACAATTCTATTGGCAACATTGTATCACGTGCGTTTTAATCTCTTGTATCAATGTTTAAGTTGGTAGAACCAATGCCTTCTTGATCTCCATATTTGACAAAACTCTTTGGCCTTTTCTCCATGTTAAATACCTCTTTGCTTTTCTCTTCGACGATGACACTCATGAATCCAATATGGCGACGACTGAAGGTAAAAGCAATGTCATACTATTAAAATTGAATTATTAAATATATTACCATTTAAAAATTAGATTTCGTTATGTAGAAAGGCTAAATGTAGTATTTGTACATGTTTATTTAGATGTTAGGTCAGCAGAATTTCCTTGAAATAGACGTACTGTTCTATATTCTGTGGGCGGACCATGTGGTTGAAACTGGGGAGGGATTAAGCCGATAAGCATTGATTTTTTTAGTGTCTTCTAAAGTTTTCTAGTTATATGTTCTGAGGGATTCATTCCGTGAATTAGTTAATGTCACGATGCGTTTAAAAAAGTTTACATCTTTTTGATTATTACAAGTCATATTTTCTCCCCAATTATTGGATGGCTTAATTTTGATCAATGTAGGGCTAGCCTTATCAGCTTTCTTGTCGATTTCTATGTTGGCCTAGGCATTGAGTTTGTAGTTATAACTACAAACTCAATGGCCTAGGGCATGTCTAGGGCCTAGGAGGGAAATATAGTTTATACTAGTCACAGTAAATTAAATAGGCTTAGGCTACCTGGATGACTTGCAGTATTTGACCTATTCAAGAACTCGAATCATAGTTCTAGGCCTACTTTGGGGTCATGGGGTCTTGCAGGTCATAGGCCTATTATCCTATTATATTATTATTATTATATCGTCATTATATAGACCTAGGCCCTATCAAGTGACACGTTGTGTAGGTAGTTAGTAGGCCTAGGCCTAATGTGGCTGCTTGATACTAGTCGGGCATTCTTATTGTATGGCTATCTAGACTTGATCAGGCAATGTCAAGCTTATCATGTCAATATTATATAGGTCTGTGTGCATAGTGTCGAGACAGTAATGTTCTCTGCACTATTGTATGCCTACTAACTTAACGAAAGACCCAATTTTATTTTATTTCATCATTGTTTTAACCTTGGCTTACTTCTAAATCAATTTGAAAACTTATCAATTGAGTAGCAATGCATTTAAGTCTGGGTTAAAAAAATATGTAAGTCAACCGCCCCGGTGGCTAAGTCAATTATCGCTGGCGGTAGAAACAGAAGTCACCGTTGCGTGGGTTCGAGTTCCGCATAAGGCATGGGTGTTTGTGAACCGTCTTTCACTTATCATCACTTCAATCCTTTCATTATCACCCGCTCATATCGTATCCCCGTATAACCCAACTGTTGGTGAGTGCTAGTGTTCTAGATTTCCATCACTGGATGTAATCTGTATTAGGCCTACAATTAATTGCTGCTTTTCTCGTGTTACAGTTGCATCAAGAGCTCAACGTCACAAGGGACTCGTAGAACAACGCAATGTGGCCGCTCGTACTAGACAACCGACGCTGGCATCTGGTTGGTTAACTCGTTCTAAGACAACCAATGCTGGCTTAATACTGGCTCACTCGTACTAGACAACCGACGCCGACTATCTCCACTTCCAAATCACAAGCATCATTTTCTGGTAAGAATTGGCTAGAGGCTGTAGGCCTACTTCAACTTGAATTTCATTCAATATAAAGATACAGTTTGACATACCGTACCGTTTCTTGTGAAAAATGTTTCCACAAATATTTTCAATTCAAATCATTTACGTAGAATTTTCTTTAAGACTTTCAAATATGTTGGCCCTATTTGACATCTAATACTAGTTTTGGGTTGATACGTAGCTGTAGGGAAATGCATGGGGCTACTTGAGATAAATATCCTTAAAGCCATTCTTGAAGTTTGGGAAGTGAGACATGGAATGAGTGAAATTATCCATTCAGTCCACTTTTAGCTGTTCTTGAAATGAAAATATCTGTGTCGCTTGAGACTATTCACGAGGCTAGCAAATGGCAGTCCGTGAAAATGATAATAAATATCACATGCGACACTGTTTCCTTCGGTTGATGCAACCTGATAAGAGTTGATGAGTATTTTTGTAACTTATTGACATATCACAAACCACAGTAGGCCAAATGGTGAGATTTTCAATTGATAGCTGAAATGTAACAGGATGAGAAAAGTCAGTTGGGTAATAGCTGTCAGCCATTTTGTAAGAAATGGACATAATTTCATTTTACATTTTGTAAATTTCGAGAACAAGGCTCTTGGTAGTAGGCCTATTAGTTTCTTTGTTAGAGCTCGGTTTACCTGTACTAGCTGGTACATGATTAGCTGTCATTATAGGCCCAGTGTGATAACGGTAGTTACAACAAACTACATTAATTACGTGTAAAAGAGAAGTACCGTAGTAGGCCTAAGACGTTGATATGACAGAAATTGTATTTGTATTCATTTCTCACTACCATGAAATCAAGCTTCTTGCATGCCATTAATATCATTGGATTTCAAGACACAGTAACTTATTCTGTTGTTTCTTATGTTACAGTTTGTACCAGCACTCGAATGCATACGTCCAACAAGCTTTCGCAGAAGAACACGCTAGCGTCTGATTGGCCTTTCCAATGACGAGCAGGCTTCCTGACTTCTGATTGGCTGGATTACGACTGCGGATCACCCACATTATGCACTGGTAAGAATTAGAATTATTTCCCGAGAGCTCTTGATGTTTCGAGTACAGAAAATTTAGGAGGCCCAAATTTAATGTCAAAAAACAATCGGGATTCTGGATTAGAATTGACGTCACTCATTTATTCTTTGACATGAAAATCGGGTTGCACGATACGATATTTTCTGTCGCCAAATAGGATTGCCAACTTCATTACCCTCCCTCATTCGAAATTTGGACCCAAAAATACCAATTTTGATGTATAAAAGTTGATAATTTGGTCTGTAAATTATACGTTTTGAGTTGGTGAGATCGCCCTTGTGGTGCTCCGTTCAAACGATATCATCTTTCGTACATAGCCTTAATTGGGGAATAATGATTTTGTTTCAAGTTTTGATGTTATTAATAAAAATATATAAGTGTAAAATTAATTCAATTGTTTTAATTTAGAATGAGTTATTCTGCCATCATTAAATAAGATTCAAGCTTGATATTAACCTTGTAGGCCTATATATAATCTTTTGTTTTAGAATTGGGAGCCGGAAGAGGTCGACTTCACACTGCCGCCGCCCCGGCCAGTAGCAGCCATCTTGATTATTGGAAAATGAAGATTGATGATGTTTGGTAGCCGACTCCATTGATTACGGTGAGAATAAAATGTTATTGAAATGAGTAGGCCTATGGGGTTATTTTACTGTAATACTGAGCATTGCCAATTGGTGTTTGATTTTCAATTTTTGTGTTTTCTGAAAGATCTTGTTTATATCTTTCAGAAAAAGTTGCGGGAGGTTCAGAATTGTTGGTTTTTATAGTTTTTAAACTAACTTGAATCTGATGGTTTTTGCAAGTTGTTCGGGAGGGGGGGGTGCTGGAGAGGGTGGTTGATGCCGTTGTTAGGGGGGGGGGGGGGTTCTGGAGTGTTTGATATGTCGGTTAGGTTAGCGAGGAAGGTTGATAATAAAAAATGGGCTTGCTCAGTGTCTCGGTAATTTTACCGTGCACGGGAATAACGTTACACGTCATATTTTGTAAAATAAATGAGTAATTGACCTTTGACCTCATTAAGATGCACTTGCTGTGTATGGTGTTTAATATGCTAGGTGCTTCAAATGTAACTGGTTACATGTAGATTTGTATCACATTTCCAATGACACCTCTCTCCAGGAGAGAAGTTAGACAGGTCAACCTGTGGCGGTGCATGACCGGAGCATCGGGAGGTCAAATTTTGACCGACTGCATATCACATATTTTACATATTTTCATCTAGAATTAGTTATTCTGGCATTATTAAATGAGATTCAAGCTTGATATTAACCTTGTATCAATAATCTTCTGTTTCAGAATTGGAAGCCGGAAGAGGTCGACATCGCACTGCTGCCGCCCCGGCCAGTAGCGGCCATCTTGATTATTGGAAAATGAAGACTGATGATGTTTGGTAGCCGACTCCATTGATTACGGTAAGAATAAAATGTTATTGAAATGAGTAGGCCTATGGGGTTATTTTACTGTGACACTGAGCATCGCCAATTGATGTTTGATTTTCAATTTTTGTGTGTTTTCTGAAAGATCTCAAGTTTATATCTTTCAGAAAAAGTTGCGGGACGTTGGGAATTGTTGGTTTTTATAGTTTTCAAACTCACTTGAATATGATGGTTTTTGCAAGTTGTTGTGGGGGGGGGGGGGGGGGGATTTTTGTTGGTTAGGTTAGGGGGGAGGTTGAGAAAAAAACAAATAGTCGTGCTCAGTGTCTCGGTCATTTTACCGTGCACGGGAATAACGATACAAGTCATATTTTGTAAAATAAACAAGTTAGAATTGACCTTTGACCTCATTGAGATGCACTCGCTATGTATGCTGTTGTGTATCATGTTACATGTTTCAAATGTAACTGGTTACATGTAGATTTGTATCACATTTCCAGTGACACCTCTCCCCAGGAGAGAAGTCAGACAGGTCAACCTGTGGCGGTGCATGACCGGGGTTCGGGAGGTCAAATTTTGACCGACCACGTATCACATATTTTTATCTAGAATTAGTTACTCTGCCATTATTAAATAAGATTCACGGTTGATATTAACCCTGTATAAATAATCTCTTGTTTTAGAATTGAGATCCGGAAGAGGTCGACATCACTCCGGCCAGCAGCAGCAGCTATCTTGATTATTGGAAAATGAAGATTGATGATGCTTGGTACTCGACTCCATTGATTACGGTAAGAATAAAATGCAATTGAAGGGTGCACGAAAATAACGATACAAGTAACATTTTAAAAAAATATATGAGTTGGAGCAGTGTTTTTTGCAAGCTTCTGAATATGTATCAAGATTTTAGATGACAATTATACAAGTCCGCGAAAAATCTTGTTGAAATATCGATCTCTATAGAAAAAAACGTGGTTTTGATCTTGGAATTGTATTCATCTCGAGACTCGCACTGTGTGACTTGTATCGTTATTCCCGTGTACCTGCCAAATGAAATGTGCGGTAAACCCTCGTTAATTCAAAATCGGAGAGATCCAAAAAAAAGATTTCGATTTTTAAAAATTTGGATCGACCAAAAACTCGTTTGCCACGAAAATTTTCACTTTTCTCGCTTAGAATTTAATCAATTTTGTATTGAGCGCGAGAGAAAGCAACGATCAGTGAGGCCCTAGCTTTCTATTACGTAGTTTTAACTGCCGTTTCACACAGGATCAATTCAACAAGACTGTATCCCAACTGTCTGCTAGCATAGTCAAAGACTGTTATTAGATGAGCGTAGCAAAGACTTCCATTTCACATACCGAAAAAAATGGGCCTCGTTTTTTTTTTATTTTTTATTTTTCTTACGTGGCATACAGGTCAGGGAAATTGACCAATCGACTGCAAACTTTATTTTGAATACTGGCATCACACCAGAATAGGTTGGGATTATTTTTCAGAAAAATCGGTTGAACGTTTTTCCGGAAAAAGATTGTCGAGTTTGGAAAATCCCCAGAAGAATAACCCAGGGGCAGAAATACTTGGAAACAAAAATTTTCAAAAGCTTTCGAATTCATACAGAATATGAAAACAACTGTCAAACACATTTTCAATAATTTGTACGACAATCGGATGAGACATAACGAAGAAAATGTAATAAAAGTATACATTTCATCGAATATCAGGGTCAAAACATGTAATGCAAAGTGTATATGCGACAGGTTGCACTATAGGTTTTTGAACGTTTGAAGTAATCCAAGGTCTGTAGATGTAGATTGAGCTGACAAGAGTATTTTTCAATTCCAGATTTCTATACTTCTACGTTCATCTCACAACGCACATTCTGCGTTTTCCTAGTCTCCGTCCTGGTTGAGAGAATTATATTCTCCACCTTGGGTTTTTAAATGGGACTAAAAACAATAGCTGAAAATGAAATCATTTTTGAATATATTTTCATTTCTGTGGTCAAATTGAAAAAAAATCAGCTTAGACCATAACCCTGCGCGCTCCAGTCAACATTTGATAGATATTTTGCTAAAAAAAAAAAAGCAACAACGTCGATAGTCGAACCGTGGACCCTCAAAACATGATGCAGCTATGCTACCACTACGCCACACAGACATTTGCTTTCCTAACCCTACTTTAACATATCATAGTAACTGAGTCATGACGTCACAAATCGTAGCGTTCCCATTAGTTACTTTTAGTCCCATTTAAAAACCGATTTGCAGAAAAATTCTCGCGTCCTGCAGTGGGATTCTGTATAATGTTGTAGATCGAGATTGAGTAATTTTCGTTGATAACTTTACCTAGCGTGATTCTCTATGGCAACTTGACAATCTCGATCGATAAATCTTCTCGACTCGGTCGTTAACTGTTGTCGATGTCGAGAACTCTTACTTTCTGACGGAAATGGCGGCGGTATTTGTGTTTTGAAATATTCCAAGCAAAGATGAACCGTCATTCCACCGTTTTTAATCGTTATATTGTATGATTTAATTCCGATTCCATGTTTTAAATACCATATCTATGCCAAAACTCACTTCAAAAGCTCTTTTTAATCCAAGTAATTGTATTCCTCATTTTATCATCAATTTGACAGCTAAAATTCAAGGTTATGTTTTCAATGTTTTTGTATTGGCGTAGTACACAGCCTGTCATGTCGCGCCGGCGCACTGCCGGTCTTGAAAAAGTGTAATTAAATGGGCCGCCTCTTGGTCAAGAACAGACATCATATGACATATATAATGACGCGGTGAAATTAGTTATTAACCTTTTAACTGCTGAGTTTTCTGACACCAGCTGTACCTCCTGTGCTGAGTTTTTTTTCCGAAAATACAATAGTTAGTACAAATAGTTCCAGTTACTACATTTCTGATCATTTTCCCATAATTTTTTGACTGTATCACAGAAATGACGAGTGCCTCAATATCGGTTGGAGAAAGCACATTATTTCGCCAAGCCAGCCCGCCAACATTAGCCATTTTCACTCGATTTGGAATCATGGTTTGACCTATGACTACCAATAACGTGACGGGATGAGCAACTTGATCATTTCCTTTCGCACCATGCGGGAATCAAAGGGATGCCGTCATACTCAATTTACTGGTAGTATTATATATTGATTCATACAAGTAATACGTGTAATGCACTCGGTGAATCCAGCTCTTCCCAATAGTATTAAGCAACGTTGGAATACATTTCATTTGAATTAGCCAATCTAAATTTTAAATACGTGTGTAAAAGCATTGGACCCCTAGTCAAGAACCATACTGCCACATTTACCAATTGATAACTGGATAATTACTTGACATCTACGAGAAAGAACAGAAACAATGCAAGTACTCAACTATGTACTTTACATTGAAATACGAACTGAATGCGTACGTTTTGATTTGAAATTGCGAATCTCAAAAATGTACACTTCAGCGCGTCACATTTTTTGCTTCCATCATGGTGAGAAGACGTCCAATGTTGAAAGTATATAACTTACGCGATGTTGCTTATCCCGTTACGTTATTGGTAGTCATAGGTTTGACGTTTGAGTCGTTGACAAAACTTTCGTCTGAATAAACGCTACTATTATGAAATATATCGAAAGTCAACGTTGTTCTCAAGCAGTACATATGTTCGGCCAATAAATCGCGCAAAGCACAAAAAAAAAGTCAGGTCGATAACTGAAGTTTGCCGGCCAGTAGAAAATAAACAGTAAAGCGCGGTATTCAAAAAGCGGATACGCGTGCGTAGCACGGTGGGCTAAAACGCGAATACGCGTATGTAGCAGTTGAAAGGTTAAAGGTTATAGTGGGGCGGTGAAGTGTTATTGGAGAAATTCGGAAAGTTTTAGTTGTGTTGATGAGTACTTGGAAGTTCGGTAGTGTTGTTGGTCTGTGTTAGCCCATTGTTTTTGAGGTTAAGGGCGTCCGGGTTGGTTTAGTTCTGTGTAAGCTTAGGTGTCAAGGCTCTTAGAAGTTAGAGCACTTATATTTTACTCATCTCTTCATGTAGGAAGTTATTGCAGAAGAAATTTAATTTAGTAAGAAAGAGAATATATTAGTTGCTAGTTGGACATAGTAGTTACTTATTTGTAGGGTCACTATTGTCCAGGTAGCTCTAGAGGGTAACATACATTGCAGTATTAGCCCAGCGCTTCTGACAATGCAGGGTATTGTAGCTGTTGTTAGTGTAGAGGATTGCAGTAGTTGTATGGCCTGTTCAGACGAGGCACTATCGTGCCAATCCTATGTTGTCGAGCAATGAAACACCCCGAATCTGAATGCGTCAAGGTCAATACTGCGTGCCTGAATCACGTCCAATTTCGGATAGACATTTCAATCCTATAGTGTTGGTTTATGCATGTCTGACCAATAGCAGAACAGTATTCTCAATTCGAGTGATCGATAATCACAACAAGGCAAATCGATGAATATGGCCGCCTAACCAGAATATAAAAAGGAGGGAAATTAGTTTGACGCTGTGTTCTGACAATGGGCACATACTTTTTATAAGCCTTTTTTAAAGTCACAATGCCCGGAAAAATGTCCAAGACTAGGCCTACTCACAACCTGACAGTTTGGTCCTCGTTTTGGGTATGAATGCTATATTTCTATTGGTCCATTCATCACAGCCTTCTAGATTTGTTTCTAAAGGGCTGTGAATTCGTAGCAATGCAATGCGCGTTGCCGAACTTGTGTCTGAATGCCCCAAAGCTCGCATCGCATTGCTGAGCAACATAGGATTGGCACATTAGTGCCTCGTCTGAACAGGCCATAATAGAAGTAGGAAGGTTGTGAGCAGTAGGCAGTAGGCTTTGCAGTGTGGTGTGTGTGAGTTGTGGGAGTATAGGGCATGCAGTGTGCCGCGTGTTTCGAGGGAGGAGTACAAGATTCTGGGGAAATGTAGCTCTGTTGTGTGGTACTTGTGTGGGGGATTGAAAAGATAAGGTATTCGAAAAGGAGGAAGGGAAGTGGGGAGAATTAGAAGAGCAGTTAAGGAGTACTATTGCACTCTTGTTTATTTTGAACTCCCAAGTGAGTTTGTTATTAATATTTGTCTCACTGATGTTGTGACTGTTATCAGATGTCCGGTGGATCGTGCATCACGCCCGGCCTGTCTCCCGTCTCGCTTTCTTCGACCTTCGTTGGCTGTGACCTTGGATGTGGCTGCCGACGGAACATCGTCTCAGGTAAGACCTAGATCGACTTCAACACGTGTGTGGGCAGGGCCGTAATAAGACATTCCGGCCCCTAGGCCCAACATTCTCGCCCCCCCCCCCCATTATCAAGTAGGGCCTAATTCAGAATAGAACAATTGCTCAGAAATATGACGAGCACTAGGTTACCATTTAGAAGCATATTCATTATTATTGGTTCGGGCTATTACCGTATCGATGTGGGTACCCAACCTATCAATGAGAAGGATAATTTTATTAATTTTGATTGTTACTAATTAATATATTTAAATAATAATATTGAAATTTGTTGAAACTTACCGACAATAACAAGCAACTACCAAACAGTTCGTTAACAGCACTTTCATGATTCAGATGAGAGATTCGTGTTTCAAGTTTTATGTTTTAGGTATCTAGTTCAATTATCATTTTGGTCAGGATATTGCTTTGCTAATTTTGTTCAATGTATGGTTTTAAAAAAAAAAATCATCAATTTGTAATGATGTGTATCATTTATGGGTTAATATTCAGTGATATAATTTTTTTTCAAGAGATTTCACTTGACAAATTCAAAGTTTAAAAAACATGATTGTATATTATATTGGTACATATATTTTTTTTCATTTTTTATGTATTATTCGATTTCTAAGGGGCTGAAGCACTTGAAAATTTGCCGCTTGAGAATGTGCCACCCTATGCCTTGATACGGCTGTGGGTGGTAAAGGTGTAAGATGATTAGTGCGGCTGTTGAATTACATCCTCATTCACAAGTACAGACAAATAATGAAATATTTGAGAAACAGAGAAAGCAGATCAGTCTCTAGCCGCTGAACTGTCATCCAGGAGACCGGGGTTTGATTCCAGTCATGGTCGATAGTCCGGACTTGAGACAGGTGGATAAGTGGCTAGCGCGCTGAACCGTCATTCGGGAGACCAGGGTTCGATTCCTGTCAGTCGTGACTGGGACGGGTGGATAAGTGCCTAGCACGCTGAACCGTTATTTGGAAGACCTGGGTTCTATTGGGAACCTGTTATAGTCGATAGTCCTGACTTGAGACAGGTGGATCAGTGGCTAGCACGATGAACCATCATTCAGGAGACCTGGGTTCGATTCCCGTCCTGACTGAGAGGGGTGGGTCAGTGGCTAGCACGCTGAATCGTCATTAGGGAGACCGGGGTTCGATTCCCGCCATGGTCACCATCCTGGCAGATGTGCATCTGGTTGCCCTCTGTTGTTCAGGTCAATACTAGGGTGGTTCATCGGTCCTTGAACTACTTACCGCTTTCCAAAACACTTGTACAAGTGAATTTTCGTCTCATCTTGCCATCGTCCCGTTTATCACTCACCAATGCTAATAGATTTTAGTCATAATTACAGTGGGTCATTGAACCCAATATAAATTAATATTCACATCTTTGTTTACTAGTTGTATCTTTTGATGAGATCTAAGAAGTTATTTGTAACAACCACTGCTACGAGCAGAATTTTTCATTTTACTTTTTCACTCGAAAGATATTGCACTCTCAGTGCCAGTGGAATTGAACCGGAATTTGCTCACGTGAACTAAAAGAAGTATCTACCATGGCAACATGACATGTCTGTGTATTTCCTCTTGTTTGGTACAATAATGTATAATAATTACTTTCTAACTGTCGACTAATCAATGGAAGCCTTTAATACCAACTGTGTTTCCTGATGTTGCAGGTCGTCTCAGCTGTTTGCGGTACGAGGGTTCCTGCAATCCCAGCCTGCCGTACAAGACACGTCATGCAATTGCCGACTTCAGGATCATGTTGGGGCTCAGCGTGGCCATTGCAGCAATCAACGCTGTGACTTCAGCTGGTCGAGCAAGCAGCTGATCAAGACATGCCACGCAGCTTCCGTCTCCAGGATCATGATGGAGCTCAGCGTTCACATTGTGACTTCAGACAGTCAAGCAGCTGATCAAGTTATGAATACTTCATGTGTGCATCAAGTCAAACAAATGATGAACCAACAAATATATTATGATTGCATGATTTATTGATGTAACATGTACAGAAGATGTGATAATAAATTGATAAGTAACAATAACATGATGTGTTCTAACTTGTGATTGTCCTGTGACTCCTTGTAGTCCCCGTGCAGCCCGCTGGGGAGGGGGTGAGAGGATGTAAAAGGGGTTGGGAGGCTTGACCTTGAAACCTTGCATGCAAGAGAGGCTCATGTAGCTTCCGAGAAAGCTACGCAAGTCTCTCTCGCACGTTCGACTACAAGGTCTCCACCAAACCCCCTCCAGCTAATCTTAGATCGTGGTTGGATGTATGACAATGTACCCTTGTTTACAAGACAGGCTCATGCGAGTCTATTTCACACGCAACGGTAGAAGGTCTCACCCAAGAGCGATCCAGATCATCCCCTCACCCCCGTGAGCCTTTTATTCACATGCTCGGGTGTGGCATCAATTGCTTAAGCTCGAGGAGATGAGTTCCTGTCGTGGAGCTTTAATCAGCTTGGTTTTGAGCCGACGGGGCGCTGATCAAACCACTCTAGGCTAGCCTACCCGGCTCGGGGATCATTTTACAATAGGCTGAATCATACCTGGGTGCGGGCTGCACGAGGTCAGTTTACCCACATAACGGTGCACTTACGCGCTATCTCGTAGTTGCCACGATGGTCCAAGGAGTGAGTCTTCAAGGTAAGCTGCAGCCTGCAAACAACAAAGAGGTCAAATTAAAGTCAATAAGTGCCTTGAAATTTGATCGATTACAAAACTTTCAGTAGATTATTCTTTTAAAAGAGCTACTTCATGTTCACACCAAATTTGAGACAGATCAAATTTTGCAACTTGAAAAAATGCCAAGTTATTTTTCGCTCTAAAATCTTTAAATAAAACTCAATTTGGAAACGGAGACCGGATTTGTGTTACAAATTGATCACATTACACATAAATAACAACAGAACTGGGAAATTCAACAAAAAGTTTCAAATCACAAAAAAAAATGCTCAAATGCACAGGGGTTAATACACTAGTTTTTGACCTTTCGCAATTAATTTCTATGAACTGGTGAGACCTATGATGTTCTAGTATTTTTTTATGAGCATAACTTCATGATCCCTAAATCATCAGAAAATTTGGCTACGCTCGCTCCAGCCGTTTCCAAGAAAAAGGTGTCTGAATTATCAAAAAACTGCAATTTCCAGCCAATTTTCAGAAGTGGCTTCAGAAATGACGACAATTGTCCAATTATGTTTGGATATTCAGTAAGAAGAATCAATTCTAAGAGAGAAAATGTATTTTGGGGAATTGTAAAACCAAAATTGACGTCAGAAATCAAATTTGAAAAAAGTTATAAAAGCAAAAATTCATGATTTCAATTTGACCAAAATTTTGTGGGACGACGGAAGGGCTATTTAAAAACTAAATTCCATCGACATTTCCTCAATTTTCTTTGTTTTGAAGTAATTACCAGAATTCTCAAATTCTATATAGGCCCCTACCATGGCAAATACACTGAGTTATTTTTTGCTATAAAATCTTTAAATTAAACTCAATTTTGAAACGGAGACCGGATTTGTGCTACAAATTGATCACATTACACATACATAACAACATAACTGAGAAATTGAGCACAAAGTTTCAAATCACAAAAAAAAATGCCCAAATGCACAGGGGTTAATACACTAGTTTTTGACCTTCCGCAATTAATTTCTATGAACTGGTAAGACTTATGATGTTCTAGTATTTTTTTATGATCATAGCTTTAGGATCTTTAAATCATTAGATAGTTCCGTTAGGATTGCTCTGGCGGTTGCCAAGAAAAACGTCGCTGATTTATCAAAAAATGGACATTTTCAGCAAACTTTCAGAACGGTCTTTTGACATAACGATAATTGGCCAATTAAGTTCGAATATTCAACAAGAAGATTTAATTCTAAGGAGGAGAATATGTTTGGGGAAATTGTAAAACCAAAATTGACGTCAGAAATCAAATTTGAAAAACGTACAAAAAGGCCAAAATTAGTAATTTTTCATCTGTCTAAAATTTTGTATGAAGACGAAAGGGCATTTCAAAATCTCAATTCCATTGAAATTTTTCCATTTTTTTTTTTTTCAAAGTAATTACAAGAATTCTAAAATTGTATATGGGCCCTACCATGGCAAATAATACCAAGTTGATTTTTGCTCTAAAATCTTTTAATTGAACTCAATTTTGGAACGGAGACCGGATTTGTGTTACAAATTGATCACATTAACAATACATAACAACAGAACTGAGAAATTCAGCAAAAAGTTTAAAATCACAAAAAAAATGCCCAAATGCACAGGGGTTAATACACTAGTTTTTGACCTTCCGCAATTAATTTATACCAACTGGTGAGACCTATGATGTTCTAGTATTTTTTTATGAGCATAACTTCATGATCTTTAAATCATTAGCAAATTTGGCTACGCTCTCTCCACCCGTTTCCAAGAAAAAGATGGCTGAATTACCAAAAAACTGCAATTTCCAGCCAATTTTCAGAAGTGACTTCAGAAATGACGACAATTGTCCAATTATGTTTGGATATTCAGTAAGAAGATTTAATTCTAAGAGAGAAAATGTATTTTTGGGAATTGTAAAACCAAAATTGACGTCAGAAATCAAATTTGAAAAAAGTTATAAAAGCAAAAATTCATGATTTCAATTTGACCAGAATTTTGTAGGACGACAAAAAGACATCTAAAAAACAGAAATCTTTTTAAATTTTTCTAATATATATTTTTTTCATTTAATCACGAGGATTTTTATTTCTAATATTCAAATATAGGCCTATGACAAATGCACCAAGTAATTTTTGCTCTTGAAATTTGAATTTAAACTCAATTTCTAAACTGATACCTGATTTGTGTTCTAATTCTAATATTCTACACATACGTAACAACAGAACTGAGAACTGAGAATGAGAACAGAACTAAGGCGCTCGGCCGTCCCGAGTCTGCCGAACAAGTGTTCCGGGCTCAACAGGTCTTGTGCTCATCCACGTACAGTTGGACGACGCACACATAGCAGCGAACAGCTCGGCTGATTCTTACGCGTCAAATAAAACCGATGGAAATTAGGAGAATAATGATCAATTCAAGGAATTCACTTGAGCTATTTCGTATTATCCAAACCGAAAACATTCTTGAAGCAATTGACAGTCCGAGATATAAGTTTGAATCACGCTCCATCCGGAATTCGGATTAACCATAATAATTAACATTGAAATGTTTATACCTTCTACCGGGGACCGACCTCAAGGTCGAAATGTAAAATTTTGGATCAACGAGTTTGGATTAACGAGAGTTTACTGTGTTGAACTAGTTCAGATTGATCCATGATGAGTCTACAGGGACCAGAACTGTCCTCTTAATTATCAAGCTGATTTATTGTTGTAATCACGCACTTAAAATGTTCAATATCAACTAAGGGGGTTCATGCACAGTGGTTTTCAAAATAGAGAAATTCACCTTCACTAATTTTTGTCTCTGTTCAAAAACTAGAGTCATTGAATGAAAAGTTCACATCTCCAAGATTATTTTATGTTCTTCAATTACGGTAATATGAAATTCTATTTCAGTGAATTCAATCAGTTTTAAGATAATACGTCACTGAATAAAAAAAAATGTGATGAAATTCATTGACGTATTATCTCAAAACTGATTGAATTCACAAAAATAAATGTCACATTAATTAAAGAGCATGAAATTATCTTATAGATGTGAACTTTTCATACAATTACACTGGTTTTTGAACATGGAAAAAAATTAGTGAATACAAATTTCTCGATTTGTGTAAGCACCGTGCACGCACTCCCTTAATAGCCCGAGGCTGGATTTATGAATTGGGTGAAAGGGAGAGAAAGAACAGCAGCTTACCAAGGTTTATAAACTAAAGATACTCATAGGGATGAGACCGTTAATTTAGAACACAGAGATGATTTACAAACATACGAGATTTTGACGTTTTGGCTATTGCCTTAGGTCTTGTATCGGGCGTTGGAAGGCTGATACCAACAGTGCTGCTCGTTCCACCGAAATCCGTGCGGAACGCTAGATGAAAAGAGTCCAGTGGGCCACGCTCTACGCATGCACGCACCAAACGCACGTCATTGTTGGCAGCAAGACGTCAGCTGTCAAACGTCAACTAGACCATGTGACCGGCCTCTTTTCACCTAGCGTTCCACACGGATTTTGGTGGAACTAGCAGGACTGTTGGAGTCGAAATAGCTTCGATGCAAGACCTCTCCATCCTAGACCGTGGTCTCAGTCCAGCAGATACTGACTATCTACTCGATTGTGGCCAAGGCAATAGCCGACACGCCAAAATCTCATGTGTTTATATAATCGTCTCTGTGTTATATCAAAAGGCTCTCCACAATGAGTATCTCTACTTACAAACGTTAGTAAGCTGCTGTTCTTTCTTTACCCTAAACCCAATTCATAGATAGATGCATTATATATAATTTTCCAAAAAATGACTGATTTAAGAATGGAACTGCAGAGTTTGAATCGTAGACTTACTATAACAACGGGTACTCACCGGTCAAGATGCTTTCTGGACTTTCTCTTCTTCTCTCTTCCATCACCACATCTCTTCTTTCTCCCTCTTCTCCATCATCTCTAACTGGACGTCCTCTTCCTCTTCTTCCCTCTCCTTCTCCCCAACATCCTTGCTTCTTTCATGTGTTGGATTGAAAGTAGGACCAACTGTAGAATGAGACAAGAAATGGTATATATAGCATCAACATGGTAAGTAAGTAGTACAAGTACTAGGCTTAGCAAAGTAAATTTAAATATATACTAGAAATATATTTACATTCATAATTAAGAATATAAAAAAGTATATTATATTATCATCAAATGATACAACTTCAAATCTTGACCTATCATTTTAGTCGAGATCTCTAGTTAACAACAACATTTGAATGTCATCAATATTCAGTCAATTATTAGGTTTCAACAAGATTGTAACTTATCATCATTTTTACTATTATTATTATTAATATTATATTACTATCATTATTATAACTACTTATTATTAATTGAAGGTTTGGGTGGAAGACCACTTTTAATAGGCCCTAGTGAACCCCGCCTACTTTGTGGAATCGTTGTATATCTATTATCATATTATATTATATTATATCATACAAATATTGACCAAATCAAGACTTACATTACATTACATATAGTAAAGCATTCCCTAGGAAATCTCATTCCATACTGAATATCAACCTTTTTGCAGTTATAACCTATTACCTACCAGGCCTAGGTCCTATTATTATTATTTTTCATCTTTATTGTTACCGTATATAGCCCTGATTAAATTAAGTTTTATAATATTTCAGGATTTTTTTGTAATCAATTTTGTATCACTTTTGTAAAACCATTGTAGCCTACTTCTATGTATTGATTTTATTACCCTGTACCATCTTGGTACATCCCGCTTTGCGGACAGCTGTCAAATAAATTGACATGCTCTCTGATTATATTAAACTGTTCGTGTTCCACAATATCGTGTGTCACTTTACTGGGGTCCACAATATCAATGTAGTCGTTTGGAAAAGATATTCTGGACCCCGGTGTCTATAGTTTTATAGTTTTCTGGACCACTATATTGGGGGCCACAATATCGGGGTTCACTATGTGTTCTAGTTTTCTGGGTCACTAAATTAGGGGCCACAATATCGGGGTTCACAATGTCCAACAAGCTTTGGGGTACAGTATATCTACTTTGTGGTCCACTATATCCACACGCCATTTGGATACAGTTTTGTGGTCCACTATATCGGGGTTCAGTTTATCGAGGTTAACAATGACGAATCTTTGTGTGTCACTTTACTGGGGTCCACAATCTATTTAGTCGTTTGGAAAAGATATTCTGGACCCCAATGTTCTAGTTTTCTGGACCACTATATTAGGAGCCACAATATCGGGGTTCACAATGTCTAACTAGCTTTGGGGTACAGTATATCTACTTTGTGGTCCACTATATCCACACGACATTTGGATACAGTTTTGTGGTCCACAATATCAGGGTCCAGTTTACGGGCTCCCGAAGACTTGGCCAATTGAACCTCATACTGTAGGTACCTACTGACATTGTTATACATAATAAATAAAGACATTCTATTTTACTCTATCCCATAGATACAAACGAACACCCATCGTGCAATTACACTACTTTATTCGATGACACACGAACGGCTAACAAAACAACTTCGTCAGTTCTGACACAATAGAGGGAAAAGTGTATGAAGAATGGACAATACATCAAAATAGGCCCTCACGTATTTTCTTATCAGTGTAAGAAGACGTGCAAAGAATCTAATTGCATGTGCTTTACCAAAGTGTCATATTAATAACGTGGTAAATTATTTCTATTTAGGCCTACCCAAACTCAATGACCTACCACCTACTCAAGGCCTAGGTTATGGTCGGCCTAGGAATTTTTCATTACCTTGATAGTCTTGTCTAGCCCTGTAAATACACACTGACGTTTCAGGTAAAGGAGACACTCCTATTTCAATTGCGATTAATTACGTATTGGAAACACACTTTCTTTTTGCCAATTATTATATAAATAAATAATGATTTTCTTCAAACTTCCATGAGGTGTGTTGGTTATGTTCATGTTGTTTTGTTTATAAGTTTACATGTGCGCCAACTTCATCTCCAGTAAGAATACTCACGTGTAGCAATAATACCAACACTTTCTTTCTACCAATAAACTTTCTTTCTACTATGACAGACCCCCTCTTTGAAGGGATGTATGAATCTCTACAACATAGTTGTTTAACTATAATTATGCAGTTGTGCTAATCTGTAATGGATATAAGCTTGAGAGAAAAAGCCATTTTGTCCTAGATAAATTACTCACATTTCAATAATTACATTACTGAATCAAACTAGGCTACTGAAATCTATCTGAAATGATTAAATTTAATACCCTGATTTCTAGTGAGTTATAACATATTTCACACTGAATGATGTATTATTAGGATACAACCCTCAGATATGGAGAACAACACAATAAGTACATTGTCATTACAAGATTGAATGATTTAGTGAATTTATGGACAGGAACAACAATACATATTGACAGTGCAATTCCAGCTGTATTCACAATGATAATCAAACTCTGTAAAATTGATAACTGGTAAACAGTAAAAATGCATCTATAAGAAGTATATGGAATCTTTATCAGTTCAAGAAGACTTTCATAATAACAAAGACATCATTATGGACTTTTTGAAAATTGATTTTGCTACTCCTTCCCCAAGCCCCGCAGGGATTTTCTTGAAATATGGTTATTTTCTAAGTAATTGTTGCGATCTACATACAGTTTTGAAGTCCAATAATTGAACCTCCATGGATATTCTCGAAGTTAATTTTTCGATCTCCACCAGCAAAGCCCTGCAGTGAATTTTTTGAAATATGGTAATTTTTTTAAGTGATTTTTGCTATTTACAAGCAGTTTAGAAGTCCTAGATTGAACCATTATGGACATTTCCAACGTTATTTCAATATTTCAATCATGGACATTTTCGAAGTTATTTTCGCGATTTCTAAATAAATACATTTTTGGTGGGGTGCAAATGTCGATTGGTGGGGCACGCGTCCCACCTTGGCCTCCTTTCAAGTTTTAACAACGTCCCTGCTTGAGTATTCTAGAAGTTGTCGAAGCAGATAATATTTAGGAATCTTGAAATATATGTAAAAAATGACAACAAATAAGTTGGTAATATTATTGCCATACTATTGAGTTGGCCATGCAGAGACTTACCAATACAGCAACGAAACTACCACTTATCTTTCGATCACCGCATTATTTCATGTTTCCACTCTTTTTACTCACTGCACAATCTAATGAGAATGCGATCCATCATGAGATCCATCAAAACATTTTGCTAAATATTTAACAAATATGCCAATATTTTTCCACTGTGATATTTAATACTAACGCGCACTTCATCCTTCTTCGTGACTTCTCAATATGAAGATCATTCGACAAATATAATATGCCTACCTACCAAAAGGACCAAGAGTCGGGAGGGACGAAAACGTCATGAATGAAAACTCAAGTTTTATGCTATACTGAAATTCACGCGAAAAGACATAGACAATATACCTTGTGTTCAAAGCTTCGAGTTAAAAGAAATACGTGACTTACAGTATAGTTGAACAAATCGTCAACGCATAGATGGTCAACGCAAGGGTTTATTACCATTGAAGAGTGCCAATAAAATGTTCCAGCAACAAGGATGGTTAACATATGTTCATTATAACAATGACTAGTCTATTGGTTCTCTTGAAAAATGTATATATTTATGACTCTCCCCGGCCCCCTCCCTCCCGGCAATCGAGTAAAGATCAGAAAAGGCTCTAAATATTCTTCTTATTTCTTGCTAAAGAAATGCTTCTTCAAAACAACAACATTGACATATTATTGATATTATGGAAGTAAAAATAAAACCTTAAATTTGCCCGAAATTTAA
This sequence comes from Brachyptera putata, assembly GCA_907164805.1. Taxonomy (NCBI): domain Eukaryota; kingdom Metazoa; phylum Arthropoda; class Insecta; order Plecoptera; family Taeniopterygidae; genus Brachyptera; species Brachyptera putata. The sequence goes on along the minus strand of OU015468.1, from coordinate 22,777,691 downwards.
TGAAACATACAAATTCGTAATTATATATATTAGTTGAGCCAAATTTTCGAGGGGTGCTCTGCACCCAAATATCCTATTTAATGAATTAATTATTCAGTTATTCTGTTATAATGTGTTAGTTATTTTAAACTCATATAAGCCTACACTACTATGAATTATATTTTTGTTGTCATGTTTCTAAATATTTCTAGGGCCTACGATTATAATGAAATAATCGATGTAATGTTTTGACATCGAATGGCAACTCTCAACCAATCCCTGGACTGGGCTCTATCAACATGTGGTTTGCCAAAATTTAATAGTAAATGACCTACGAGAATAAAAGAAACATTGCTTGTAATTCATACAATTGATATAACATTTACATGAATTTGTTCATGATCATAGAAATAATTTACAGTATACCTACATTACTTGGTAAGTGCAATACACAAATATACATTAAAATTTCAAATCAGTAGTGACTGATTTACAAATATTTTTGCATAAATATAAACTAAACAAATTATTTTCTAGCAACAATAGGACTAATCATGCTCCTCATCTTCTTGATCATCAAATAATTCCTTTTCAAAAATATCATAATCGTCACCACCATTTCGGAAGTCTTGAGGTGTCACCTAAAAACAAGAGAAATTCGTTTAAAATACAAAATCAGAAAAACTGTTTCATAGTTGTGCATTATATTTCCTTTGATACAATTTTCAATTTCTCATTGAATAAATTAAGAAACGAGGAAGCATAGGCCTATTCTAGATATTGATCAGAAGAACGAAAATTTTCGTCATCTGTCAGTAGGCCCAGCATGTGACGAAAGATTTTAAATAACAAAAGGACATGACAACCCTGAACTAGATTTCTACGAATAATGACAATATTTATTTTCCCAATTTCAGCAAAAGCTAGAAATCATTATCTCAATCTCAGAAATTGTAATTAATGCATTTGTCCTCCAGGACACGCCCTTTCTTTCCGAGTCGTGACGTAGACATTACGCGATTCTGTTAATATTCCTTCACAAAGTAGGCAATGCTTACGCCACGGCTCGTGGTCTAATGGAGGACCTGAAAATGTATTATAATTTCTTTAAATGAGATGGTGATTTCTAGTTCCCTCTGAAATTGAGGAAATAAATATTGCCATTATTCATCAGAATCTAGTTTTAGGGTTGTGATGTCCTTCAAGAAGTTTTCAATACCTAAATACAATGATTCGATTTTGAAATAGAAAAATGTAAGAAAAATAATTAAACACCATAATGTTATATAGCACTAGTTAATTCTTAATTCAATTTACAAAAAGTACCCCCGGCGGGGATCGAACCCGCAATCTTCGGCTTAGAAGGCCGACGCCTTATCCGTTGGGCCACAAGGGCTTGTAGTTATTAGGACACCTGTATGCTTACTAGGTAGGAAAAAATCTACTGTGCATTGCTTTATTAAAACTTATGAACTTTGAACACTGTCCATAAACTACAAACTCAACAATTTTCATAATTTGCTTACACTGTTGTTATTTTGACATGTATTTACACTTTTTTACATTCACTTTATTTACATCATCATGCTACACAGTGCTCACGGTGAGAAAATATATCATCTCAATATGTACAAGCCAGTGGGAGATTACTGCCAAAACCTTGACAATTAGGTCTAATACCAACAAACGCTGCCTGTGCCTTTGTCCAAATGAACTCTGAAGGACTTTTGACTGTGTACTTTGTGATTAAACAAAAGCTGGTTCTGTACAGACTACCTAACTACTGAGACCAAGGCAATAGCCGTAACGTCAAAATCTCGTGTGTAAAAATTCATCATCTCTGTGTTCTCTCAACAGCTCTCCACCATAAGTATCTTCGTATGAACCTCGGTAAGCTGCTGTTCTTTCTTTCCCTTTTAACCATTTCATATACAGCTCTGTACAGAGTTGGGTAGGAACGTAATGAAAGGAACGCGTTCCTGAGAATAAGTTCCGTTTCTAGGAACTTTCAAGGAACTAGTTCCATCTTATAACAAGGAACGTTGACTGTAACTTGGTCACCATTTTTATGGAACATATTCACGTTCATTCGAAAGATCTTTCCAACAAGATCGTAATTTAAAAAAACCGTCCCATTTTCACATTCCGTATGATTACCGTAGTTCTAACCTTGATAGTGCGACGTTGCGGGGGAAGTGGGGGAGGGAACTTATCGTACTCAACTCAAGTTTACAATCTAATTTAATCTACTCTTCTATGAAAGCACATTCTGAATATCAACGAATTCTGCCCAATAATTTTTCCGTCATTTCATCTCAAAATAATGTTTGCAATTCAAGCAAATCACAACCGAATATTGCTGTAATAACCGAACAAGCTTATTCTACAAGTTTGCAGCAGCTTATTTTGCTCCTCGTTTTGGCCGACCAGTCCCAGAATGCATCATAATCGTAGATTACATACTTTCTACTTGAACAACTTACTTGCACGAGTCCTTTACCAATGGCGTAACCTGCCATGGCAACTGTCGCAAATAATCCCGCCAAAAGCTGGTTGCGACGTTTATTTGGGAAATCCACATCCAAGTCCTTTTTCAGCTTCTCGCTCTCCTCCGCTGATTTCTTACTTTCAAATTCTGTAAGACAAGTTAAGTTAGTCAGTTTACGGAAAACTAGGCTTATTGGGTCTATGCGGGGCACCAAGGTTTTAGCGACGCACTGTTATGATAGCAAAGATCTATTGGCGTCGGATGGATGATTAATGAGATGATGAGATGACGGTTGCTTGGGTAGTAGGAAGGATAGTGAGAAGGGAGCGGTTGTGACTTATATTGTGAGAACCATCCCGGCAAACCCGTGTAAAGATGGACGGCTGCGGGGATCGAACCGGGTCTGATATTCCCCTCATCTCCCGGGGCACATAAGGCGAGCGCGTTAACCACTACGCTGCATGTGCCGGTCACAGTCACAACTCACAAGTCTCGAGGGTTCCAGTACCATCTCATGTGATGTTTTATTGTGTTTGAATAAATTGTCAATTATTATTTAAAAATTATTTTGCATGAAACAAATTGAAAATACTCTGTTACTAAACTGAAGATTGTGAACTCGCAACTCAGATCGTTATATACTCAATGCTACAATATAACTTACCTTGGACTATGTGTGGGTAATATCGCTGGTTGATGCGCGAGATGAACTTGACAAGGTTCGGACAAGCTTTCAGGTGGTTTTGTAGAGCGGCCGATCGTAGCGGGGCTTTCAACAACGGGGCGAGATAAGCGTAAACAGTTGCGTCCAGAGAACAGGGGTGGGTACCGAAGAAGAAATCATCAGTGTCGCCCAGTCGGACTGATAACGCTGTTAAACAACGCTCAGCTTCTTTGTACACCTGGAGTAGAAAAAATTTGTTGATGACGTAAGTCACTTCAGTTTGCTGTTTATCAAATACTGTAGTATTTTCTCAAACCACAAAAATACTCAAGACCTAGCCTAAATTAACTTCATTACCAAACTTTATATAAAGTTTGGGTTTAAACAAAAACGAAACTTATATTCCACATGTACGAAAACTGAAATCGAAATCATTATTCTGAGGCTCTCTCGAGTAAAATCCAAACTATACATTTTTTCAAGTGAAAATCGCACCATAATAAATTTTTCAATAAGTTGATGATTTTCTGTTCTTTCTAGAGATCAAATCTAGGTACACGCATTTCACTATAACTTCCAAATAAACATCAGTCGTGGCTCATTTTTCAAGACGGTGGATGTCAAAAGAGTTTGAAACATACAAAATAAAACACAAAAACAAAGCTCTATAAGAGTGGGATAGAAGTATCCCCTATTGCTCATCCAAATATAATGCCTAAAGATATGTTTGTTCATTTCATACTTACACCAGTTTCTACAACGGACAATTCTTCATCTTGATCGAAAAGAGCTTCCATCATTGACGTTGCTTCACGTTCGTACCTGCCGGGATAGTAGTAATTCAACGGGAACGGAAGGGCTTTTGCATACCAAGGGCGAGACAATTCTACGTAGTTCTTCTTATCAACCCACCTTGAAATACATACAATTTATTAATTATACTTTGTCAACTTTACCTCAACATAAATCGAAATAAATTTTAGTAATAGCTTAATATCTATGTCAGCGGCACGGTTAACGCAATCGCTTCACCTGATCCAGGGGATGAGGGGAATGTCGGACCTGGTTCAAACCCCTCCACCGTCCCCAAGATTTACATTTCTTTTGTGGTTTTCCTCTGTAGTCTGGGCTAATGCTGGGATGGATAGTTCAACCTCTAATTTTAATGCTATACTATGGTATACTGGTAGTCAGATATCTCAGTTTTTTGTAATACTTGATAAAAATTAGGATCGTGATTTTTTTTTATGGATATATGTCAGATATATTTCTACAATAAACAAACCAATTTTGTGTGGATATCTTCAAAATTCAAAAATCTAAAAAATGTGTAGGGCCTAGTTTTTACCTTTAAAAAATAGAATTCTAAAATGCATAAAAAAATGGGGCACTCAAATGAAACAAACTTGGCTTGAAATGTGTATCAAGACTTGCACAAATAAGTTTTTAAAAAAACTCAGTAACATCATTCTCACAAATATTCTGGAAAATGAACATTAACAAAAGCAAGTTTAACATTTTGGGCCTTCCCAGCTCCCTTTTATCATGTTAATAAAAATTATGTTTACCACATGAATTGTAATCCAGGAAGTAACTGTTCCTTCAGAAGCTGAGAGAATGCAACAACCTCGGCGCACTGCTTGGAGTTCAACGCAAAGTCGGCACTGAAATTCTGTGGAAACAAAGTTCTATTATTATGCGGGCTACATTGATTTCTACAATAATTTATGAGATCGGAATTATTAACCTCAACGTCATATTCTCGTAATCTGATACCGGAAGATAAAAGTTCAAACCAAGCAGATTAGATCTCCAGCTAAAATTGAGCATTCGGTTAACATTTGTGAGACCCACTACTGTAAAGGTATCCGCATTATACAAAAAAAATCACCGAATGAACCGTGATACTGATACGCCTACTGGTACTACTACATGATTCACACTGTAGGCCTACTGTAGTAGGTACTGTTATTTAGTCTAAATTGTCTTGCGAATTAATTTCCAATTTATCTGAAATTGTTTGCAAAATGATGCATACCTTAATGTTGTTTACTTTGAAACTGTCAGTGTATCAACTGTGTAGCAAAATGTTGCACCAATAATTATTTTATTACTACTAAAAATGTGGCTTTTTTCAACAGGTTAACGTACCTTTTTTCTTAAATAAGCTGAAATCTCTTGAAATCCGCAAATAATCTGTTGGCCATTCCTAAATATTGGCAATGACCCCGATGGTGATCGAAATGGATTATTTGTGACTCGTATCTGTAGGGGAACTCCGGAAAATTTGGCATATGTCTGAAAAAAGTGAAAAAACACTCTTATGATATAATTGTGTTGTTACCAGTAAAGATAAAACACTGGTATGTTTATGATAGCCTACATCAATACGTTGTCAAAAAGTTGAATTTGATAGCTATGAACCCAATAATGAATGATAATTTTGGCATCTAAACCTTATCTGAAATACGTTAAACCATATTGAAAATAAACTTATATTTTCAAAAAATTACCTCAGGGCTACAACGGAGCCGATTCCATTGAGTGAATAATATCCTTAATATCCGACGCCATTAGATCTCAGTTATCATAACAGTGCGTCGTTAAACCCGATGTATGTATGAAAAAAAATATCCTAGCGGGATAGAAGAGCCCTGGTTAAACAGTCTAACAGGCTGTGGTAGTGACACGCTTGGTAATCCTGCTAGGAGCGCTGTTATCACCAAGAAAATGTCATCTGCTAGAACACTGTTGTAAGTGAATGCTGCTAGGAGCGCTCTGATCAGCCAACTTTTTGATTGTTGATGGTCATAGGCTCTGTCATACGGTATTGTCTATCTCGAGACTACTTTATCCATGCCGATTCCTCTCTTGCCCCCTGCGGGTCACCGGCAACACGATAACCAATATGCCGTATCTATACTTAAGCTATGAAGTGGAGCTATGAGTTAAATTACTCAGGGCAAAACCATCAATTATAATTAGACCATTAAACCATCACCATTAGACTAACGAGTCTTACATCGGGGGTTGAAACGGATGATAGTCACGAAAAATAGTGATGTAGGGCCCTGGTTTAATCAGCAATACTTGTAGTAGTTGGTATCAGCGTTCGAGATAACAAAAAAAATTACGGCTACCGAGCAAAGTTTTATATGAATTGCTAGAAAACACAAAACTTGATGCAGGGATTCGAACGGGCTCTGCATCGGTCCTAGCCGTCGCGTACCCACTGACATAGACAATGTGAAAATGATTTACTTGCCTGGGGTTCCGGCACATACCATATGCGATCCTGACGCTTCTAAGGGTATGTAAGTGGGGGCAACGTGGTATCATTGCGGGCAACAATCCTGTAAGATCTTCGTTGACACAAAACCTATACAACTCTAACACACAAACCTCACCAAAAAAAACTTAAAAACCACCAACTAACATAAACCTTAAAAAGCGGGTAATGATAAGGCATATTTACTCTCAAAGGAGAGGAAATATGGCTATAAAATCAGTATCAAAGACAACTCAAAGGTAACGGACAAGGACTACCTTAACCTCAAACAGAACAGGCCTACACAGTTATCCTATGCCCTACTGATTACTGACCATAGTTTCTAAGCATTTCAAATCAACTGATGGTAAGCCCCAGTCTCCACCCCAGGTATCCAGTTCCATAGCTGGGCGATTCATCTGCAAGAACGTCTATAATAAAGGTAATCAGATTTTGTGAACAAAATACAGAAAACTGCGATCCATGAAATACTGTGCGCACACACACACTGTAAACACACTTCACAGCCTGCCATAAATGTTTTCGAAAGGCAGTGTATCGCTGAATTAAAAATTTGATTCAAACATGTTTTTTTTTTTCTGTTATAGGAAAACGCAGCATGTGTCGAAAGATCAATCAGCGAAATAGGCATATTTATGTGAAATGTAATGCAAAGTAATATGGTCACAATTTTTTTAACCATTAATGCATGGCCCTTCCTCTTCTACTTGTAGCTTATTTTTAAATCTTTGAATGATTGAATTGGTTTTACCTAGGACAATGGCCATTGTCCTTTCTGACCTTCTCAATAGCTTTAAGGTTTTGAAAAACTAGCCAACATTATAATTATTTTCTACATAGAAGAAGCTGATCCGATTTATTAACGAGCCATGTTAAGCTTTGGAATAACATGCATCATTCATATGTTAAATTCCAGGAAAATTTGAACTTGTTCGAAGAAAATAGTTTTCCAGATTTTCTCCTTGGAGTCAAGACGAGATGACACAACTTACGAGAAGTACATGTTGAAGAGTCCCAAAACTATTGTTCTGGCTACATCATAACCCCATATTCTAATTGTTGTGTGGAGGTATTTCACGTTGACAAAAACTCGAATCAATCGAGACTTTTATTTTACTCCACTAAAAACAGTTCTGAAAGGATCGATAAACTGTACATATAAACAAGTTTAGGAGGAAAGTGTAAAATATAGAAGGAAGTGTTCGGTGGGTTTGTGAAGCGGACTACATACATGGTATAATAAGCAACAAGGATCATATATATTTCAAATTAGGATACGGTATATAAAAATATGTTCATCTTACAAATGTAGTAGCTACCAGTGTAAGCCTTGTACACAACTATGTTTCATAAAAAGTAAATTGTCGAATTATTTTTGTGAACCATATATGTATTGCCATTTATTTGTAGCACCAATTCATTCAAATCAAGTATATTCAATTCTTCAAAGAACGGTTAATTGCTGGTGAAATTTGGGGCACGTTTCTCAACAAATGCGGTCATTCCTTCCTTTCGATCTTCCTGAAAATATAAAATAGATATTATTTAGTAACCGGTTACATTTGGGCTCAGTACACAGAGTTTTTATTTTGAAAATAAATTGAATTTCCCTTGACTGCTCTTGTATTGATCTTCTACCAGTGTCATGATGAAATATCGCATCTACCCAGAAACGACGGTTCTGGGTAAGATGCATCGAGGTTACTATACTATAAATCTGTATGAAAACTAGGCCTAATTGACGAGAAACTTTAATAAAATTCATAAAACTTACCGTGGCAAAAGTAGCATGGAATGTCCTCTTCTCAAAATGAAGTCCTTCTTGCAGTGATGTCTCATAGGCTGGAAAAAGTAAATAATATTACATTTCCCCTTGAAGACTCCCTTAACGCGTATACGGTTAAAAACATTTTTTAACCGTACACAAGTGAAAATTATGCGACAAGAGATAAACAGTTATTACTTATGGCACCTTGAAGGTATTAAAAATATATGTGTTTCATCTATACTACAATTTCGATACCTCATACCGTTCAAAAGCTATCACCAAAAAACTGATATTCTTCTACATCAACTTACATGGACTGTTGATTGATAAATGAAAAGTTATTAGAAACTTTTCGATATTTGTTTCATTGAAGGCCATTAAGTATGTCAGATATAGGCACAATGTTGACAATACCACAAATGGAAATTAAGTAGGCCTATGTAGGATCCCCTCATCAATGAGTCAAATAACTTGGAATCAGCCCGTAGCCAACAATCAAATTTATAAGCGTATACAATTATTATTCTTATGCCTACTACTTTTCCATGTAAATTTCTTAATTAAGGATTTTGAACCTCAAACTGAATGGGAAGAGTAAAATGTTCACATTTCAACATAAGCCATCGTCATACCTGTGTTAACGGCTTCTTTACACAACGCAACAATGAGCGGCGAATGTGACGCAATCTTCTCGCCGAGTTTGACTGCCTCGCCAACTAACGCTTCGGCAGGGAAAACTTTACTGACGAGTCCCATCTTCTCGGCTTCCTGTGCCGTTACCTGTGGGAGCATTTCAAACCTGGCTATAATCTTCGACTGAGTATAATCTACCGAACAGGACAATTACAAATCATGTCATGGAATTTTGAATCCAGTTCGATCGCCGACCATCTTTACAGGGGTTTTTCATGGATTCCCTCTGTAGTCTAGGTTAATGCCGGGATGGTTCCTACAATAAGTCGGCCATGATCGCTTCCTTCCCACTATCCTTCCCATTACCCAAGAAGCCTTTATCTCATCATTCCAACATCTCATTAATCATCCATTCGACGCCATTAGATCTGCACTATCATAACAGTGCGTCGTTAAACCAAATATTGAACAAAAAATATATATATATATACATATATATATATAGGCCCTATATAAAAACAATTAAAATCTCATGAAGCATGAAACCAGTCAGAATGTTTCAGTACACATGCAATTATTACCTGGTTTCCCGTCAAGCATATCTCCATGGCTTTGCTCTTGCCGACGACTCGGGTCAGACGCTGAGTGCCTCCAGCGCCGGGAATTGTTCCGATCGCGATCTCGGGCTGACCGAACTTGGCCTTCTCGCCGGCGTAGATAATGTCGCACATCATTGCCAGCTCGCAACCGCCGCCCAACTTCAAACAAATACACACGTCACAAAAACAGTTCCGGAGATGAGATATGAAAATCTTCCAATTTTGAAGAAAATATTTGTAAGATTTTCTTGTGTTTTGGGGAGTGGTTTGGAGAAGGGACTTGTTTTTAAATGTTATTAAATTGTCAATTGAATACTTTTTTTTGTATATTTAGCTCAACTGTTAGAATATATTCATCTATATATTAGCTAGTATCTACTACAAAAGTAAAGAGGTTAGGCCTATTTATTTATTAAAATTTTACTAATCACATTCTTTTTTTTTCTCTGAGATATTTATCAAATTTCTAGGTACCGGTAGTATCTGGTAGTGAATTATAATCTATTAGACCTAGGCCTACAATTAAATAATAATAATCTTTTTTCCATCTACTATTATTTGTGTCTACCAACATAGGCTCAACAAACACAAAGATCTACCGTATTTTTTCAATTGTTCGATTGTTCATTTCTGTACAGTAACCATTCGACGTAAGGCATGGTGTGATTTGTAAATCTTATTCTCAAGCTCCTTTATTCTGTTTTGTTATTTTTCATCATTTATTATCTTTAAATTGATTTTTTTTTAAATTTTGTTTTTCCTATTATTCCTTACAGAAGCCATTATGCAACTTAGCCTATCTTACAAACTACTGTTTTCTCCCAAATTTGTTTTTGGTTAGATTAGATGGTTAGATGAGATTATTTCTCAAATTTAGTTGTTTAAAAAAACAAAAACACATCCTAAAAATATCAGTTCAGGATATGGCATATTTATCACATATTTCTCTGAGCTGCTTGACTACAACCTAGGGCCTATACAAGAATCTATAAATATTATCAAGGCAACAAAAACTGGTTTAATTCAAGGTCATTTATATACACACACACACACACACACACACATGGGTGGACCTGTGTCTAATAGATCAAGGTTGTCTTCACATTGGTACAAGCTGTTCAAATCAACATTGACACGATAGATACATACCGCATAACCATTCACAGCAGCAATGACAGGTTTCCTGCAAGCAGCCACACGAGACCAGTGGTTCAAGAAGTTGCCACGGATTGTTTTGGCGTACGTAAGATTCTGCATCTCCTTAATATCAGCTCCCGCTGCAAACGCTTTCTCGCTGCCGGTGATGACAACCGCACCAATGGTATCATCGCTCTCAAAACTGTCAATGGCACTGCCAACCTCACGCATCAAGCCATCACACAATGCATTCAATGCTTTTGGACGATTCAATTGGATGAGACCAACATTTTGCTTTGTTCCGGTTTTTCCTGTTATGATGTACTCATAGTTTGTCGCTAGAAAACACATGTATTTCTGTTACAACCATCCAATGAGTAACATTACAAACTCATTGCCTATGTGTCAGACACCCTTACACGACTGCACTATGGCGCATCGGACAGTGATGCAATTTAGGGTTAGGGCTCTAGACCTGATGGCACTCTGGAGACTTGAAGTATTGTATGAGCTGGACTTAACTAGGGCCTAAGGCTTAAAATAATAACCTTAAAAGTACTTGGGAAGATTAAAAGATTTTAGGATTAAAAACCTCTTGCAGGACCCAGGCCATTATTTAGGCCTAGGCCTGAGTCACTTTGAAATAGTCCCAGATTTTTTTTGCATGTTAGACACTGCTCAAGCAGAGGTTATACCATTACAGAAATTATATGCCTAAACTCACTTGGGGATGAGCTTGCATATCGTAGAGTGACTGCAGAAACTCTGGAAATGCCTTGGACACGTCCAAGCAGATGTTTACACACGAGAGCCATTAGTTCCAGGTAGTCCTAGGTGGGCTAAAAGTGAAGATTCGACGAGTTTCAACTCTCCACTCTAAAATGATCAAACAGCGTTATCTTATCTACTCTTCCAAGTAGCTACGACTAGGCCTACACTAGACTCGTACGCAAATAAAGGTAGGTTAATCAAAGTTCATGACCAATAAAGAACAAATAAACTTATCCTCACAGCTGATAAGATTCAAAAATTCTTCCAAGCGGCTTCCAAGGTTGAGCAACAGGCGTCCAACTTACTAGGCTTCCAACCACTGTTACACTGTAGGCCTATCGTGCTAGTGCCAACCTTCGCCAAACAAAATGTATTTTTAACTTGTTTTCTTATTGCCCCCCCCCCCTCACCCCACGAAAACTTCAAAAAAGAAATCAAAGAAAAATCAAGATAGGGCCTAACAAAAAGTCAAAAAAAATCTAACAAATCAAACAAAATATTAAATGAATATGTAGGAAATTAAAGTCTTCGAGTTAAAAAATTATCATCTCAATTAAACCAACATACACAATCAATTTTATATATTTATGAAACATGACATTATTATTTAAAAAAATGAAATGATCACAAAAAATTATTGTAAAATCGACATTTCGGATACTCCCAGTTTCTAAATATCACTTCCGGTTGGAACATACAAAAGGCACATCTTCTTATGGGTGCACATACCCAGAAAAATCAGACAAATCAGAACGGTCAATTGGCCTGTGCAGATTCCTTAGTTGCCGACATTAGAAAGAGGAGGAAAAGGAGAAGAAAATGGATAAATAGGCTTTTTACAGTCTTATATCTTCCAGATATCTAGTCCAATTTCACCAATATTTGATAGGTTGCCGTATGTGTTGACTCGTATATAACAACAAACTAGAGTAATCTACGTTTCCAGTTTCGTAGATACAGTATGCTCAAAACCTCCTCGACATTTTGCTAGAAAAATGTGAAGAATGTAGCTTGCTTTGCGTGGGACTTGGCTCCAGTTGAGCTGCTGCTCAACGAGATCTGCTCTGACTTTGACACTAGTGTTGTCTTCTTTGTTGACAATAGATCAGTCATTAACACAACACTCTACAGGCAACGACACTTCATAGCGGATTGTCTACCATGTACGAGTTGCATTTGACAGTCTAGTTTATTCGTTGCCGTGTCCACTTGTTTATCTACAACAATGGTGAACTAGGATTATATATTATTGCAATGAGTGATACTGGTACCAACTAAGGTCAAACACCTGCAAAAGAATAATGAAAGGAGAAGATAGGGCTAAAAATATTTGGTCACAGACAAGTTTATTTAGATTAGAACAATATAATATCAATAACTTGCGTTATATACATATATAAGATCAACGTTATTGTTTTATTCTCAATAAGGCTGTCGAAACAATAGTTTGTTTCACATGCACTCAAATATCTTGACATGAAAGGATAATAATAAAGGAAGTAACATTTAGGGCTCTCAACAATAACCGATATATTATACATCGATTACGATCAATATTTGTTTAAACAATACGATAATCAATACAATTCCTACAATACAATATTTTTGATTATCGAAAATATGGAGCGCCTGAAGAGCACACACCGCAATAAAGTCGACTCGGTTGTATGACACGGGTTTGGGTGTCAAAACTTACCTGAACACTAACCACATTCAATTGAAAAGTACCCTCAAGCCCATGTCAAACGACCGAGTCGACTTTATTCCGTTATACGCTCGTCAGTGTCCCCAAAAATATATTTCAAACCTTGCGATACGTCCTTCTTTCTGTTCACATGATTCCTCCAAGCAGTGATATGGGCGTACAAGTATTAGTCTTCTATTGAACACTCTCTAAAGCCAACGAGAAACGGTTTTGTAATGACCAACATAAATTAAAAACTCCATTACGATACAATATTTGAACACTCAATACGATCATTGAATAGGAGATAAAATATCGATAAATCAAAATTAATTATCGACGTGATCTTGACGATAATTGATACATGAGTTTTTATATCCAGGAACGACCCTAGAAACATCTGTTATTTAGTTTATTTACTGTATATTTGAAATTTCATTTGACACCTTACCGCGATTGCCACGTAAAATAACTTCCTAGGCCTAGCTAGCTCCAAGAGACTAAGGACTTTGATTGGTGTCTATTCACTAGTAGAGCTAAGTACCATGGCAACATGTCCAGTATTTGTGTATTTCCATTGTTGTTAACACAAAATCTTAACCATGCTCTTGAGGTGGGCTAAAAATAAGTCACATTTTTGCGTTCTAGGAGACCGTGACTCTGTTATTATCTCGTATTGTCATGGTATTTAGCTCTCCTAGAGAACATTATCCAATCAAAGTCCTCAGTCTCTTGGAGCTAGCTAGGCCTACGACTCGGACCATATTATCATTTATAAACATTATAATGTTATGCTGATTTGAATCATGATGGGATATTGTACGGCAAGATGTAAGAATTATAAATTTATAATATATTAACGTTATGGCATAAGTGGACTAATAAAATATATAAACATGAGTCAACCCTACTGTTCAGCTCGACATATAACTAGGTCACTGACCACACTTTCCATGACAATATTAAATAAATACACATTTGTTTAAAGTTTTATACCTTACATTTTTGCCAAAAATAATTATAAATCTTATTATTTATTTTTTAAATTAGTGTTCAAAAATTTTCATCAGAAATATTTTCACAATACGCCCACCACATTTTAGATTAATAAGTGGTTTTAAATATTTTTTATGTATTACACGTAGGTTTTAAATGTACCATGAAATTACGTTTTAGACACGTACATACTCATCCCTGCTTATAAGTAACAGCAAGTTTTTATTAGCATACCAAGTAGGAATTGAACTCCCGAGAATAAAGTTCCATTCTTTTCAGTTTCAAACATAAGGTAGATTAACCTACTCTATACAACTATGATGCCTCAAAAAATTTGAAAAACAATACGCTGCTCAAAATTAGGTCTACATATAAACTTAAATTTATTGTCAATATGAAATTGTCAGAAAAAGAGACTAGTTTTTTAAATGTCAAAATAAACAAAATGACTTCCACAAAATTATGAAAAGAATACATGTGTGATGGAAGTACTTGCTCACTTTAGGCCTATTATACACACACATTTGTAATTCTTTCACACCAACAATGCAGAATAATGACTTTTATAAAAACACTTTACGGAACTAATATAACATAATCTGATCCATTTCACGGACAGCCATCCCAAAAAAATATTTCAGCCTCGGCTACTCCACAGTTTTCACCACATAAATCTCATAAGCATGTATAATATATAAACTAGGGGTGTGCGAACACTCGATTCTTCGAATTTGAGTTCAAATTTAGCTGAACTCGAAAATTTAAAGTTCAATTTTTTTTACATTTTTCCTTCTTTTTCCCTAGTTTTGTTGTAGGTTACCTGTACTGTTCCAAATTTAAAACATGATTTTCCCCAAATTTTAGAGTCCAGAAGGCTACTGATATGCGAATCTCGGCCTGGCATCGGTCAAAAGTACGTTTTTTATTTTTGTAACTGGGCGGTGTATATAGGCTACTAAACGTGCGGTGTGTTTAAAATGGTTGCTCTATAGTAATTTACACTTCACTCAAAACCAATTGAAAACTCAATAGGCCTACTTGATAGGGCCTACTATTTTTTTTTCGAAATCGAACTTGAATCCTCAAACTCGCACACCCCTAATATAAACACAATTTCATTTTCTTATATCTCAATAGGCTACACAATATAATATATTAATAACAGTATTCAAACTATATTATTGATACCTTCATTCAGACATTACTATAATAGAATAGAAGCATACTTGACTTATTTCGGCACACAATTGTCATACGTTAACGAATCACGTCACTGCAGTCTTGATGTGGCATGGTCGGATCAGGGGATTCTGAACGGCACGACTAGGTCTTCTTTATGTTCCACTCGTACGTCAGTTAGCGCGGCGTTTGCCTTCTCGATAGCCGACGTGATCTAGACACATACATCACGTATGAGAATTGTAGGAATACAGCACTTATTTTCAGTTTTGGTTGCCTATATTTATATATTTTAAGCCCTCACTAACCAACTAACATGTGATATGTAGCATTTTGCAGCAAACTACTAAACATAGTGAGCTGCAAACTCTACATCAACGACGACGGGATTATCAACAAAAATTATACATTCTCTCGGACTTATCAGTCCGAGGAATAAGTTGTCCGAATACTACTTACTTTTGGTAGGTATTCGAGGAAAGAGATAACGACTCTTTTCAACTTGACATTTGATGTCTCCACTTAATTTTATATTTGAACAAACTTTTCAAAAATGACATTTTATCCGATCCAGCTCAATATTGTCAAAATCATGCAAATTTTCATTTAATAGCAGAATGTAGCTAAATAATCTATTTTTTATTTTGAAGATAACAGCTTCGGAACATAGGTATTATATAATATATACAGTGTTAAAGTATGTGTTCATAATACCACGTCTCACTCTTCCGGTGGCTGGTGGCTTACTACTAAAAATAATTTACTGAAAGTAGGCCTAGTCTGGAAAAATACATTTATACTAAAAAATAGAGGAATAGAATAATGTTCCACCGTTTGCTCAAGTTTTTATAGTGCTGGTAATAAAGCCACATGACGGACGATAAAATCTATCAGCACAACTTATAAAACTGTCACGAAAACACAAAACTTTGTATAGATAGGAAATCTTGTTGAAAATTGTGCTGAAGATTCGTGAAAATCATTTGTTAGTTAAAATATTATATTAAAAACCAAAAAGCAGAGAAAATTGAAGACACAAAAATCATCTCAAACATCGAATTTTCAACTAGCACTTTCAAAACGTTAAAGTACGGTACATCACAACCCTGAAACTACGGTAGATTCTAATGAATAACGACGATATAGGCCTATATTTCTTTAATTTCAGTGAAAACGAGAAATTATTATCTCAATTTTGGAAATTATAATCAATAGTTTTGTCCTCCAGAGACCTAGATTCATGACGTAGGCATTACTGATCCTGTTTGGGAATATGAACAGAATCGAGTAATGTCTACGTCACGACTCAGAAAGAGGACCGGGTCCTGGAGAACACATGAATTGATTATAATTTCCAAAATTGAGATGATGATTTCCCGTTTTCACTAAAATTAGCGAAATAAATATAGTTTCCAAGAAATAGTTTCAGGGTTGAGATGTCCTTCAACTTCAGAAACCAGTCTCGATAAAACTCTTCTCGTCCCAACTCACTAGTATTCTGTCGCGGTACGCTAGCGGTTGCGCGGCGAGCAGCTTCTCGGGCGCTGATATGTCTTGGAGGAGGCACGGAAGTCGGCGGGGCGGAGACCACCTGGCCACCGCGCTCAGGCGCTGGCTGTAGTGCTTCACGCGATCGAGGTACTCGTGCTGTTCAAGGTTGTGCGGGTCGAGCGCTGCCACGTCAATTACGTTGCTGTACAAAAACAGTCGGAAGATATATATTACTTACCGAGCGAGATACGTTACTCCTCGGTCGACTAGCGAACATATGCTCGTTCCGATCTTGGCGGCCATATTGGACCTTTACAAATAGCTTCCAAGCAAGGCCTTCTACATTAATAAATTATTGATGTAAAAATATGTAAGGAATTGCTTAAAAATGTCCATAAACTTCTTGGTTTGCAAAATGGTGTGAAAATGGTGAAATGGTGTGCCGAGACACAAATGTGTAGGCCTTCTTAACGTTGAGTAACGTATCTCGGTAACATATATCTATGCATTGCTCAAGTGAATCCATAATTACGAAACGACTACAAAATAGGAAACATGAAGTTGTCATAACTACGGTAATGGTAATAGGCCTAGGCATCGATGCAATCAGGTTTTAGTGTTTTACTGTAGGCCCTACTAAATACGATCACTAAATACTAAAAAGTAAAAACGGTATTTGTCAGTAATTAGATGAGCGTAGCGAAGACTTCCATGTCATATACCGAAAAAATTTGAACTTCGTTCAATTTTTTTGTAAATCTATGAGCGGCATAGGCCTATGGGTCACAAAAAAATACCAATCAACTTTGAACTTTTTCTAGATTGGTGTTACACCAGAATATGTTGGGATTGTTTTTTTAGAAAAATAAGTACAACGGTTTTTACCGAAAAAATACAGAAAGTTTGGAAAATCCCTATAAGAATAACCCGGAGGGAATAGGCCAAATACTGGAGAAAAAAAAATTCTTCAGAAGCTCTCAAATATTAATTTTACTGAATATGAAAAGAACTATATGCCTACACATTTAGAGTGATTTTCACAACAATCGGATGAAAAATAACGAAGAAAACACAATAAAATACATTCATTAGGATCAACAGGTTTTGCAAGGTATTGCAATATTGTCTCACTATAGCATACAAAGACTGATGTCAACTTACGTGGCAGTCTCCTGGAGTATTCTGTTCAAGGCCGACTGCTCATCCGTCTTCTTTGGCAATGAATTAGGGTAGCGTGCAAGAAATTCATCGCTGAAAAATGATTGAATAGTATTTAATTTATGTCATGGAAATTTTAAAATATGCGAATGCATAATGGTTACTGGTTAGTTAAACCTTTTGACAATAATCATGTATATAACAACTGTCATTGACTACATATACTTTCACTCAGACATGAAATACGGTACAGGTTAATACTTAATCGCTACCCTTGTCACAAATATTCCGTGACAGGTAGGTAGGCAATGAGGAAAGGAAAGGGATAGAGGGGGTGGATAGGGATGAAACAATTGGTTACACCAAATTCACTTCAGTTCAGCGTAACTCCAGTGTAATATTGTGATAATTTATTAGGGTACGTAAAGTGTATGATTTTGCACAGAATAGGTATCTATTCCCGTACAAAGTTTTTATACGTCATGGATTTATAAAATATAATTAGCAATGCAGCCACAAGCAAAACCAAAACCAGACAAAAACAGCAATATACCAGAAACATTAGCAAATCTAGCGGGTGGATGTCTAGCCATCATAATTATTTTTACAAGTATTTTTAGTTTTTTACATCTGATGATGGCAAGAAGTTCGAGCTAGGCATAATACTATAACATACTGTAGTCCTGCCGATATAATTAAGTATTACTTTTCAATAAAACAAACTTCATGACATTGTCATGATAGAATTATCATAACATATATTACCTGTTATTGTGTTATGTAAAACAGTCAATATTTAAATACCGGTAATTATAAGTCACTAATCATACTGACCTATGGACTCTCTGAATATTTGTATTATTGCTAACTGGATCTACTAGCAAGTGCGTTCGTTCACTTGCTTCTCCTCCCTGGAAACATAAGAACAAAAAGTATCAATTAGTAGTCCAGACTAGTTTATCAACATCGTGAATCAGTGCTGCAATCTGACCTCTGAACTTTGTCATCATAATATTTTTCTTACTGCAGCAATTACATTTTTTGTATGCCTGATTTCAAAATATTACACACAGAAAGTTAGTAACCACAACTAGGAAAATGCAGCATAATGTGCTGTAAGATGAGTGATATAAATACTCGAAAGTTATATAGAGATCTTGACATTGAAACTATTTAATCGAGCCACTGCCTTCCTTATACAGCCAACCTGTTGATCATCCCTAACAAAATAAACACCTCATTTCTTATTTTTACAATAAGATACATTCACCCACTCATAAAAAATTAAACCATGTTCCTTTAAACTTTTTAGAAATATTTAGGCTTATAAATAAGAGAATAGCAAAGGCGGACGGGATATTTCAAAGAGTGAGGAAGCTGATTTGGAACCCAGATTTTCCGAGGAGTGGGAAGATTCTCATTTACAATGGTTACTATATACCTATTTTAACATATGGAGCAGCTACATGGTCTATGAACTGGAGAGAAGAAAGAAAAATGGAGGCGGCAGAAATGAAGTTTGTGAGGAGCGTAGCAGGAGTGTCAAAGTTGGAGAAGAAGAGAAGTAGAAATATAAGGAACGAAGTGGGAGTGGAAAAGTTATTATTTAAAATGGAAAGGGAGAGACTTAGGTGGTACGGGCATATGCGACGAATGGAAAAGGAGAGAATACCGAGAGCAATGTTTGAGATAGCAGAAAACAATGGAGATGAGAGAAGAGTAGGAAGACCAAGAGAGAAGTGGCAGGAGGGAGTAAGGTGTGGAGTAGTCAACCGAGGAGAAAAATGGGAGGAAGTGCTAGACGAGAGATGGTGGGAAGATAGAAAAAGGTGGAGGGAACTCGTAAGAAGAAAAGACGAAGGAGAGGATAGTAGTAGTAGTGAAGAAGAGGAAGAAGAAGTCGGAACTGGCAGGAACCAACTGATCAGAAGACTGCCCTAGAAGAAGTGGTGGAAACACCCCTTGGCCAGATCTAATTGGTTATCTGGGTTTTGAGAAATATATATATTACTAGGCACACGCTGCATGTGCATTGTAAGAAAATAGAAGGGAGATATTTATATGTTGAAAATATGCACCAATTTCCCGTCCAAATCTCTGAACCTACCGATCTTGAGTAATCTAGTACTGATACACGGAACAGACTTTGTTTACCTAATTACGTTTACATCGGCTCAGCTGTAGCAAGAGTCACTTGAAATGCCGATATCTGACGGTCGCAGAGGGCATGGTGCATAATTTCATATTGTAGGCCTACACAACAGGTAGAGTAGCGATGGATATGTTCAAGTACAGTAGGTACTCATAATAGAACCTGACTGACAGCGGAGTGAAGCCAACATGTAAGCTCGATATGCTTAGGCCTAGGCTACTAGGTCCTAGTTGATGGGTACCAAGGAACTATATACTTAATGCCAAGGGAATGACTGTAGGCCTACGCCTAGCATGTTGAGGCTAGGTTAGGTCATCCTGCATTATCAAGTAACTATGTAGGCCCTAGGAACATACCTGAGAGGATCCATCTTCTTCACAGCAACTAAAACAGCAACCCATTATGCTTTTCTCTACCCTCCTCAGCGAGAAGATGAAATACTAATCAGATAACAAAAGAATGACAGAAATGACTATTAGTCATCAGCTCTGGTCATCTGTTTAATGTTTTTAGGTTTTAGTCAATGGTTTTAGTTTTACAATTTTCCGTTTGCCGTTGACGTTTACAACCACCGCCTACCTGTTTATGTCTAGACGGTAAACCACAGATCAGTGGAAAAGGTTATCCGATCAAAAAGGCTGTGGGTACAAATGTCAGTTGTCTGTCATGGCGTCAAAAATATTTGGGAGGTCATATTTACAACAGAGAAAATGTTTCTCTATTAACCAGAAAGTTTATATGAGCGTACAGATTTCAAATTTATTCGAACTGAAACCATTAGGAACCCAAACATTAATAAAGGTTATACTGCGATGTGATTTGACACATTGTTTTCATGATGCTCTATCGCCTTGGGTGTCATAACCTAGATAGGCACAAATACTAGGCATAATAACCTATTTGAATTGATAGGCCCTAGGTATTTTATTGTAGGCCTATTGTATTTATTATTCGCAGATTTGCACGTCACTAGGGTAATTTGTACAATTAAACATAGTGTATACAAATGAGGTGCATCCCTGCGTAGATCTGTCATAACTTGGAGTTATGGTAGGCCTAGGACTATAATGATAATCAATGCTCAAACTTGGACTGCATTTGATCTCAAATGAAAATACATTAATTAAGCCAATTATTAATTGCAATACTGTTACAAAAATATCATTGGTACGCGTGGGTGATAACAAGTTGATCTGCTAATTATCTCTTGATCAACAAATGTATTAATCATAAAACCCAACCTTATTTAAATTAGTATAAATAGCTTAATTTATTTTATTAATCCTACATCTAATATGAATTTCAAACTGATTATGTCAAGCTCTATATTCGTAGAGCTAAAATTCCTGGCACCAGCTGGCTAGGTCTTGTCCCAAGCTCAAATTTGATGCAATTCTATTGTTTTATCTCTTCTACATATCTCGCTCTACCCAACACCTTCCAGTTTCTACTTCTGTACAGAAGCTTTCCAAAAATAAACTCCTAAGCTATGCTCCTTGGTCTTCCCATCTCCCCTCCCAGGTATGTCTCCAGACTTTTCAGTATCATCAATAATAATTTGTTGAAATATTCCTTGTCATTTCTTAAGAAAGTTGTATTCCGTTTCTAGGGATGGGTGAAATCCATGAGGAAAATGAAGGACAAAGTTTTTGTCGATGTAAATGATGGTTCTTGCCCACAACGACTTCAAGTGTTCATTTCAAAATCTCTTATGCCCACAAATATGACTTATGGTTCAGCAATAGAGGCCGAAGGCCAGCTACAAATCACTCCGAAAGGGCAGTTAGAACTCGTGGCCAATAAGTTGACTGTTGTTGGACCATGTGTTGTCACAGATGGTTATCCCTTCGCACCTAGACAGACGTATCCACCCGACTATACCAGACAGTTCCTTCATTTACGACCAAGAACTAGCACGTTTGCATCTCTTTTGCGAGTCAGAGATATATCAACTGAAATGTTTAATAACCATTTTCGTAATAATGGATATGTCGGTGTCAACACTCCCATTCTGACCTCGAACGACTGTGAAGGAGCCGGTGAGGTTTTCACAGTCAAACCAAACAGTGAAAACCTTGTGAAGTCGATGGCACGAGAGGGCATATCTCAAGACGATGCATATTTCGGAACAAAAACCTTCTTGACCGTATCGGGACAAATGCACCTAGAAACTGTTGTTCGGTAAGTTGTCAAACATTTACATTTCAGAGTCTAGCAGCTGTAAAGTCAACCTTTGCAGGAAATGAATAATTTCTCTAAGGGTCAGACCATCTTCCTGCTAGATTACAATATTGACACATTCAACATTGAAAACAAAAGTATTCAGGTACAGTGATTGTTGCAAAATGGTAACTGGGAAAACGTAGTAGATGCATTGTGAGATGAGCTTAGAAGGACGGAAATCTAGAATGAAAAATATTCTGTTGCTCACCCCACATCTAGAGACCTTGGATTACTTCAAACATTTGAAACGGAAGTCGTTAATTATCGCTTAATCCGATACTTTATTATCCGTGAAACCAACCTTATTTAGAAGACTTTTCTGTATACTTTTCTTTATATTTGTTCCTTGAAGTCAAAGAAATATTAAACAAGGAAATAAAACATTGAAAATAATTTCATCTTACATGAGTCTCAGAATATCAGTTTTTTGGCAATAACTTTTGAACATATGAGATATAAAAATTGTGTTTTTTCAGCTGTATACCTGGAAATATTGTACAGTATAAAGTTAAATATATTTTACATATATTGTCTTGAGGGTATTAAAAATACATGTGTTTCCATTGTATTATCATTTTGATATCCATGACCATACCGTTCAAAAGTTTTCACCAAAAAAGTGCTTTTTCACTAAATTGACTCCCATGTAGGGGCCTACTCTTAAACTGAATATTCAGACATGTATTTGTAAATAAGAACAATGTTGTTTCCAGCTCATTGAGTAAAGTCTACACTTTTGGTCCTACATTTCGAGCAGAAAATTCGAAAACTCGACTACACCTGTCAGAATTTTACATGATCGAGGCTGAGGTTGCTTTTGTCGATAAGCTCGATGTCATCTTGAATGTAATGGAATCAATGATCAAGGATGTCACAAACCAAGTGCTGGATATTTGTGCCGATGATGTTGATATTATACATAAAGCCAATAATTATAGTACTTCAATCCAACAACTGACTCAGAAAACGTTTGGAATTATGACATACGATGAAGCTATCGAAATCTTGAAGAAAAATAGTGATAAACTTAATACACCAATTTCATATGAACATGGCCTTGGAAAAGAACACGAGTTATTTCTTGTGAAGCATAATGGTGGAGTACCTGTTTTTGTGATTAACTGGCCAAGCAAAATGAAACCGTTTTACATGAAATCAACAAAAGAAGATTCCTCGAAGGTAAAATTTCAAAAAAATATCTAGTATTCTCTAAGGTTTTTGACCTATCCGTAGGCCTATTTTTTGGGAAAATGTAAACTTATTAAAAAATTGAAATATTTTTTCATGTTAAGTATCAAATAAGTGTCAAAATTAAATAATATAAAATCTATTCAAGCTCTCAAATGTGTGCCAACAATTTCAACTTTATATCCGTTGTAGTTACGCGTAGTTTCTATTCCGATTAATTTCCAGTCGTCCGCCACGATTTATGACCGAAATTTGGACAATGGTTTCTACGATTATTTTTTGGATTCACAAACCTTCATCAGACTTTTATTATTTTATTTAAAAATTTCATCAGACGACAAGAAAGAAACGGAATGGGAACCCTGCTTCATGCTGATGCATCAACTACTTTTCTGTTACGTTTATTGGTTTAAAGAAATAAAAATTACAGTCCAACAAATCAAACAGGCTACAAACTATGAATATTGCTACATATTGAGAATACCAGATGTAAATCAATTAGTACCGGTACACTATTTTATAACACATTTGAAACACAAGACTTTCTAATAAACCTCGCTAGATGTAAAATTCCTAAATGCAAATAATTTTTCAAAATGAACTGTATCTAATTGGTACTCTTGGTTGTTTGAATGTCAACAGGTTTCCGCAGTTGACCTTTTGACCCCCGAGGTGGGTGAGTTATGCGGAGGTAGTTTACGTGAAGATGACTATTCTCTTCTCGAGGCCAAACTTGAAAACGCCGATTTAAAACAATCTCTCGGTTGGTACCTTGAGCTCCGTAAATATGGCAATGTTCCAACTGCTGGGTTCGGAATGGGATTCGAACGGTATTTGCAGTTGTTGTTAGGTATTACAAACATAAAAGATACCATCCCTTTCCCAAGATGGCCACACAATTGTAAATTATAGTGAAGTAGAATATGTAACTAGGCATAGTAATAACATTAGTTACATTCAAATCTCCATTTATGGTGCAGACAAGTCTTGAGAGCATAGTAATAAGTGGCCAAGTACAGTGAAACCTCTATCCATCGTTTTTCAAGGAGAGTAAAACCACGGACTCAACGTTACAAGACCATGGTAAAACCATCTATCCAGGAAAATTCAACATTGATTGTATGGGAGTGGGGCAAGAAAAATTAATGATACAAGCAGGAAAAAGATACGTCTGGTAAGAATACATAGAGGTTTCACTGTAGATACGAATTCGAGGATACAAATGCCAGATATTGTATTAGGTCAATTACTCGGTACGAGTGATACAAATACAGCGTGTGACATATATCATTTGTAGTGAGTTTCATATACCTTATATATTTCTTATATCTTACCACGCATACTTGGCTTGTATCGTCTCTAATTGCTGATTTTCTCATTTTACTTTTTATATCTGTTGAATTGATTTAATTTGAATAAATAACCAAGAAGTAGAAGAATTGTCAAGTTATTTCACATACCAAAGAACAGTTCAGTATATTTTCTTTCTTGAAGTACCAAGTTAGTATGTCAGGGTAGAACATATTTTAATTACTGGTAATCATTTTTATAATCAATTTTTATACCCCTAGCTGATGAGTGTCATTGAGGAGACCCTAATAAAGGTCATTAGTTAGTAGTCCATCAAGTCAGTTTAATCAACAACTTTTATTTCTTTTGCAATTTGATTATCAATATACACTTTAAAAGTTTTGTGTTATCTTATTTTAATTTAAGATTAATCATAACAAAAAATCACAATTACACATAATAATTGGATAACTTGAGCACATTAGTGCAAATAACATGAAAACCTAGGTCTTCAAATAAGTAAAATAGTTACCCATTAAAAAAAAAATACTCCAGGTCTGCTACTTCATATTTACAAAAACAATCAACTTGACTATGTCCAATCACAATTTACACAGTTTAGCCTATCAAAATCTATGATCTGAAATATTTACATGATAATTAACTGAACAGACAAAAATAATTTCTACCAGATGTCCTTCCTTAAATCAAAAATTATATGTACACACGCCTCGCTTTTCACAGCACTAAAAATTAAGTCTTTTTATACACAAACTTCTATCTAATGGTATTATTTACACAAAAGCACTTTACATAATTGAGCACAATCCAGTAAGGTCCGAGCCTTTCGTCACCGGCGGAAGTGCGGTTAAAGTCCTACCCACGAGTTTGGGTTTTAGCTTGGCCGATTCGGGCACCGTTTCTACGCCCGGCGGAGGCGGCTCAGTGTCCTCGCTTTGTTCCATCGGCGTTAATCCGCACACAGTTTCACTTTCCGAATGCGACAATTCTGCATCAACTTCCGTATGAGATTCTCTCGTTACAATTTGTTTTGTGATGTTGATCTTGATTTTGCTGCCTGCTTGGGCGACGCCTGCTTGCGGTTTGTCCTCGAACTGGACATTGCCGTCGATGGAAGACACGACCGCGGTGTGCGTCGTGTCTGCCGCAGGCCCAACCGGTTTCATTTCCGACGTAATCGTCGCTTCTGTGCCGTCGGTTACCATCGTTTCACCGTCGGTCGGCTCGAGTTTCACGGTTCTCGGCCCGAACAACTGGAGCCCGATCGTTTCGAAGACGTCATCGAGGAGGGCGTTGACAATCAGTTTTGCTTCCGACTGCCCCGTTTCACCGGTATCTAGAATGACAAAACATTGAATTATACCGGTACGGTAACTAATCTATAGATGAAATTCATATGTTTCTACAGTAAACTCTCGTTTATCCGAACTCGATTAATCCGAAATTTGACGTGTTTCAAACTTGTAATTGGTCCCCAGCTGAAGGTATTAGGCTTTTCAATGTTAATTAATATGGTTAATCCAAATTCCGGCTAAACCGTAATTCGAGCTAATATCTTTTCCCTTCAATTGCTCTAACACTGATTTCGGATTGGATAATTCAAAATAATTCGAGTAAATTCCATGAAGTTATCAATGTTTTCCCAATTTCCATCCTATTTATTTGACGTGTAAGAATGAGTGGGAAAAAATGTGCGGGAAAGTTCGTTTTCGAACAAGTACAGTTCGATTTCGAACTACAGTATTAACAAAAGTTCGAGTTCGTTTTCGAACTGTTCGCACAACCATTAGTGAATAATGACCCCAAAAGTTTTATTGCCTGTATTTCTATATTTCTATAGATATTTTTTTTTTCAATTTTGATAAATTGCTACTACTTTTCAAGAATTGGAACAATTTGTGGCCACTACGAAGAGATAAGAATAATATGTGGTTGGTAAGTACGTACCTTCTAGATTCGTAAGATCTTCGGTTGGTAAGCCAGTCATTTCGGACGTTTCCATTCCATCCGACTCGATCTTAATCTCGACTTCAGTCACCTCCATGCCGACCACTTCCGTATCTTCTTTCTTGACCACAACGTCTGATTCGTCTACCGACTCCTCTTTGACGACCGCGTCGATTGCTTTGTCTGCGTCGACCACTTCTTTCTCATCCTTGACATCTTCCTTTACTTCGGCAACCGATTCTTGAAGAGAAGCATTCTGGAAAGAAAAAATAGTAAACTATTATTTTTTCATCAGGGCTTCTTCATTTCTCGATTCGATTAATTTGAATAGGCCTACAACAAGGCGATGGGCATCAAAAGTAATTAAATATATATATATTTTTTTGGATAAATGGCAAAAACTTTTCTTCCTGTGCTAGCACCAACAGATCCTATTCAAAAATCAGTTAAAAATATCAGTTTTACTATGACAATGAAGACAAAATTGTTATAGACTACCGGTACTTACAGACCTACAATTGATGATTTAATGAAAACATTATAGGATCTACCAAAGAACAAAAGAAAAGTGGTAAATATCCTATATCAACAGCCCATGTTCAGTCACCTTGAACCTTGGGTTCAAGGTAATACTGGGTTCATCTTGTACAGGAATGCACTCCAGGCGCCCTGGTAGGTGCATAAATGAATCAATTTTTCCAAGTCTCAATTCAAATTTTACCATTTTGGACTGATGCCCTCTCTCAAATAAGTGATTCAATCCGACTCGATTCCAACTGACCTTGAAATCCTCGTAGCACAGCGGATGGTAGATCTTGTCCTCGACGCGTACGGCCAGCTTGAGGTGCCACTCCTCGCTCTCCTCGTTGTAGAACTGCTCGAACTTGTCGTGGCACATCTCGCAGAACGGGTCCACCGAGTTGTCGCCGACGGACACGCTGGGTATCACCACCGGCTCGGCGTCTTCCACACCGCTTGTCGCCTCCAGCTGAACGTCGAACCAGCTTTGTGCTGCGTAATACGAGAAACATCAACAATTATACACTCGTATCAAAGTCGAATGACACCAAATAACTCGCTGGTTGATAAAAAGGATTCAATTTGTAACGGACAATATGAGAGATCAATAATAATAGTATGCTTTATTGTCAATTATTTGATTTTACATAGTAAAATATTTGACATATGATGATCTACGGTACTCTATTGCCGCCCTCGGTAGCTCAGTCAGCTGAGGCACCGCTTCAGAAACTGAAGTCACCGTTGGGCGTGAGTTCGAGTCCTGCATAAGACATGGGTTTTTGTAAACGTCCTCTCACTTATCAGCACTTCCTAATCGTCCGCTCATTCGTACCCCCGTATAACCTAGCTGTTGGTGGGGTCGTTAAGCAAACAATAATCATCATCATGATCTACTATTATAAGATAAATAAAATTGAAATTAATTTCCACTGAAATGTTCTCAACATGAGCAATGATAGATGATGATACGGCGTAAGAGAAAACAAGTGATATGAGTATAGTTTTGGCCGGTGGTATAGCTTCCTCTTGCGCGCAATACAAAACTGAGTAAATCTCAACCCGGAAGTGATGCTTTACGTGGAAACGGAGCAGAGAGAGCCCTTTCGTCAGTTACTGATCTAAAAGTTTGGGGGGCTGGCTTATATTTGGGAAAATTCCATATAACTAGTGTTTAGGGCCTAGATAAGAGATCAACGGACGATCGAACTCACCTCGGTGCTCCAAGTCCTCGATCTCCTCGAACTGGATCCAGTCGGACACGTCGTAGTACCACTTCCTGCTCTGCGCCTTGCGCGTGTTGTCGCGCTCGCGTCTGTTCTGGCGGAAGTGCCAGTCCAGATGTTGGCTGTACTTCATCGTCTCCTCTGGCGGGAAGCGGACGCCGCAAGAGCTGCACTGGATGCCGGAGTACAGGATGGCAACCAATCCCGGCTGGCGACTGGAGACAAATAAATACACGCTTTCTTAATCGTACAGTCTTGGAATTGATCGGATCTTCTTTCGTTTGAAAAATCAATACAGTTAAAATTGCAGAGCTTAAGCCCAATAAACATATAGTTAACGGTACAAAACGAACATATGTAACCAAGGGTGATATAAAAGTTAATCTGCTAACTATCAACTAACTATCAATTCGTAAAACCGGGCCTTAGACCAATATAACCCAAATATCTCGATGTAGGAGTCCAATTATTATATGTGATCTTCACCTAATAAATATTTAATAAATCTGACCCAATTCTTGACTATTTTCTAGACTATTTTTAGATTCATTTACGATTCATACTAAACGATCAACATAAAAAAAAATAGAAAGCATCTTTTCACGACGTTTGTACTGTAATTAAATCAGTCTAGTTGAATACTCTTGAAGACATTTCTAGTCCACACAAAATCATTATCCTGCGTAATAGTTATTATTGGAAAGTATGACTTGATTCAAAGAACATATATTTCTGTGATGGATGATGGCTGATGATACATAGTAAGAGAAGCAAGTGAATGAGAAATAATGAGGTTAAAATGAGGTTACTTCATTCATACTCATATCACTTGCTTCTCTTAACACGTACACACCGTCCATTACAAAAATACATTCACTACGTAACAGTTAGTGTCAACAGTTGTCCACTTACACCCTGAGCGTTTCCGGCACTTTCAAGTCCACCTGCCTGACGATCCTCGGCTCCTCCTTCTTGGGCTCGTCCACCACGGCCTTGACCGTAGCGCCCGCATCTTTGCCTTCTTCCTGCCCGGTGGGCACGATGCCCGTCGCCACCAGCTTCTGGAACAGCTCGTCGACGTTGATGTTGGGCGGCAGGAAGGAGAGCAGGCCCGTGCCGGCCGCGGTCGCCGGCACTACGGTCGACGCCGCCTCTTCCGTCGGCTTCGTAGCGCCGCTCGTTCCGTCTTGCGAGTGGGATTCCGGCTCCACCTGGTAGCCGAACCCGGACGACGGGGCCAGGGTGGACGGCATGAGGCTGGTCAGCATGTCTAGCGGCACTTGACCACCTGCAAACAAGAACAAAGTTATCAAGTATTGACACGATGGTTAGGAAGGTGCACTTTTTCTATAAATCTAAAAATCTTCAATGAAACTAATTTTTTGGGGTTGAATGTCATCATTTATTTCAGTGAATTTTGATTCTATTAAATAATGAAAATGCATGGAGTTTTGAAGGTTGAACATTCAACGATATACATTTCAAAATTTGAATTAATATCTCAAAATTAAGCCTGGCTAACCTATCATTTGTTTTGTAATTTTATTATCTAGCACATGAAATAAATTGACTGACAAAGAGATTCATACACTTGTCTTCTCTACGAGATCACGATAGAAAGACTGTAATTGTTATATAAGTTCGGTTAGTTTACTTGGAGTTCATCACATTCAAGATGGACTGAAAGTGATCATGAAAGTTGCAACAAAACGTGGTATAAATAAAAATTTACCTATTCTCGTGTGATTGATGTAGACACCAGTCATCGGCATCACTTCTTCGTTTTCAAACAGATTCGGTGAATCCCTCGGAGAAGTGGATTCTGTCCGCGTGGATCGGTCGAATGGCGGTCGAGCGGTGTGGTCACCTAAAAAAGGACAGATCAGATGATAAACTTGTTACATTTTCTAATGATATGCTAGTTCAGATCATCATTCAAATACTTCATTCACTTGAACGGCTAAAAAAATAATCACCGCATACAACTGACAATAATTAGGCCCTAGGTGATATGAGACATGGTAAATGGTTATTAATTATGTACTACCTAGAAAGTATTAAAAATATCTGCGTTGCCTCTTCATTATAATTTCAATATATCATAGGGCCTACCGTTCAGATAAATCACCAAAAAACTGATATTCCGCCAAATCGACTCCCATGGACTCATAACCTTGTTTTTAGAGCTTATAAACTCCCTCAAGATACGTACAAATTGAATACACAATGGAAATGAAGAATTACACATACCGAATGAATATATTTTTGTGACAGTCGATATGAGAGATGGATGATACTTGATGATACATTGTAGGAAAAACTAGTGATATGAAAAAAAATGAAGTGGGTACAGGTTGGTGTTTTTCCACCAACCTGTACCCACCTCATTATTGCTCATATCACTAGCTTATTCTACAATGTATCATCATCTATCATCCATCTCTCATATCGTCGATCACGAAAGTACATTCTTTAAATCAAGTCCTACTTTCCAATAATGACATACCGAACGAAGGCAGGGACGATTGCTGTCCCATGGCACTATCGGGGCCGTCCTGCGCTCCGTTGTCGTGATCTCCCCGCGCCGGGCTCGGAATGCGTCCGCCCTCCATGTTCCGGATGTTGACGTAGCCAGGTCGGATGCCGTACGGCAGGACGGAGAAACGGATGAAGTGCTTCTTGTTGTGCACCACGATCGGCTTGGGCAGGCCGCCAAACTCCACGTTGAACGGTCGGCCGTTGATCAGTACTGTCGTCAGGGCGTTGATGAAACGCAGAATGTGCGGCTTGTTTTCAATGTCAATCCTACGCAAGAAAATAATAACAATATTAGTAGGCATAATGGATAGATGCTGGTAAAAAATTATAGATGTATGAATATGATGGAGATAAATACTAGGCTTTCACTTTACACTTTATTAAATTCAATTAAAATATGCCAACAATGTTAAAATATCAACTGGCATTGCTGATCGACGATCAAGATATGGAAACAGGAGATGAATGATTAATGTAAAAAATCTCTGTTCTATCAACGGTCCTCCACCATGAGTAGGCCTATCTACTTGTGAACCTTGGTAAGCTGTTGTTCTCTCTTTCACTTTTACCCTATGGATAAATAAAATATTAATTCGTTCACAAATAACGAATGTTGTTGACTGACCTCTGCGGCTTGGCGTCGAGGAAGACGGGCACCATGGTCATGGCGTTGACGATGAGGTTGATCTTGCCGGCGCACAGGTCTGTCCGCTTGGCGAAGCCGAGCTTGACCTGCGGCGGCGGACCTTCCAGCTTGACGGTCCGCATCTTGCCGCCGACCTCGACCGTGATCGGAGGACCTCCGAAATAGCACTCGTACCACTTGTTGTCGATGTAGATCTCACGCGTCGGGGCTCCGAACCGGATCCTAAGCACAAATGTCGACGTTACATAATCGTGTTTGATGTTTTCATCGTTTAGGTCGAGTTTAGACAAGAGTTACGACCATTTTTACGTCAAGAATATCAGCAGAGACGTGCAAACTTAGCTTCTATTTTTTCTTTCATTGTATTTAGATTTGAAAAGCATTGATTATTTTGAACTTCAAACACCTTGTTTCGTAGCGTAACAACGTTCAGTAGCGGAGCAACAGAAAATGTCAGTAAAACCATAGATCATTCTATTATGAATGGAATATTCAAATGAATTTTATAAAAAAAATATTCAAAATATGTTTGATCATGTTTTTCATTCAAGATGCCTATATTCAGTGCAATTGTATTACATCATTCCCGGTCACGTTATTCATTTTGTCCCAACATACTCCTCTATAACCAACAATTGCTGTATTTTAGAAATTCCTGACAAGTTTTCCTACGTGGATAGTTCATCTTCCCTGAACCCTTCAAAAACGATAGACAGAAGTTTCAATGTAGGCCTATACCATAGATTACAGTACATGGTTTCTATCCTTATTTAGAAGTTGAGAAGAGCGTTATCTTAAATAAAATGTAAAATAGATCAATATTCATAATCTCACTAACTGAAGAGAACGAATACGCCACTGCGCTATGATTTACGAATCGAACAATTCTTACTTGTGCGGCTCCCCGTCGATAATGCAGTCTCGGTAAGTGTCGTTAAGCGCCAGCAGTATCGAGTCTCGATCGTCAAACACGATCCTCCTGGTCCCCCGCTGGAACATGACCTCTCTGGGGTCGTCCCACGCCACCATGGTGACGGCCGTGTCCCCGTAGTAGCGAATCTCGCGCGGGCAGCCGTCGATGCTGATGGTGCGCATCGAGTCCTGCGCCATGTGTTCCAGCGCCACTGCGTCGGCAGGCGGCAGCTCTTCGTGGCCGCCGAACGAGGCCGGCTGCTGAGGCGGGCGGGAGTCGAACAGGTCGGGTCGGGGGCCGGGAGGGAAGTGCTCGAATCTGGAACGACGGAGAATAAGATGGGTTAAAAAATACCGTCAAATAATTGAATACGGCCTATAGCAAATATTAGGCTATATTTAAGCGACAACTTGTCAAAATATAGTCACATTTGTCCACTGAAGTTACAGCACTTGGAAGCAATATTATCTAATTGATATTTTGACTTCATTTCATTGAAAAATCAACCATTTATCTACCTAAAATGAGTGTAGGCCTACATAATATAAAAATGAGGATAGGAATTCATGATTATCTTCATCTTCAATTGAACAATTTTTTTCATTGAAGTCATCAATTTTAGTAGGGCCTATATTCTAGAAATTACATATGGCACTCTTGAATAACGATGAAAAAAAAAAGAAAGTTCAAGGATTGCACATTGATTGATAGGGAAATTCCCAAATTGGCATAATACATATCAAAATTCAGCCTGTCTAGCCTATCACTTCTTCTGATATAATTACCCAGCTTATTGAAACAAATCCGCCGACAAATATTCACAATCTCATTTCTACGACATTACTACGTATAATTACAACTCACCTTGAAATCGTGTGCGGCGGCTCGAAAGGCGGCGGGCCCTGCAACCTGCTG
Source organism: Brachyptera putata (assembly GCA_907164805.1). Classification (NCBI taxonomy): domain Eukaryota; kingdom Metazoa; phylum Arthropoda; class Insecta; order Plecoptera; family Taeniopterygidae; genus Brachyptera; species Brachyptera putata. Next base: position 22,744,277 of record OU015468.1, on the reverse strand, counting down.
ACGAAGGGCGGGTGCGGCTGCCTCCATCGCACGTCGCCGCCAGGCGGTCTCAGGAACGGTGGCCGCTGCTGCATGGGCCTGGGCGGGCCGTGGCTCCACTGCTGCGGCGGACGCTCCCACGCCCAGCTGGGTCCGCCTCGGCCCATGCCGCGAGGACCCGCGTAACGCTCGTCAATGTCGTCCACTCGACCCGGCGGCCGGTGTTGCTTCGTGTCCGGCGCTCGGTGGGCGGTATCGCTGATGTCGCTGCACGGGCTGAAAGTGGCACTTCGATCACCTGCAAACAAACGTGTTATTTACTAGATCTGTTGTGCAAGCAGAGCTATGGAATTAGAGCGAGTTCGACTAATTTTGAGTAAGACTCGATAGAAGTTTGAGCAAAATTTATATTCAAGATAGAGGAGTCGTTTCAATTCGAGTCGAAAATGAATCAAGTTGAAAGGAGAGAGCGACAAATAACTCACGTGAAGTATAACTAGTTTACAAAGACTATGGTAAATTACCAAGGTGAGACTTATCAAATGTAAGTTACAACTACTTTTTAAACCTTTGATAAGCCTACAAATATTCACAGAGCCTAAATTTCTTTAGTGTATTTATTATGTTCATTCATTAATCGACAGTTATTAACTATTATGTAGCTGACAACTTGGAACTTACACATGCTACTGTCATCGCTGACTGGAGATAAATCCATACGGTGACTGCGAACATTTCGTCGCTCCCAATTTTCATCTCTTCTTTGGGCTTCTCTCAATTTCTTGGCTTCGTTGAGTTGGATAACCTAAAATTATAGAAACAATTTTAGTATCAAATTGCATCTGCAAATCGTATCAATGTGAATTGAAATTAATCAATTTTGTGAAATATTTAATTTTCTCGTACCTGCTTAATAAGTATATTGTATTGAGGGAACGATAACTGTCCGCTCTTGAGTTGTTCCTCCGCTTGCGATACGATGATGTTGATGTTTCCGTCAACGTCGTCGAGCGAGTCTTCGTTGACGCACATTCGCATGTCCGTGTCCTCGGATAACGACGGGTAGCGCCTTCGATCGCTGCTGCGACCATCTGATAAAGCACACGGAAAACAGAACATGGCATTTAGGTACAACATTAGAAGGAAAAAAGATGAATGAAATTTCAATATTATTTGAATTTCCTCAAATTTAACTTGCATGGTTTCCTAATGTATATAAAACCCAATAGTAAAACATGTGAAGCCTGATGATAACTATCTAATGAAAAATGAAATAAAATGAGTAAAATTTCAATAATCAACATTTGCAGAATTGTAAGCCATCGGTGGCTACAAATAGAAAACTTGAGGATCTAGAAAGCTAGACTACTCTTACGAGTTTTAAATATACGACAAGTCTTGAATCTTCTTACCTGGTAGTCTATGGAAAAGAAGTGGTCTGCCGAGTCGGTCCAGTTTACCCTGCGCTACTTTATGACCTCGACGATCTCGGTAAGGTGACGAAGCAATGGGCGACTTGGGTCCCTTGAACCTAAAATACCAATAAAACAAAATGATTAGTGTCTGAATCAGCTTTCTGTATTTCGATACAAGTCAAAAACAAACAAGCGACTCTTTCGATACATTTGAACGCACTCGCAATTCTTATGATTAGACATTTTTTAATGATTAGCCACTAGATGGCCGTGAACGCATATACGTGTCATGACACTCTCCAATATTTTTTATTCAATATCTCGACAAAATGATGTTATATTGACATGGGACTTGTACCGACATCTGGGAGATAAATTGAGAAAACAGTTTTTCCCGTCGATAGAATACGTTAATGTATTGGAAAATAATGAAATACAGTCAGCTGTTATTCCGAAATATTGATCGAGGCTATATGTGTCAAGCTGACAAACCTCTGAAGGCTAAGTAACAGTGATAAAGGCAAATTTATTGTATTGCATATTAAGTACAGCAATGTATCATTACAACTAAACCATTTGTTCCTCTTTAAATGTTATAAAATGAAACTAAACACAAGTATCTGTGCGATATCACCGGGAAAAACCCCAGACTGGGAGGTGTCAAGTGGTTAATAATTAGGCCCAAAGTTATTCAAAATAACTAGTAAAACAAGAAGAATAAGAAAATAGAGAAGAAAATAATTACTTGGCCCAATCGCGCGGTTTCAGTTCTCCGTTGCCCTTCGCGTGATCATCGGAAGACTTTCCTTTGGACGATTTGGGAGACGATGCCGATTCTTGCCGCGGGGAGGAGGGCGTTGGGCTTGAACGTGCTGGTGAGTGCTGAGATATGATTGGTGGGGGTGGAGGGGACGGTTGTCGAGCTGAAGAGGGGGCGGTCGCTAAACGTCTGAGGTCTACGTCTTCGTTACCAAACAATCTGAATTGAGACAAAAGAGACATAATTATACACAAGAGGTCTTAAACCTTGTGATTATTAATACTTGTAACAAAGAACCCAAACAAATTACAAATGGGCCTACTTAGAGTAAGCTCTCAGTTTGGCATTAAGAGTATTTCGATAACTACTAACATTATTTCAGCATTCTATGAATCAAAATGGGCATTCTCAATGGTAACTTACACGTCAAATATTTCCGATTTCCTCTTTTTAGTTGGAGGTTGGTCTTTGAGATCTCGTTCTGCAGAAGGCCTCTTCTTACTCGGAGAACCTGTTCTTGCACCAGGTAACTGACGTAAATCTACATCTTTGGCTGCATCTACTGTCATGCCATCTACGTTATGTTCTGAAATCATTACTGTGAAATTAAAATGCAGGTAAATAGATATTACACAATTTACATCATATTAATACTTACATATAAATCTAGTTTACCGCAACAATCGCAACTATCTCGAATATCGACACTCAAATTATAATAATTCATCTTCACAGTACAGGCCACTTAATAACAGGCAGTGTAGAGTATGTTTATTTTCATCAAATTTGCAACGATTGATTTCAAGCTGTTAAATTAACATTTACAGTCTATGAAAGATTGCATGGATGCAATCATAGAATACACTAATAAATATTATAATATATATATATATATATATATATATATACACACACACACACACACATAGGCCTACATAATAATCAAACTTTTTGGATACGATCCAATACCAAGACATTTAGAAGAGAATATTGAAGTCATAAAAGTTTCATCTTGATCAGGATCCGAACCTGGGCCCACCACATCCTTTTATGAACATATATAATATATATATACATACTCTAAAATATGACCTGGAATGACATTGTACAGTTACGTAGTATTTAAATATATATATATATATATATATAAAAAATAGTCGATGTGCAAGTTGAAGCGATCGATTCATACACTAGCCCTACTGTGACCTTCGGCGAGGTCGAAGAGGTCATACCCGTGACAGTGTGCGAGGGCAGGCGTTCCGAACAGATACACACACAGAACTAGGTGATTATATGTTATACACACACACATATATATATATATATATATATATATATATATATATATATATATAAGTAATGCTTTTGGGTTCAACTCCAATTTCTTACCCACTATGACAAGTACAGCAACAAGAGTAATCTTTCAAATTGGTTCAAATTATCAAATGTCAACACATTTTCTTCAGACACTCATGACTCATGAGCAGGGGCAAGTATTTGAGGTTAATAAAATCCCACTTTTCCCTTTTAAATTGTTGAAAGGAGTGAATTGACATTGATAATCATTTTTAGTGGTGAAATAGCATTTGCAGTTTTTTCACATTTTTGGTGATTTTGGTTAGCCGAGTTTTATATGTTTTCCATTTGGATAAGATTTAATTGCAAATAATTACTCTTATATGATTTTATTTTGAATTATTTATTGAACTTGGTAATCTTTATTCAACTAGATTTTTTTTGCAGTTTCGCAATATTTGTGACTAAAGAGACATAATTGCAGAAAACATGATGATCGCAAAAATTCGGGAAAAAATCTGAAATGTACACATATTGAGGACAAAAACACTTTAGAAACAATCTACGTTTATCGTTGAAACCCCAAATGCTTGCCTCTGCTCATGAGCAACTCGTATACTCAGTCGCATATCTTCTGATTGAAATGAGGGATTAGCAATTACCGCAGAAGATTCACAATCGGCAGTACAATACTACGTCCAGTTATGACCCATTCAGACACGAGTTATTTGATTTGACAATGAAAAAATTATAAAAATTGAATGGAAAAATATTTACTGTAAGCTTATGTATATTTTTTATTCTCTTGTTTTGTCGTTCATCATTATAAACATTTCATGAATATTCGGTCACCATTTATCGCAAGAAAAACAAAATTATGCCGAGTTGCTATGTTAATTCTACAGATTTGTACCTGTGTCAGCCCACAAAAGAATAAACCAAACAGCATGCCAAGTCACATATATTATTTGTGTACCTATTATACTTGTATTCGCAAAAGAAGGCGCCAACGATCCATGTGTTAGTTGTGTGGGATGGGGGACAGTAGATCAGAACATTCTTCTTTCGTGGATACAAGTATACCATCAACATCGTAGCTATTATTTACTCAACCCACAAAGGTAGGATCATGGATTTTGCCAATTACAATTGGGGCCTATTTGTATAATCAAAATGTAACATTTGAGAATAGGTATTCTATAAGAATGCAGCAGCGAGTAACGTTTGAAATTACACCCATCAATAAAGATAATTACATTACACGTATTTTGTGCTAACAACGCTAATAACAATCCAAAATTTCAATTGTTGGAAGAAAAATAACAATTGAAATGAAAACGTGTAAACTGTCAAATTTTCACATCATCACACAATCAATAATTTAATCAATAACCGGTACTAATCCCATTTTTTCACTGATATTTCTCAACATACAAGCGTAACAATTATGATCGAAAAAAAAACAAGAACTGATCAACAAAACAAACAAAAAATCGTGCACATTATCAGTCTCATTCAGAGCAAAAATACTGTGGATTATATAGGATTGGACGTCTTGTCCACTGATTAGAAAATTAGGATTATTAATTGTTTAAATTCAACTCGAGAATTGAATTGTAAAACGTATAAGAATTACTATATTGGTTAATTTACATGTTACATATTTGAAAATTACATTAGAATATCAAAACTGATGAACAAGATTATCCCCACATTAATTATTATTGTTCTTTTAATTTCACAATTCTCGACGACTCTCCTAACGAGAAAAGAAACGGTACGATATATGAGCCTAAAATGAAACAATTTCAAACAACCAATACATATAACCAAGTGTACAGAACCCATAAGAGCTTGGATTGAAGCTATCGTAGCTATTATAGATTTAGCTGTTCGTGTGATGGCTTTAATCCAAGAGGAGAGAAGGTGTTACCACCTGCAAGCTAAGTAATAGGTGGGGGATCGTTGCTTATATTTTCTTTTTTTGCATACAAATATATAATTAAGTAATAGGGCTATCAAATAGGCATTAATATTTTTTTAAGTTTTCATTGGAAATTATTTCATTTGTTTTATTATGTCTAAAACATTGAGCCATGATATTTTATTACTACTAGACATCACAGCATGTGCGTTGTAAGATATTTGTATCCATTATAATCGAAACTGTCCACACCTCGACTTGTATAAAATATAATTGACTTGGCAACCATTGAGTCCAGAAAGTCGGAATCTATGCCACATGGTTCTGTAATTATGTCTATCTACTGATGAATAAAAAACATCCATTAAATAATCTTCTTCAAAACGGCTGCTCCGATTTGCATTAAAATTTATAAGAACGTGCATCTTTCATGTGAAAATCATAAATTTTTCTACTCCGCCAATCTAATGGGGTTTCAAGAACCTTGAAACCCCATTAGATTGAGATGATGTTCCTCCAAAATGGCCCAACCGATTTCACCCAAAAGCTACACAGTATTTCGAACTTTTATAAACCCTCATGAAAAACGAACCTAGTCTTAACAAGACCCTTGAAATGTTGATTTACCACTTTTTACAATTTTTTTTATTTTTTTTTAGGAAAACTTGCACAACACTGCATGCAACTACAATAAAATATACAACAAGTTTTGTTGAATTACTATGAAACTGCAAGCATATTATTCATTGTATACTTTCCACCACCTTATTACAACTACTCATACATCAATAGACCTACCAGACAATACTAGAATAAGAACACGTCTTGTCAATCTGAATAGGCCTTCACTACGACATATACCTATATAATTCACCAGATGTGATTAATACTAATACCAATGGATTTATATTATTCTAGCTGTCATTTCAGAGCTCGCTGAACTATCCAAGCATGAAGTTTAGGTATGAAGAAATCCGATTGTTCCAAAACAATACAGTGAAACCTCTATCTATCGTTTTTCAAGGGACCAAGAAAATAAAACCATCCATCCAGGAAAATGTAGTATTGATTATATGGGAGTAGGGTTATAAAAAATGAATGATACAAGCAGGAAAACGATGGATCCGGGAACGATGCATAGAGGTTTCATTGTAGTTGGAAATATTTGTGACTTGACATTATATTGCGAATGGTAAATAATCATCCTACGAAAGAACGGTGGAGGTTGTTTTGTCCGAATGTGGAGCAGCATGTTGAAAAGTAAAAACACGGAACTAGGGAGAGAGGAAGAAAGAATACAGTATCTGGGTTGATGTAAGAAAGAATGCAGTATCTGGATTGATGTGAGTTGAGGATGAAGGTTGATAGGGTTCAATATATCCCTTTAGAAAGCACCACAGCGATGTAGATTAAAGATTGAAATTGGTTCCAGATTTTTTTTTTCATGTTTTTCAATGACCCTACCGACAGCTAGGTTATGCGGGGTACAAATGAGAGAATGATAATGAAACTATGAAGTGATGAGGTGAAAGAACGGGAACAAAAACCCACGCCCAGCGGTGACTTCAGTTTCTATCGCTAGCGATAGTTGACTTAGCCACCGGGGCGGCCATTTTACAATTGAAATGGCTCATCGAGTAACTGTGACAAGAATTGAATACGTTTTTCCTTGAAAGGTTTGCAATTACCAAGTAATTTTAGAGGCAGTAGGCCTAACCACCACATTGAAAATTAATGAACTTCATTATTGTTCGTCGACGACCTCATTTTCAGGGTACAAATGAGCATGAATGATGATTACTGAAACCGATCCTTTATGCAGGACATGAAACCCATCCAGACTAGACTGTCTAAGCAGAGCGATGCACAAATATTTGCAATGAAGAAGAAAACAAAACACTTACCAGGCAAAGAACAATCACCGCTAAACTACATACAGTAGTTTGGTCTACATTAGATGTACGCTACCATTTTCAATACAGATCGAATCTTGTAAATGATCTGGTTTAACCATTATTATGAACCTTCTCAAACCCAGGTTGGATTTGTTTAAGATCAACCCCCAGTTTTACATAAAACATGATATAGGTAACAGTTAATAATATCATTGACAAATCAATTAATAACTTACCAACCATAAAGTGTACTGTATTTATAATTCACCAATATCGAGTCAAAACGTAATCTCAAAAGGAATCATATTCGTGAACAAAAATCAGGATTTGCATCACTATTATTATTCTTGAATCAAATTGTATGGATCGATGAGTATCAACTTAATGGAGCTCACATTTAAATGAACGTTACTACTACCTACGAAGATACATACTATTTTAATCTAATAGATTACACCCATCACAAGAAGATCAGTATACCACAAAAAAACACTTGAATACAATTATAGCTCCTTACAGAAGTTTCAAATGAGTCAGTTACCTCATTTAAAACTGATTCCAAGAGTAAAAATATATAAAAATACAAAAAAACACGAGTGTCGTTCATTAAAAACAGCTTTATTGATCCAGTGAACAACCCGTGATAAACGTCTCATATCTCCTGTAAAACAATGTATAATTAATGGCTTACTTTGGGCAATGTCTGCAGACGTCATCGTAAGCTTGGCTTGCTTCTCTGGCGGTCCGTTCAACCTCAAATCCACATCCGATTTGACGGGACTCCTGCTTCTCGATTCGTGTCTCGTGTTCCTTCGCACGTAGTTCCTTCCTTTGGCCGATATCTTCACCTCTCTGAACTTGGCTCTCTCTTCTGCCTTCTTCGCGTCGCTGATCACGGGTGGAGGCGGCGGGGATGGAGAATCCAGGTCCGAATCTAGATCGTACTTACTACGCTCGCGATTGCGGTCGCTACTTTTGCTACCCCCTTTACCGTGCTTCACGGTCGGTCCATTATCAATACTTTTACTATCAGACTTTTTATTTTTAGGTGAATCAAGTTTAGCAGTAACAGGTTTACTATCGCTTACTTTAGATCTGGTACTCGATTTATCTTTATCTGACGAGGATTTCTTTTTTGGACTGTCAACTTTGGGCGACGACTTTTTCGAACCAATACTTTTTTCGACTAAACTAACGGCCTCGCCCTTCTTAGGAGACGGAGTAGAAGTGAGGTCAATCTTAACGACCTTGACCGGCGAATCTTTCAAACGAGGGATTCTTTTCATGGGTGGAGGAAGGGATGTTGTAGGAGAGGCGACCTTGGTTTTACTAGTCCCTGGTGCCTTGCTACCAGCATTATTTGTAGGGGAACCTTTACTAGCAATACGGACCTTAGAAGTTATGATACGAGGTTTTGTTATTCCTCTGGGTTCTTTATTTGGAACATTACATCCTAAATTGTCTGTGATGGGTTGCTTTGACTTAGCAGGCTCTAGTAATTGTACGGTATTCATGACAGGCTCAGTTTGAGGCACAATATTTTGAAGGTTTCGTACGGCTAGTCTCGGATCTCTGGATCGAGCAGATGGTTTTGGCGGACAAGGCGCTTGTGCTTTGGTACTAGTCGCGGCATTTGTCACAGATGTGGGCTGAAACAAAAGTTCAAGTCAGCAATACAATACTATAATACCAATAGAACTAGTACTAGTTAATTATACAAATCTCGACATTACAAATACAAAAACGTCACGCATGAAATATAAGTTTCTACGTTGCTTTCTAGTCTCAACAGTAGAACCACTCTTTACCTGTAAAGTAGTCGCAGGTTTTGTTCGGGTAGCTATCTTGTTCATTTCGGGGAGTTGCAGGGTGGCAGCCTCGATGATCTTCTGCACGGCTAGGATCTGGGCGGCGGTCTCATTGCTTGCCTGCAGCGTCGGTTGAAACATCTGCCGAGACACAACGTAAACATTGTTAGCTTCAAATGACAGGTATATAAAGAAAATGTAGACTATATATTAAAATGTGGTATTCACCCGTATTTTCATTATTGGAAAGTAAGACTTGATTCAAAGAATATATTTTTGTGATAAATGATGATATACAGTAAGAGAAGCAAGTGATATGAGAAATAATAAGGTGGGTACAGGTTGGAAGAAAAACATAAGACAGCACAAAAAACAAACAAAATAGATTGAAGATAGGTTTCACAGAAGATAGAATAGAAGATGGGTTTTAGGTTTCACATGAATCAATGAATTATGTGTTTTTTGTGCTCTGTCCAAGATTTCCCTCCAACCTCATATCACTTGCTTCTCCTATTCTGTATCATCATCGATCATCCATCTCTCATATCATCCATCACAAAAATATAATATGTGGTCAATACCTAGAGATGTAGGAATTTAGCATTAAAGAAATAAACTATCAAATCTAAACATTTCACAAGGATATATATCATTGTTTCGGCGAGTGAAAAATGTACGGTAATCACCTGCGACGTGCTGACTATTCCCGTCTGTCGATCCAGCTGCTTCTGTTGCTCCTCGAGCTTGGCCTTGGTCTGCATCAGCTCCAGCGTTAACTTGCGCTGTTGCAACTCGATCAGCTCCTTCTGTTTCCGCAGCAGCTGGTCCCGCATCTGGATCTCGTTCACTGCCTGCGGGTCCTGTTCCGGAGGCGGCGGAGGTGCGGCCGCAGGGGGTTCGGGAACCGGCGGGGCGGGCTGGAAGAGAAGTGCAATGTAAGTAGGCATATTTTTTTTAAATGCTGTTCAATGACCTCACTAACAGCTAGGTTATACGGGGCTACGAATGAGCGGGTGATGATGAAACGACGAAGTGATGATATGTGAAAGGACATAATATACAAAAACCCATGCCTTGTGCGGAAACGAATCCTCGCCCACAGTGACTTCAGTTGTAGAAATATAGCGTTTATTTGAAGTTATGGTAGCCCACATTCAAGTAATATTCAGGTAATTTACTTGGGGTAAGTTATTCCGGCATATGCAGCACAGTAGGTTAGCGCACTCGCTCCATGCCATTCAGAAGGTGCAGGGAATATCGAACCTGGTTCGATCCCTGCCACCATCCATCTTTACTTGTAAGGGTTCATCATGGTTTCCCTCTGTAGTCTAGGCAAATGCCATGATGGTTTCTACAATAAGTCGGCCATGACCGCTTCCTTCCCATTATTACATGGCACTTGTGGGACCTTGGTTCCGTTGTTCATAAATAAAAATAACCATAAGTTTATATATGTGATAGAATGATGAAAAACGATCACTAAGCCTCAAATTGTTTCTTGAATTGTACCTGATCTACGTAGCTATAAGATATCGACTTACTTTGGCAAAGAACTTGGGATTAACATGAATGCTCGTGGGAGGAGGCGCTGTGACAGGCCACGCTGGATCGACCGAGTGGACTCGAACATCAACAGCGTACATCTTCTTCGACGGAAAAACTTCGTTCCACGTCTGACGAAGCTTAAACATCTGCCCGCGAGTCCGTTCATCGACCTAAGTGATCAACAAAACTCGTGAATTATTCAAGTAGTAACGCAATCAAGTTAGACCACTTTTATAATTTTATCAATTTCATCAAAATGAAAAAAAGTTAGAAAAAGGTTATGTTAACATTAGACAGAATTATCTACTATAGTAGAACCTCTTTAGTAAGTTTCTGCTTAGTACTTAACACTTTGGTACATTTTATTTCTCAATCCCATTCATATCCTCACATGTGTTAAATAGTTTCTTTAGTAAGTTTTCAACAAGTTTTTGTGTCTGGTCCCCTGAAAAACGTACTAACGAGGTTCCACTGTAGTTTAATCAAGTAATATACAAATGATATATCAATACTAAATCACAAGTAAATAATCATATGAAATAATATCACAAAATTAGACGTACCTTCTCGAAACAACTACAGAAAGTCGAAACGATATTCTGCGTGAAGAGAGTGATGTACGACCGTCCAACGTTTTTGACGATCGAGTCGATAAGATACAAGACTGGAAGTTTGATATCGCTCGGAACCTAAACAATCACAGAAAAATACCCCGAGGGTTCACGACCACGTTGTCTGTTCATACAAACCGTCCCACTATTCGACACAACCATACTTTCAAATAAACAACTACAGTTTCAAACTTCGTTTATTTAAAATAAATATATAAATTATTTAAGGCACAGAAGAAAATTATTGTATACATTGAAAACTAAATAGTAAATAGTATATTGGAATTGTTTCTTCTGAATGGGGCTGGCAGATCTTCGGCAAAACAACCCGACATACAAACTTCGAAACATATTCAAAATGACAAATATTCTACATGTTTAAAATACAAAATATTTACATGTAATGAAAGCTCTCAAGTACAATGGTAAACAAATGGAAAATCGATGCATTTTCAATTTTCTGAGCTATCAAAATAATCTTCAACCAATTTGACTGATAGGATTAGGATGAGGTTCAAAAACGTTGGTTTTAAGGTTTTTATTTGATCAGTTATTCAATAAATATATTGGAGAATGATAATGCTCTTTAAATTAGGTGAGTGATTCAAGTAGGATTAAATTAATATTGAATTACATAGTACTACATTGACCTTGTATTCAGAACTTATAACAGAATCTATAGTTATATAGTGACAAATACAAATTTAATTTCAGGTTTGAACATCACACAAACTTGAAGCCCATCTATTTCCAAGGTCAAAATGTTACTATCAAGTATCGATATCAATATAAACTCTACATAAGGAGCTTCATCAAGGTTTGAGCATTTTTGATACTAATAATTGATTGTTTTAAAGGCATAAATCAGGAAATATCCATAGATGAAATAAAATGATAGAAAATGTAGATCCACAGCTGTCTTTCTTCTTATAGCGTTGTAAAATAATAATTCCATTGAAAGAATGTTGAATAAGTTTACTTGAAAGATTATAAATATATCAAACAAAATTTGAACAAGTGACCGTACTTTCAATGTTTCATGTAATAATGTTCATGTATTATGTTCATTCAATGTTGTATGCTAAAGTACTGTTCCACTTTGTTAATCTGTCTGAATTATGTAAACATGTTCAAATTGTTTAGAAAACGTCTGGGTACGATTCTGGTTCCGGAAGGTGATGATATCGATGTTCCACGAAACGCCAACCGATCTAAAGACAGCTGGACACATCTCTCGAGCAATCGATTGAACTACGTGAGTCGGGCTTAATCCGGGGCACGCCTGTCACCATCTCCTCGCTGGGTCCACAGACGCCGTGGTTTCTTTACGAGTGATCCCAGTGCACGGTGTCACGTTTCAAACAGTTACGACTCTGGTCTTAATGGAATTGCTGCTACTTCCAGGTTTATCGTAAATCGTGTGTCAATTCCATACAATTGAAATGTACGGCTGTTATCACATGCATGGAAAATAAGGGAGGAGGTTGATCGTGAAGAAAATAACAGCCTACGTTCGTTGACGTACATTTCCGCCCTTTGCGCTTGACCTGATTGATGCCGGTACTAACAAGTAATTAGGAAGTACCATAGAAAAGTATCACTCAGAACCGCAGAGTGCATTACGTTCAACTGTTACCGGTACCATAGAGAGTCGAACACCAAGTGCTTTGTGTGACGTCAAACTACGTAGGCTGCATCATCTCACCCTATTGGCTATATAATGATTGATGATATCTTGCTCACTCAGTTACCAGGTCATGTAGGCAGAGACCTATTATAGAGATATGTGACAATATATAGATGTAATATATATATATATGTGACTTTGAATACTACATAATAGCGTAAAGCAGATCTTGCAAATATGGTTGAAAAAGTTTATGGTAAAAGTTGTGGAAAAATCGATCTTGATTTTTCAGGATTTACGTTATTGCTACTACGTATATACATACACTCGACAGGCAGGTATAAGGTTCCTTGTATTTCTTTGAAGAATTTTATTCATTATTCTCCTACGAGTCAAACCGATATGTAAACAAATTCAAGGCCGGCAGATCGACTGTAATTTCATGAATTGTTTCAAAAAATATTTTACACCAGCTAAAATCCAGAGTGCAAATATTCAACGGACTCACCCAATAAATTTATCACAACTGGGGATTGTATTAGGTTGTAACATAATATTTGAGTATAGTAGGACGTTTATTAACTAGAAAATGATTGATTTACAGCGCCATTCTTCGGAAGAAAAGAAGCAGTTATTTAAATGCGCAACAAACATTTGTAGTCAGTCAGCACCACTGTGTAGGCCTGCCACCCATCGTGGGCCAGATAATATCAACTGTTCCAGATCAACGAACAGGTCAAGTATTTCAGGAAAAATCAAGGACAGGTGGTTGATCGTGTTGCCACGGTTACTAATGGACGCTCGTTGCGTCTACGTACAGATCGGAATAAATCAGGTTGCTTGATCTACCGGTATGAGGAATTGGTTGGCCTTACAGGGCAAGTGATTTAAATATGTTTAACCAAATTATTTCCTAAATGGTAATAACATCAACAAGTATTTTTTATCACATATTTTTTTTCATTTTTTTTCAACAGATAATTATATAGCTGTACAATAATATACTGTAGTTAATTTCTTTGGTATAAATTATGGCAAAATAGTGAGTACATAGGTAGCAGGTACATCTCACATTATCAATCAACACTAAGGAGGAATACAGGACTTACTAGATAATATGACTTCCAGACTACAATTTACTCCAGTTGAAAAAATTGAATGTTTGTCAGGTCTGATATATTTAAAATTATCATCGAGTTCTTGTAGAACACAGCCTAATTAGATGTATCAAAACATTAAGCAATATATAGGCCCTATATATAGGCCTACGAAATTATTGCCAATTGATTTAAAAAATATTGCCCACCGACTAGTGTCACTTTCACAAAAACAACAATAAAAATGAAGCTCCTCGACTTTGGAGCAGACTTGGTTATTTATATATGATGCTGTCATAATAATAATATTTATAAGAATGTCACTCACTTGACTTTCACTTCATTCTGATGTATTCTTAATTGAGTAAAATATTGCATAGCAGGCCAGTTAGTTACTATATTTACACTTTCTTGGAACTTTTACAACTTGCATATCTAAATATACTGTTATCATCAGTATGAGGTGTGTTATTTTACTGATGAAACAGGTTACTGTGTCATATTACCTAGTAGGCCTATAACCACAAGAGTAAAATATATTATATTGCTGATAAGACAGGCTTGGCATAGACCTAGAAATTAGTGAACCTACATACAGCTAGCTACGTTAAATTTACAAACAAGTCATATTAACAGGTCTACAATATAAGAAGTCATAAATTGTCCTGAGGTAGACGTGGAACAAAGAGGTATACATTTGATTTATTCCCTATTCACAATTCAAGAAGATGTTATGTATAATGCAAAAGATGTTCAATTTAATCTAAATTTTATTTCAAATATACTGCATTGATAATTTAATATTCTATGTATGTATAATGAATTATTTGAAACATGCCAGAAGCAAACATAGGTAGAAATTAGGAACCCTAAACCGACCTAATTCTAAATTATAAAATATTGCTACATTCAAATCACAATATGATGAAGGATAACCCCTGGTACTAACTCTAGGTCTAGCCTACCCTGCATAAATATTGACCTTTTGTAGATGTTTTTCGACAGCGGCGACAATGGCTGGCGCGTGGTCGTGATTTTCCTCGGCAAGCATCGTGAGCATGTTGATCAGCGGTTTACTGTTGACGGTGAGATCCGATAACGAGGACACATATTCCTCGGCTATCTCGTTCGACATCTTGAAAGATTTCATATAAAACACATGGGGCGTACCGAAGATATTGCTCCTCAATCCTTCGGGGACTAGGCCTATCCCACACTAGAAAAACAGAGAAAGAAAATTGTTAGTTATCTGCGATGATTCAGTTTTGTTGATTGCAACTGGATCTAAAATTTGGATTTTCAAAAAACTCGAGTCCTGTGGGTGCATTCCTGTAAAAGATAAACCCAGTCTTAACTCAAACCCAAGGTTCAAGGTGGCTGTGTGCGAGTTGTTGCTATACGATAATACAGATTTCTTTTGTTTTTTGGTATCATCTTCACTAAAATTGGATTAAATCGTACAGCAATGCCCCCTCCCTGATGACGGCAAGTAACCTGTGATTCAATATAATAAACGGCCTATCGTCATTTACGAGCAGTCTAATAACCTTGGGAGTCAAAATTATGAATAATCCTTTCCGCCGTTCGCACACTGCAATGCAAATGTTGTCCGGCTGGCAGTGTATTTTATTATGGAGTTTTGTGTACAGTCGTACGGTCAACGCATGATACCGCAAAAATAAATTACTGGGTGAAGTCTTTCGATGTGCATTCTCAAAAAGGTGAAATAGTAGAATTGATTATCATTCCTAGACCCTAAGCCTCCTACAACAAGTTATATAGGGGTACGAATGAGCATATAATAATTAATAAGTGAAACGACGTTGTGTAAAAACTAAGCATATTACAGCAACATTAAATTGATATTACCGTAATTAAAACCTACATACAATAACCACTATCAGGGTTTAACAATGCACTGTAATGATAAGTAGGATCTATCACGACCACTCTCAGTCTGTTCAAGCAAAATACGAAGATCAAATAATTGAGAAGTTGAAAAAAGGCCCAGTTGACCCAACCCTAACCGATATACCGAAATGGTGTTTTCTAATAGATTTACATTAAATCTATCAAAAAACAGCACCTGACAAATAAAATTGTTATCCTACAATTGAATGGAACAGTCCAAACAGTATGGAATTACACGGACATTGATCACAGTCAGCCATCTTTGGAGGTTAGGACACCAACCTTGACCAACTAACCCACCATTTGGTAGGGCCTACCGAGTCACACAAAATTACCCAATACAGCAATAGTACCAAAAATATACGGTCCTGTAGCGGTATATAGATGAAGCCTCTAGTTCACGTATTTCAATCACAGGTAACGTATTCACAGAAGGTATTTGCTGACTGGCCATCAGCAAAAACCTTCAGACAACAAGTTTCAGGTATAGATTTAGTGTAAGGTTAAGCTAATTAAGATTAATGTATGAGCATCAGACTTGTTCAATTTATTATCAAGACTATCGCTAAATTATAGATGGGACATTTACCATCGAATACTCATGTACTGCTGTTCATTGTATTGTACTATATTCTAAGTTAAATAAAGATCTATTCATTTAACAAAAATACCTCATATTCAAGTAAATATTTGACGGTCATATTGTGATGCCATGATACCAACAGTAACGCCGATAATCATTGAGTTCCGACTATCACACAGCTAAGAGATGTACTAACTAAACCAATTTGATCTGAAACTTTTCGAATATTGTAACAGAATTCGTGATTTCCAACAAAAATTATTATCTTGCAGGCCTACATTAGTTTATGTACCACATTTGTTCAGCTAGGGATAATTTTCAAGCAATTTGGCACCGTTGTCGAATCGCATCTGAAATATATAATCAACAGGGCAAAACAATTTGGAATGGCATGCCTGTAACACGAGACCAATATTAGGTGTGGTGAGTAGGACTAAGCAATATGAGTCGTTTTTTGATTTCCAAACACTTTTTCCTACCAGCACTGTCAACTTGGAATGCAAAATTATTTTCATTTAGATTTTGGAATATGGGTTTAACCATTAACATGGCAACACTGTCTAGAACAATGGTGGGGTCTATGTTGGAATCTCAAATATCATTCATGTCCCAAAAGCGAGTGAAACCAATACAACGCCCAAAATACCTACGCCACCACTTCCTCAAATGGTTTAAACGTGCCGAAACAGGTCTAGGCCTACAAGTAGTAGAAAACGCATTTTTCACAAATGATCTTGCGTGATATTCTTTGACCGTTACCGTTACCGCAATTTTATCAACCTACGATCTAAGGATGCCAATATATAGGCTAGAGAACTTGATGAGCACTCATGATAAGCCTGGGCTAGGCATGGGGCTTATTCAATGGATAGATTAGACTCTCCTATTCATGGTATAAGTGAAAAACTTTTCAGCACATATAGGCCTACACATCACCACAGAATAGGCAGAAGGGCGTACACAACATTAGTCAAATAGTTCAGGAGGAGATAGGCTAAAACACCTTGTGATAACAAATTTGTATTGAATGTGATGAATTTTTCTGTGAGTAGGCCAACGTTTTATTTGAAAATGACATGTTGCTTACACCCATCGCTAGGAAGTAACACGTATGTAGGGCCCTATGTAATTTTATGTACCATATGTAAGTAGCCTAATTGTAATGTATGTAGGCCTAATTGTATGGTGCAAGTGTTTTTTCCGTGTTGATAATGTCACCGAGTTTATAGAACACTACAAACTCAATGCGACGCCATATTGGCAGGTAAAATGAATGACTCCAACACAAGTTGCATACGGAAAAGCAACTAACGCCAATGTTAAAACATTAATATCTCGGAAAGTATCAAGCCAACTCTTATGGTGTAGACCTATTTTTCATTCGCTTCAGCGAAGCATATTGAACTAGGCCTAGGCGAAACATTATAAAATGGCACTTAGGACCTTCTGTATATTCTATCTGTGTATAAGATTGTTGAAAACCATTTTAAAATGTACAGTTTAGTTGTAGGCTAGGCCTAGTTCTATGTCTAGGGCCTATCTGGGCAATAGGAACAGCAGCTAGGCCAACTGTAAACTCAATGGCTAGGCCTAGGTTGGCTCTGAGGCAAGGTGGTCCTCATCATCATTAGCAATAAAATTCATGCATCAACATCATTAACCTATGCTCTTGATCACTCTGAAACTCCTAGTCACAAATTGGATATGTTCCTTATGGCCTGCAGGCTGGTGAGAAGCTAACAACTGATGAGCCTGGAGAATCCTCCGAACTAAGCTAAAGCCTAAGCTTGGCCTAGGCCTACGCCAACAGTGAATCCAGCTTAATAGTAATAGCAGTCAACTTAGGACTTGAGACCACCTTTCATTTATTGCAGATAATACACATTTTACGTCCATAGCTGTAATTACCTTTTCAGTGCAGAGGCGAGAATTGTACACATTATTTTTAATTTCACACTATAGCCAGATGTGACACACTGAATCGATGCCTCAACACTTATCACAAAATGGCCGCTCACTTTCCTCACTTCTTCTCGCACTCGTACGTCGTTTGTTTCATCATTATCATTCATGGCCCACTGGTTACAGAAGCATAAATCTAGGGGGCCGTGCACAAAATAATGTGTCGTGATTTGTGATTGGTGAAATATATTTCAAATAGCCAATGAAATTGTCCGTCTCAAGTAAACGTTTATCTTCGTTGCCACTAGAGTATCTACTAGCAAGTGACTTGCGCAAGCGCAACAATCCATTTAAGCATACCTATTGTACTAGCCCGTACGTCAAAATCGAGTGATTTGAGTCAAAAACAAACAAGGGAAATTGTAGAAGACTGTAGGCTTACCGCTTCAAAGACTCTGGTTTATAGGTGTACCTTATGTAAGTAATCAGAGAGTTTTTTGGTTGTAGTTCATTGTGCAGTAATTACGTAACATAATTTGGCCTAAATCAAATGTATGTTGTTTGAAAGTTGGACCTAGGTCGAGCTGTCAAGGTCTGATTGCACTGACATTGGGCCTAGTCTAGGCATTGAGCTTACCAACCCCTCCTTCATAGGTCTATCAACTTTCACCAAAAGCGGCGTGTATTAGAGATTTGTCTAATTTTTGTACTTATTGTTTTCCAGATAGCATACTTTACTGTGAATTAAAAGTACGTCTACTAAGGTAGGCTAGGCTCTACAGCCAGCTTTAAAGTGGTGTTCGCCTCGGCAGCGTAAGGCTAGGCGAGCGTAGGTTCTCTCTCTGATGGAGGACTATAAATTTTTATTCAAAGTCGTTCTCGTTGGTAACGCCGGCGTGGGTAAAACATGTCTCGTCCGCCGTTTCACACAGGTTTGTTTGTCATTCTTTGATTTCATAAGTTCAGTCGTACATCGTTTAATCATTCAAACTTTACTTTTAGGGTAGACTATTTCCTAACTATAGAAAATAGTTAGTTTTGTCGATACACTCTGAAATGTTTATTCAAATACCTATACTACGTTTCAGTGTAAATGAACTCACACCGTGTTTGTTTAAATTGTTTTTGTTTATACTTCGTTGTTTTCTATGTTTGTTTTTGTTTTACTACCAAGTTGCCTGTAGACGGTGTAAGTTCATTCACACTGAAACGCAGCATTTAAATGAACATTCTATATTACATCTGCAAAACTAACAATTCTGTATAAATATTCTGTTATTATGATGATGAAATAGAATTCTAAAAATAATTGTGTCCATCTATAGATTGTGAAATTATTAGTAGGCCTACATAAACTGTAGGCCTGAATAATAAACATTGTCCAGTCTGTAAGTTCCCTTTCATAGCATATCTTTACTTGTCTTTTATTGCAACATACAATATTGCTAAACAATTTGAAAAGCTGTAAATTCCTATAATAATGAAAAAAAAAACGTTGTTGAGCTGTAAGCGCCCCCTCCCCGCTTCACTCCATTGGAGTGTTTGATCTGCTTGCTTTCTTGCTGTTTCCTCAAGTGCTTCACAGACTTTTCATGACGAGATTGAATTTAAAAAAAATGGTCGATGTAGCTTGAGTCCATCATTCAATTATAGGCCTAGTACTGAGAGTGTCTGTAATAGTTTTTCAATTTTTTTTCATGCATAATGATCGTATCTAGTACCGTATCTAAATTGTGTTATTAGTTTATGGATACAATAAGTGTGCTTGAGTGATAACTTGTCAGGGATAAGGTATTTTCAAAAAATATTCTTATATTCAGATAGTATCTCTCTAAAACAACAGCTGTCCAAACAGATGTCCTTCCTAAAATTGCTTTGAATACTGCATAATAATATACAATGGCACAAGGTGACCTAAATCACCCTAAATGTCTGTTATTCCTACCACATGTCGTCCAACATTCATTTATTTATTTTCCTTTTCTTACAAATAACTTATTACAATACACATAAATTACATGGATAGTCGGAGGTCAGATAATAGGATGCACTCCTTTTTAGGTGTTGGGATATTGAAAAAACTGTAGCATTGAATTTGTAGGTTTACTACAAAATCAATGACTGTAGGTAGGTCTACAAAACTTGGAGTAACCAGTCTTCTTGTTTGTATACAATTTAATATTAATACTTGTGTGATTTTGTTTCAGGGACTCTTCCCTCCTGGACAGGGAGCAACAATAGGAGTAGATTTTATGATCAAAACAGTTGAGGTAGATAACGAAAAGGTCAAGGTAGGTAGTTTTTAATGGAGTCAGCACAAGAATGGATTATAAATCAATTATCTGTCAGTTAATTTTGTTATTAATATTTGATTTGTGGTCCTTTGTTTACCTAACCAGCTTCAAATATGGGACACAGCTGGCCAAGAACGGTTTCGATCGATCACGCAGAGCTACTACCGGTCGGCGCACGCGCTCATCTTAGTTTACGACATCAGTTGCCAGCCAACATTCGACTGTTTACCCGATTGGCTGCGTGAAATCGAAGAATATGCTAGCAACAAAGTTCTCAGGGTTCTTGTGGGCAATAAAATAGACCGTGAAGATCGTGAAATTCCTACGCATGTTGGTGAAGACTTTGCTCAACGTCATAGCATGTACTATTTAGAGACATCGGCGAAAGAAGCCGAGAACGTCGAGAGATTATTCATGGAGATTGCTGCAGAGCTCATGGAGGTTTGTAACAAGTAACCTACCGTATTTGTCTGATTTATGTCGTATGTTATTTTATGTTGGTTCTACTTCTCACAAATGATCAAATTTCAGACCATGTCATTGAAATAACATCGAGGAGAAAAAATGAATGGAATATTTTGAAAGCATATATTTTGTATTGGCTACTGGTATGCCCATATGTTTTCAATTTTCTTTGTAGAGTATATCTTTTCTCAAGAATGAAGGATAATCCATCATTACCACATATATTCATTAATGCAAAAGTATATAGAATTTTTCTAATGTTAGTAAATATAAGTCTCATTTATATCCTATATCAATTCCCTGCCCAGGCCTATTACATAGTATTATATTTACAGTGTAGCCTAGTTATTATTTTTATACATTTCAAGGTATTTGAGCTTGACACTTATAAATAGGCATAGATAAACGTATGAGTCCAAGAAAATGATAACAAAGAATCATACTTTCTAATGCCAACATTGAACATTTGTTAATAAATAATGGAAACATGCGCGTGAAGTAGAAATAAAAGTTTGAGCATGCCCAAAGTAAATGATAATAATTTTTTATGAGAGCTAAAATGTTTTTTTTCATATTTTTGGCTCTTCATTAAATTAAATATATCACTGGTACCGTATGCAATTTGTGGTGAACAATTTGAGGGATGGATGATAAGACTGTTTCCTCCAACCTGTACCCACCTCGTTATTCTCATGTCACATGTTTCTCTTACGATCCATCATCGTCTATAATTAATTCCTCATATCATCTATCACAAATTGAATTCTTTGAATCAAGTCCTATTTTCCAATAATGTAAATATATCATGCATTTGTTACATTAATGGTTAGATGCTATTGTATAATCTAGGACAATAGCTATCTTCGATGGATGCGCAAGCGCAACTGAGCTCAACGTTGTTCTGGATCTATGAAACCGATTACACAGGCCACCAAGATCGACTAATTAGGCATCAGCTAATTTGCAGGCGATCTAGGCAGCAATGTTTCAATTTTAAATCGACTACTCAGGCCATCAGAGCCCTGTAGAGCATGTAGCTAGCTTCTATAGGCAACCTAGGTGGCGTTGAAATGCTTCTTAGCACTGGAGATGATCTTCAGCTGGGAGAAGTTCAATTTGCGTATCCATCGAAGATAGCTATAGTCCTAGGTATAATTGAAACGTTTAGGCCTATCCACAGCCTGCTTGACTGGGTTAGACAGTCTCTTTTCAGAACAGAATGATCTGAATAAAAAAGGCTGTGGGCCTATCTCCTGATTCTGTTAGAAAAACACGTATGTTTTTTGTTTACAGCAAGCCCGATGCAAAGAGCTTCCAAGGTACGACACCAACTCCCCGACGATCAATGGTCGGACGACGGCGATCGGAGACAACAGCAGTTGTGGCTGCAGTCGTTCTTAGCTCGGACTCTAAATCAAACTGGTGACTTGGGTATTTAAGATGTTCTTTTCACATCGCGATAGTTTCAAGGCCGATAATAGCTTCAATGAGATTCCCTGCAGGTCGCAGCTATTTAATTTTAATGGTGCTAAGCCAGCATATGAAAGATTGCGTTTTTAAAGGTCGAACGAGACATTGTGTGAGGTCTATAAGAAACGTAAAGAAGCGTTTTACCTATATTTATCGCTGCCAGTGTGTAACTACGAGGATAGATGATATAGATTCAGCTGGGGCGACTTGACAAAGTAACTCGGTCTTTTATAAATATATTTGCTACGTGTGCTCCCAGTAGGCGACTTGAGTTGAATGTCATTACGTGCTTGTTGTATTAGCCTAATAATTTATTTTTATTGGCTTGCAGTCTATCTAGGCAACTGAATAAGTCGTGAAGTTATGTAAATACAACTCTTGACGCAGGTTGTGTGTACAAAATCTTGATTTTTGTATTGAAAAAAAAAAAATACTAGAATAGTACTGGTACCAGTTGTAGGGTCTACTCACAAACAATTGTTTTAATAACAAAGTTCTTCAATATTTAATATTCGCCTCAATCTAATGCTGACCTCAACCCGATTTTGTTTCCCATTGTAGTGTTTTATTTACTTACACCTTTCATATTTAGCATAATCTTGCCTTTTAAAGCTATTATTGTGTAAAGCTTACTAGTCAGCATAGGCTTTAAACTATCTGTAGGCCCTACTTATTTATTGCTTGTAGAATTTTACAAACCTACGTAGATATAGGCTGCTATAGTCTACCTGTTCCGTACCCATACTCCAAGGGCTACATATCAGTCATTTATCATTTACGTTATTTATGTACACTCATTGTACAGACTCTGTTGTTTGTTGTTTCATTGTTGCAGACTTTTACGGTTAATTTAACATTTCATTTCGTAATGTATTTAATGTAGGCTACATTATCGGGATTCTGTAAAATTATCCGAATGAATCTGGAAAGCAACCATGAAAAAGTATTCCTACAATTTTCTTGTTTGTGTATATGACTAGTTCATATGAAAAAACAAAAGAAAGACAAAGAACTGCATTCCTTATAGTATTCATCCTAATCTAATGGGTGGATTGATTTCTAATCATGAATATGTCAGATAAGGTTACGTGCAAAGATATTATTATCAGGTAGTTTACTCACCAACAGTCATATACTGAGTAAGAAATGAAATATACAATTAAATTTGTCACTTGATAAGTAGTTATATATACAGTCATTTTCAAGCTTTAATTTTTTAAAATGTGTACTTGACTAGTTGATTTTACTCTGCGGACAGCAAATAATAGCAATATTAACATTATGGCTATACGTACTTTCTAGAAATATTTAATGGTGGTCAGTTGGTACCAGTAGCCCCTATATCTAATCATGCTCTTTTTGCCCGGTGCCGAAATACTTTATCAGCGTTGTATATAATTGGCATCCTGTCTGCTATTAATAGCAGATATAATGGGTATGAACACCTACCTAGCAAGGGAAATATTTTCTTATAAATATACTCGGTACTTAAGTAACATTGTGGATTTCTCTGATGGTACATATTTGTGTAATTCGTAGTTTAATAAAACTGCTTTTTAAATGAGCTCTAATGGAATATTTATACTTGATAATACGTGCACACAGAGCAACACACGTGTGACTGACGACCGGGTACGTCAACTTCTACGATGGAATGAACCGTAACACGGCGCCATCTGTATTTACCAACTAATCACATTCTGAGAAGTGTAGGCCTATCTATTGAGGAAAGAATCTAATCAAAATATTAAGAATAGGCCTATGTTATAATTATTGTTAGTCTGCATTTTACGAAAAATAAAAATGTGATAATTTAGGTACAAAAATATCATTGGTAACTGAGAGTAATAACAAGTAAATCTGCTAATCATCACTTAATCAGTGTATTTATTATTAGTTAAACTGGACCTTAGTATCAGACTTACAAACGAGGGAAGTAGCGCCATTACGTACTTTGCTAGTTCCTACTAAATAATGTAAGCTGTTCACTCACTTTGCTAAAACAAATATTAGTTGCGTCCTAGCAAGCCACTACTTACGGTGTGAATCCTAAATTTATACAATCATTCATTTGATTCAGATTTCCATTACCAATTTTACCATAAGTGTACCGTAGTAGCTTTTCTTTGAGACTGAAAAACTTTTTGTGACTACTCGTGCATTATTTTCTCCTGACATAATGGTATTAATTAATTACTCTGAGTATATTATTTGTGGTATTACGTTGATCTGTTGAGTTTATTTATTGAAATGCACGCGTTCCCATTTACGATATTTTATATTCTTTCCTAGTTCTCGAAGGTTGGACGTGAACTTATATTTTAATATTTATATGCCATTAGGATTTTTAAATTCGATCACTTCTTGCCAGCTATCTATACAGAACTTTGCTTATAATACGATTGTATAATACTGTAGTAATTTAGATACGCGTGCTAGAATTAGGGCGATGGTTTAGGGCCATCGATGAGGGCGAATTATGTGATGGTGCTGTAAAAAGTCACAACTTTGTATATTTTTTCTCAGTACTCCCGTTCTAATTCTATGTAGAGTTTGAGAACAGTAACGGATATTACACTTTCGAATATAAAAACAAGAAATTGTAACAAGAATTGTAGGGAAAGATGTTCACAACTGGACTGTGATAAATTCCAGACTAAATTCGTACCGTGCAGACTTTGGTTGCTTCTCCGTTACCTGTTACCTTTTTATCTTTTGTTTATCAAGTTCAAAATTTGAATAAGTAAGGTTCAGCTGTTGTCACAACAAGTGGTCGATCAAACTACATTAAAATTTATCCTGAAGAAATAATATTATAGCTGCCCTCGGTAGCCCAGTCAGCTGAAGCACTGCTTCAGAAACTGAAGTCATAGTTGGGCGTGGGTGCAAGTCCCGCATAAGGCATGGGTTTTGTAAACTTTCACTCATCATCACTCCATAGTTTCATTATCACCTGCTCATTTGTACCCCCGTATAACCTAGCTGTTGGTGGGGTCGTTAAGCAAACAATGAATCAAATTAAATCTGAAGAAAATATACTGATATTATACGCACTAAAACTAGCAGATTACGTGCACACGCTGTCACGCATACTCTTATGAAAAAATGAGCGGTGGCCTGCATAGATTTTATCTAAATTTAAATTTCAGATCTAACCTTTTTTATTTGACCCTAAGTGTACATGATGTTTCACTTGGTATGTATTTGTAATCTATACTCGGAACTATTATGTTTGTCTGCTTAGTTTCTAATTGCGTGTCATCCAATCTTTCATATGCTGGTATGGACAGACTTAGGAGTAAAGATTGCAATCACCTGTGAACTGCAAAAGCTGTAGGCCTATATTTTAGTGAATTTAATTCGCTATGCGCCCTTCGGTAGATCATGGCAACATTGTTTCATAAACGAATATGTTTATTAATAAATTTAACAATGTATTAAATTTATTAATGAATAAATAGGTACCGGTACACTGATATTTATACTTTGACGATGAATTATCCAATTACCAATTTTTATTTTGTTACACTACATACTATAATTTTTAATATTCATTATTTGAACCTAATAATATGTGTAAATGTTGCATTCTGGTTATATATAATTATACATTATATATGATCAATTACGTATGCTTGCTTAATGTACTATTTATTATCTAATTTACTGTGATAATATTATTTATTGTTATAAAAATTTGTTCTAATTTTTAACACCACTGAATTTTAAAATGTAACTTACTGGTTTACATTAAGTTATTGAGTTATTGTTAGTTGTTAAACATTGCACGCACTTGTATGATGTAAATTTAATATATAAAATAATGAAGATTTTTTTGTAACTTGAGCATTGAGGTTTGCTGATTTCTATCCTTGTACACCCTAGATATTTCCCTTATTTTCCAATATCTTGTCTGTAACTATAGGGGCCAGGCTCGACTTGTGGGTGCCATGTCTGTCTCTCACCCTCTTGCTCACCTGCTCTGCCCCCCCCCCCCCCCCTGCATTCCGGCATATTATGCTTGTGACTGATACTTTACAATACTGCCTGCGTATCGACTTTTGGAATCAACTGTCTAGCATATCGACTGTCAAAAGTTGCAGATTCAAACATTTTAAATCACCTGCTCCAAGCTTACTTCAACTTGAGTTCAGTCCACATCTGCAGCTTTACATCATTGGAAAGTAGGACTTGATTTAAAGAATATATTTTTGTGATTGATGTTGTAAAAGATGGATGATACATGATGGTACATAGCCAGGCCTAGTAAAAGAAGCAATTGATATGAGAAATAATGAGGTGGGTACAGGTTGGAGGAGACACATGGATAGAGTATAAAATAACAAAAACATGTACTAGGCATGAGTACTGAAACCATTGAGTGGAATGTAGGTTCCACAAGAAGCAACAAACATAAGTTGCAATATCACTTTCACTTTATTATTCTTTAATTCTGCTCTAATAATAGGTTGCATATTTGCATAACTATCAGAAAAATATACTGAAAGTATACATCAAGTTAACTTAACAGCCTCTGCTTTAGCAACTGATGTCAAGTTGGGCGTGGGTTCGACTCCAGTCCCAAACTCCCACATAGGGCATTAGTTGGAAAATAAAGTAATAATATAATAAAAAAAAAAGAAAAAAGTTCAACAATAATTCATCTGTTATCTGTTCATTCGTTACCCCAAATAACCTAATTGTTGATGGGGATATTATGCAAACGGTTATAATCATCAATACGTATCATAATGAGATCATCATCCAGCTGTCAAAACTTCTACATTTTGATATTTTAGAAACTTGTTCTCCTGTCTCAAAGTAGTTAGTAAATACACCTGTTGGACTGAACTTGAAGCTCTTAACAAGAACGATTGTAATAATTATTATTAGTTCGTCGCTTTTTATCTTATCTCTTCAGCAATCTTATTTACATAATTAAATAATTCTGATAATAATATACATATTATTTTATAATATTATTACAAAATATTTCAATCCGGTGCGCAGTAGAATTGTTAATGTGTTTCGTCCGCGCGGTCCACGTGTGTAAACCCTTGGTAGCTGGCGACATCTGCACTCTGGTTGGAGTTCGGGATTACGCGTCAGTCAACATCATGTGGCCGTCATAAGATTTATTTATCAGAAAGTGTGATTTAAGAATGTTTTGTGATTTGCATATACATTTACAAACACTGCCAACTAGTGGATTAAATAATAATATCGCTTGTTGTATTTTTACCCTTAGTTGCTAGTAAATTGAACAATAAGTAGGAGGATTTTCCATGCCTGCTTGTTTGCTGTCTGTCTGCCGTCGAGATTCAGCCGCAACGAAGTTGTTTTGACGATAAGTACGGTACTCTGACGTGTCAGATAGTGACATTGTGAATTTTGAACATTTAATTGTGAACTTGGAGTTTATAAAACGCAGAGGATTGTTATATTAGCTCGTAGAATCGAGGATATCATCTCGTTCGCCGTGTTCTGTAACCCATGCTTTCGACATGGACATCAACATAACATATTGTTACAATATTAACGTTTTTGACTAAGGTTGACTTCCTTCGTCTCATATTCGGAGAAACGTTGATTATAATTCATAGGTTCCATTCGTTATAGTTCTATATTTGATGAAATATATCTGTAATAGGATAATAGGTGTTGTTCTTCCCTCGTGGTCAAACACTGTGCATCGAGTGAACATCAAAATAAAATGGCGGCTCAAGTAAGCCTAGCTACGCAATCGAGCGATGGCTCCCAAAACAGAGACACAGCTGCGGCAGCTGCTGGTGTTTCGTATGCCAACGCGGTACTTAATTTAAAAATATTTGACAATAAAGAGAATTATCATGCGGCAGTGTCACACATCTCGAAAGAGAATCACCCTACTCGTGAAGTACCAATAAGAAATAAAACAAATTCTCAAAAATATCCACGACATAATTCACATGCAGCACATAACAGTCATAGTGGAAATGAAGAATTTCCGAGAATGAGAAATGTCAAAAAATTTCCAGATAAACAAGACGTACATAGGCCCGTATCTAAGTCTAGAGCTAGTAATGAACCAGCTGCTGTAAATGGAACAAATAAACCTGTGGAAAGTAAAAAAGATCTGGAGGGTAAAGCTGTCGAAGATGAGGCAACGACGGCCGAGGAACAAGTAGAAGAGGAGGAGAAAGGTCCAAAATTTGTTGAAGCACCACTGCCTAAGGTTAACCCTTGGACTGTGAAGAATGCTTCCCCAGTTGTTACAGAGATTTCACCCGCTGCAAAGGTGATTCAGGTGGAAACGGCCTCAGTTGTCGAGAAGAGAGTGTTACAACCTCAACAACAGCAATATGGCACAACTGGTAAGTTCATAAAGATGTATTCCTCTACATAAAGTTCTAGATTACTACAGCCTGGGAGACTGTGACGTTGTTATTATCATGTGTTGGATGTCTAGTACCGATGTTCAATAACCCAACAAATTCCTCGGTCCTCTAAAGCTACGTAGGCGTAGTATGTTATACTAAGTGTAAGGGTCCTGTATCTGTAGACCTAGGACTAGGCCTACATGTATATTATGTAGGCATAGGCCTAATCACGTCATTTGATGCTTCCACTTTGCTTACATTGGCCAAGGCCTACTCAGTGCTTGGAGATTGTCACCATTAGGCCTACCCACAGCTTACCTTGGTACCTACCTTTCCTAGTTTACTTTTACTTTCTGTGAGGGTGGTACCTTGAATGTGAGTCTTCCTTGTTTACATACAACTTTGTGTTTCATTGGGGTATTTGGATACTTGGTAACCACATTTGAGATGCAAAAATAGCGACAATCACAGGAGGTAAAGAAGTGGCATACGCATAGATCAGACCTGGTTACCAGGCCTACTATGGTTATACGGATACCAGAACAAATAAATGTTTAATAGGCCTACCTTGAAGGGTAGCTACGGCATTTAATGTGGTATCAAGAAGTTTATATATAATGTCAAGTCCTTACTTTTATGTTGTGCTATAGTAATTAAATTATCATATTATTATTAGGCCTATCGTCATTACTGTATTACCTGTACCGTACCTGGTTATTGTATATCTTGCAGAGATGTCCATTCAACGTGCATTTCATTCTTACATGCATACACTTACCTACAGTTTGTCATCTACTTGTTATCACCAAATTCACATTAATGGTCATTTTGATTATATATATATATATTTTTTTTGTATAGTTAGGTATCCTATGTAGACCTGTTCTTTAATCTTGAAGGAATTTTAATTATGGTTGTAATTGAATCTGAAACGTTTAGGCTAGTTAATTACCTAGCTGTTTTCCTTGGATTTCTGAATGTGGCAACAGTGAAGTAGAATGTTGGAAGTATGATTCTACCTGAAAAGATATCACACCTGAGCTTTGGCAAAGAGGGTTGGTTTGAATCTCATTCACCAGTAGATTGTAGCTTGTAGGCTACGCCTACTTGTTTTCAATTTTGAAGACATCTTCTTCAAAGGTCACCTCGATAAAAATGTTGTGACAGCTCTTTTGTTTTAAAAAAGCAGTAATTATTATACAGATTGGGTTCGTATTATGTGGGCCTGAGTAAGGTTGAAATTTTCAGTGACCTATATATATATATATATATATTTTTTTTTTTCTTTTTTACGAACATGGCACAAAGTAATGAAATAACAAAAATAACAAGTACCAATGTGTTTCTATTGGGCATAGTTTAAACAATTGGATAATTTACAGTAGATGTTTTTCCACCAAAAATAAGGCAATTTTTTTTCCATTGATACCTATGTTCATGCAATAACAAATTCAGCCTTCAGTTGAAGCAAGACATCGTTTCTTTTAGTGGGGTTGTGGTCTTAAAGATCTTCGAAATGTGCGAATTTACCGTACCATTGAGTTTGTATACATACTGCCAACTCAATGACCGTACTTTCATCGAGTGAATTGGTAAAAGGAGTTCAGGTAGAATTTTAACAATTATTATTTAGTAGTGCGTCGGTGGCTCGAGGCATTCGGGCCCCAGGCTGGTAACCGGCCTTGAACTCGCTAGTTCAGACTACAACAATGTGTGTGTGTGTAAGGTCTTTGAAATGACAGTCCTGCATCAACTTTCTATAATACTTCTGAATTGAATATCAATTCAGAAAGCGTTAGGTCTATTATGTCAGGAGGCCTAAGGTATCCACAGTTTTGTGGGGGTTACCATTGAAACGAGTTATGTCCCAATTATCAACTCGATATTATTCTGGTTACTGATACGTCTGGTGATGTAATTTTTCATGAATATATTTTTCATTGAAAACTTACTTGAACATTTTTAAAGCTTGAAGATTTTCAATTGGAAAAAAAATGCTGACATAGAGGCCTAAGTTGTTACCGAAGAAACTGAGTTGAATTCACTCGTAGCAATACTATACAACGATTTGCTGAACCACCTCATTATAATCAAACTTGCAATTTAAAGTAGAAATGAAGAATATTTATAATAACTGGGTTTAGTATAAGTTTTTGAACATTAATTGATCTTCACGGAATGTGTAGACTTTTCATCGACCAACGGTGGGGCCAGAACTTCTTCGTACTATTTGAAAAGTTGTTTGACATGTTCTAATTTTGAAAAGTGGGCCTACCGGTAAGTGAGGGAAAGAATCAATAAAATATTCATTGAAAATTTTCAATGAATTGAATGAAACTAAGTCGATTTTTTTTTAATTCATTTAAAAAAACGGTGAAATGAATTAGGCCTGATTGAAATCTTTTGGTTTCACGGAAAATTTCCAATGAATTGAACATTTTCTGAAAATTTCCATAAATTTATGGAAATTTTCAACGTCACGGTCCCGTCACTAGCTGCGTCTGCGTTATTCAACAGGCAACTAACCATTGTTGATGAATGCGCCCACTTACGTCACAAATCAGGATTATATGCATATCATAAAATTATCTGTCTCACTGATAATCAGCTGATATTCAAGGTTCCTTGATTGGCATCACGGACTAGTGCTTGGATGAACTACTAATTGCCCACTGGATCCCCTTATGGTTGTGTTGATGATTATTGTTCGCTTAACGACCCCACCAACAGCTACGTTATACGGCGGTACGAATGATCAGGTGATTATGACACTATGAAGTGATGATAAGTGAAAGGACGTTCACAAAAACCCACGCCCAGCGGTGACTTCAGTGTCTGACGCGTGCCTCAGCTGACTAAGCTACCGAGGGCGGCGGCATCCCCTTATGTCTTTAACCGTTCAATTTCCTGAAATAGATTGAACGGGTTTTATTGTCCTACCTCTGTTAGGCCTACACTTGCGGTCACATACTTCGGTCGATCCAGTCCGAGATGCATTGAGGGTTGCGTTGGTTGGCCGGTATCGATACGGTCGGGTTGCGCATCGAGACGGGCAAACCGACGCAACCCTCAATGCATCTTGATCCAGTCATATTGAAATGCATTCCGAAGAAAATGTTCTGACTTCCACACTAAAATTATCAGACGCACGTGTGGTAAGACTAATTACGGTCTGAGAAAAAAATAATGGTAAAATACATTTTACACAGTTTTAAAGGGCTACAGCTCTGAAACGGAATTTTACGAATAGTGACGATATTTTATTTTCCCAATTTGAGAGAAAACAAATTGTCCTGCAGAGACCACCATATGTCATGACGTGGGCTTTACCGATTTTGCATAGAAACATGAACAAACTCGAGTAATGTTTACGTCACGACTCAGAAAAAGGCCCGGGTCCTCGAGGATGAATAAATAAATTATGATTTCTGAAATTTGATAACTTGATTTCTAGTTCTCTCTAAAATAGGGGACATGACTATCGTCATTATTCATGTATGAATCTAGTTTCAGGGTTGTGATGCCCTTTAAATTTTGAAACAATCATTTTAGTTGCCCGCAAATGTTGGTACTTGGTTGTCGGTAGCACAGTTGCCAGTATTTATTGTATTGTTTTATTGGTACTGGGCAAACAACTTGCTATTTATTCTATCACAAGACACCTGTCGATTAATACTTATTCACGAAACAAATATCCCCATTGTATGGGTATATGAAATTGACGCACTTCGACTTACCACGTTATCAACTAAGACAGCGTCCTGCCTACGTCACAGCCATTTCTAATAGGTAAATAATAACACGTTCACTTTCAAGGATTTTATCTATTCGATACAGGGAAAAGATACTTGGTCAAAGCGGATGGCCTGGTATTCAATTACAGTATTATGTATTACACGATATTACGGTATAACATCACTGAAAGTAGATTTGAACGAATAATGACGATATTTCCCTCATTTTAGAGACAAATAGTATCATTGTCTCAGTTTCAGAAATTATAATCAATTTATTTGTTCTCCAGGACTCTGCCCTCTTTCTGACTCATGACGTAGACGTTTCTCTATTATATTTACGTACACCTAAACGCTAATGACTCATGGTCTCAAAAATTGATTGAAATTCCTGAAGGTGAAATGATGATTTCTAGTTTTCTTTAAAATGAGAGAAATAGATACCGCCGTTGTTCGTTAGAATCTAGTTTCAGGGTTGTGATGTCCTTTAAGGTATGGAAAGTAAGGAGTTTTTCTGAAGTTCACTGTTAGAAACTATGACGATGACCCGAGATGCGCCGGACAGATCCCCCCTCCCTCTCCCTAAACTGCGGACACGTTGTGCTAGTGGTTATTTGTTATTTAATAGTTGCTTGGTTCACCTTCTGCACCTGTTTGTATGGTTGCGGTCACATAAAGTGGCCGATCAAGCCGCATCAAAATGTATCCTAAGACGAATATTTACCGGTATTATTTTACGGTGAATAAATATATATAGCATCATTCATTAAAATCTAGTTTCAGGGTTGTGATTTCCTTCGGGTTTAAAGAATCTCGGCTCTACTGCGGCAATTAGGGAAGCAACCGGTGAGATGAATATCTAGAAATAACTTACAAACAATCAAGTGAAAATCATCTTTCACAAACTACATTTACACAAACTTACACTAAATATCTTGGTGGTAATTTAGCGAGGTCCTGGTGGACTAATGTGGAGAAAGGTTTTGTGTGAACAGGATTTCCAATCAAGATTTTTCAAGCAACAAGGAGGAAATATCTAGCTTGCAAGCAATCAAGTTGAAAATTATCTTTCACATGGGGTCGCCGAATAGCGTCTAAAGTCGACTCGGTCATGCGACATGGGCTTCGGGGTACTTTTCAATGGGATGTGGTTAGGTTTCAGGCGAGGTTGAACACCCAAACCCATGTCACACTTACCAAGTCGACTTCATTCCGGTACACTCTCTTCAGACCCCCCAGCCACATTTTGTAATTCAATCGAGCATTTTATCTTTTTGATGATTTCCAATCAAGATTTTCCAAGCTCCGGCCCACCTCCAACGAACGACACATACGTGGCGTATTATTTAAAGGCGTGGTGTGCTTTTTCCATTTAATTATGTACACAAATGTTCTTCGAAGGTCAAGATGCAGACAAGACGACCTTGCGTTAATAATGACAAATCAGCTGAGTCCGTGTCCTGGGTCGGTCAATCGTAGGCCAACGTTCGCCTATGCTGGCTGTCGGTTGCTTGATACTTATCCGATCTAGAAGGTGCCTTATTCATGAGATGTGAGGAAAGATTATCTCTCATAAAATGTCTGATTAGTATTCATGAATCAATTTTTCTCAATTTTTTTATCACTTCCAATTTTGATGTTGACAATTAAATTGAATAACGGCGGTTTCTCTATACATGTAGGCCTATGCCATATTGGATGGTGGAAATAGAGTAATTGAAAATGTAAATACTCTGTATAGGTAGAATTAATCGAGCTTTTAAAACTTCAATTCCCTTCGAGACTTTTCAAATCAAATATCCCCTTCGAGACAATTTCCATTCATTTATAATTTATAAAAATTATAAAAATAATTCATGTATTAATCAGTATTATTATAAATTAAGCGCAACCTAAATAGGCCTAACCACAATCATAAATATCAATAATACACAATGAGTTTCATTAATGGTACGCATAAGGAATGTAACTACTCTACATGTACATAGTAATATAGTGCGGTAATTAATTAATGCAGTTGAGAAGCAAATAATATGAAAAATAATAAAACCCATATAAGCCAAAGCAATTCATAATATTGCACTCCATTGGAATTCTTCATCAATACAACCATATGAGCTCTACTATTAAGCAGTGTAAGCACCTACCACTTATAAAGCTCTTGCGTTTGCCATTGGCAGTGACATTGATTTCGTCCGAGCGTAAATATTACATCTATATTCAGCACAGTCATCATCGCAAATGGCCTCCACCGTAGTATGAAAATACAAGTCGAGGCGTTTTAAGAAGACGCGTTGTTTGAATTAGAAGGAGGCAAAGAGTGAGACAGATGATGTTCGTGCACGTCTGCTCTGTGTTCTAGTGCACTGTTATTGCTTGATTGATTCTAGGAGTGTATATTATTATATCAGTGGGTCGAACTGAGTTGTGACCGACCCTCAGTATTATTAGCCCATACATTATGTAATTGAGTTGAATTTCATAATTATGTACCGTAATTCAGTTGGCAGTGTCGCGACAGTCTCAAATTATGTTGCATTGCATTTGCACTCATCAATCGCATTTGCCTAATTACGAATATTTTTTTAGTAACCTGTACTGAGAACGGAGATTTTATCAATATTTACATTTCTTTCAAATGCCCCCCCCCACCCCTTCTATTATTCCGTGGCAAGGTCTATGGATGTGCATCTAGACTTGTGTATGACGTAACCCGTGGCGGGCGTTGTTGTTGCGAGTAGTCTAATTGACGAAAGATTACCTGATACTAACCCAAAGTCGCCCCGTTGCTCAGTCAACTATCGCACTGCGGTAGTAATTGAAGTCAGGTCGGGCGTGGGTTTGAATCCTGCATAAGGCATAGGTTTTTGTAAAAGTGGTTCATCATCATCCGCTCATTCGTACCCCCATATAACCTAGCTGTCTGTGGGATCGTCGAGCAGCATTAAAAAAAAACGGACACAACCTAACCAACCCAACCTGAACTAATTTATTGTAACCTAAAACTAACATAATTTAATCCAAATTACCAGTTAAAAATACTATTATACTACATAGCAGTGACCAACAGGACTGTTTGTAAATAGCCACTTCTCTATGCCGTGTCGCATTATGATCAGGATGTACGGAGTACGTAGCCGACTACACGTTGCACTGTCGCTATCTCGCACACCCCACGTGTGAGCAGCTAGCAACTGAAAGTGGGCGGAGTCTATCGTGTTCCAACACCTCGATAAGTCGACAAGAGTTGTCTAGACGTTACGGGGGGGCTGTGAGGTGCCAAAATAAACCATGCGCACGTTCTTCAGTACACGTTCACAGTGCACGGTGTCGCCAGTACAGTATTCGCTTTGAGCGTGTGCGTTTCACCGTGACTATCACCTAGATTATTATTATTATTATTATTATTACCTTATTGTTATCTTATTCTTTCTACCTGGTGGCTAGCTAGCTAGACCACGGCCAAGGCAGTGATTTTAGTACCAAGACATCAGTGTTGGAAGACACGGGAATAATAATATAAAAAAAACTATTGTTTTATTGTTATTGTATGTCGCGATTGATTTAGCGAATAAAAATATTTGATTGTTTTATTGTTATTGTATATCGCGTTCGCTTTAATTGCGAAGCGAACGATCTGTGAGAATAAATCAGGCATAATTCTTGGTTCATTAACGTGCGTATGTGTAATTGAATATTTATCGGTCATGCATTCGTGTGAGGATGCGACTAGCTACTAGTCTGTATTAGAGTGAGTTTTATCAACCACGATGAAGGATAAAATAACAGCAGGAAAAGTTGGTTCTCCGAGTAAATCTGGTGAGCAATGTATTTACTGATCGGGTTCTGTGATCAAAGAGGGGAAATTCGATTTAGTAAAAAATTGTCAACTCTGTTTCAATGTCGACTGGGGCGGATAATGGATAGAATAT
Organism: Brachyptera putata; assembly: GCA_907164805.1. Lineage (NCBI taxonomy): Eukaryota > Metazoa > Arthropoda > Insecta > Plecoptera > Taeniopterygidae > Brachyptera > Brachyptera putata. Next base: position 22,707,670 of record OU015468.1, on the reverse strand, counting down.
AGGGGGTGCCTTTTCCAACATCAATATTTATGCTATGTGTAAAGATAGCTCCGTTTGTTGTTTAAACTTGAAATGACATATTTTTAATGATGTTTCGTAATAACGTCAATTTTTAATGTAGGCCTATACCAAAAATTGAACCACTTAGGAAAACACTAGCATTCGGATCTTATGTTCGGATTTTATGTATAGTTTTATGTTTGCTTATTACTTCATCCTTCTGTTATCATGCACACATTTGTAATCCCATATATCATATCTGTTGGTGGGGTCTTTGAGCACCATTAAAAAACTAATAATGAGTTTGTCGGAAAAGTTAAGTGATGCAGTAAAAAATTATCGAATTTATATCGATAATTACGCAAGGTTTGTAGTGATGAATTGAGTATGCTTGGGAATTAGTAAAAAAAAAAACAAGTTCTGTGCAACAAATGATATAATTATGATGAATTGTAGAACGCAAAATTTGCTTAACAGTTTAGTGACCCTGGAGATTTGTTGGCATTTGTTGGACTATTTTTAAAAATAAATATGTAAAAATACGATGTCGCTATACTTTTTCCAACTCGGATGAAAATACTCTCAATTCTTTTGACTGGCTCCCACTGACTGACCATACTAGCACTGACCATTGACATCAGTTATTTAGGAATATTCTATCAATAATAGTGATGGTCAGTGATTGCTAGTAAGCCTAATGAAATATAATTATGTACGTTTTTGGACATTTTTTTAGATATAACGTTTTTTAGGAAACCGTCACTTTCAGTTATTTGTAAATCTTTTGTCACTACTGGTGTTGTGTTACATCTTCAGGCGTCTGTAAGGAAATACCGAAATAAATCCATTAATAAAACATCTAGATAGATTTTTTTTCCCACCACAGATGTGGAAAAGTGGATTTTGACTTGGTGGTATCGACTCATATTTTGGAGTACACTTTAGAAATGTTCACCTCTTCTGTCAGTATTACTATGTTAGGTTATGTCTTCAGGTGCCCAAGGAAAAACCTGAATAAATCCATATTATTACGAATTACCCCATAGATTATAATTTTTCCCATCACAGCTGTGGCAAAATGGATTCTGACTTGATGGACTTTAACTAACTAGTCACTAAAAATGTTCACCTTTTCAAATTAGTGATGGCGACAAAAATCCAACGCGCATTATGCTACAAAGCACATTTGTGTGCCGTGTTTACGTTTCTTGCGCCAATTCCCATCAGAATGCGTCTGTAGCTTTTCCAGCCAAGCATTTTTGCCCAGCTCATATATTTATAAACACGAGTTTGTTTGAAACTTGGCCAAACGCTTTTCTGAATCTAAATAGGCTTCAGGAAGTACTGCTTACCGTGGTAGTCAGGGGTTAATTTGTGAATAAAAAGGAACAGGAACGCGCCTCGAAAGTAAACCTTCCCTTCTATTACCCCATCCCTCCTACCATCAACACCACCACTACAATAATACGGTACTATGAAGAAATACAACAGATTAATTAATTTGGCCTTAGAACGTATTCGAGACAATGTATTCGAAATTATTTTCATTTCCTTGAATGATATTTTATTATAACAAACGATGAATAAGAAACATTCTCAGAATTGGAAAATATTTATTCGTCTGTGAAAATTATATTACATGGCAAAAGTATTACGGTAGTGGATGAATACAAATCGACCCTATCATTGATTTGTTATCATTTTGAAACCGGGACGTGCGTACCGGTTTCAAAAAGGAACCGGGATGCCGTTCCGGCCCAAACTGGTGGTAGTAGGCCTAGTGCTATTATGTGATGATGAGTTATTAGAAGGGTGTAATGCATGTATTATGTCAGTGGATTGTTGACGGGAAACTAGTCCACGTGGAATGATGTTCATATTGACGTGTTGTGCGCATGGAAATAGTCGCGACCTCGGTTCTAATATTATCACCTGACTGTTGTGCAAGGACTGACTGGTCATTTAATTATTTTTAGGGTTGTGAGATAGTGAACAATACTGATCGATTACGGTCGATATTCTTTCGATCGATACGATAATCGATTCAGTTTCTACGATATGATAATAGATGATGGATATAATAAATGTATTGAAAATAATTGAAGTTATATTGGAAAATATACAACAAATATTAATTTGTTCTCGATATTAGTTATGTATATATAATAGAACTTGACTAGTTATTTATGTGGTAGAGCAATTACTTGCTTTTATTAATCATTTGTAGTCATTATTCTTGTTTGTAGTCTGTAGTTCCTGCTCTGTTATGAATGAGTACCGTATATAAACATGATCGTGTAAATATGCTTGTATTCACGAAAGTAGAACCACCCGTGCGCTAGTGGTTTGGGATTGGGGGACATCACGCGGAAACTTCTCTCGTGTAGCGAAGTTGAACAAGCTAAGAAATGGCAATTATAGTCTTGAAGCTGAATACATTGTTTAATAATGCTTCATTTAAGAGTCCATATAAGTCGATTTAGCGAAATATCATTTTTTTGTGATGACTTTTGGAAGATATCAGATATCAAAATTCTGATATGGAGCAAAACAGATATTTTTAATACCTTCAAGGTGGTATGAAATATAACTATAATACCCATGTCGCATAATTGCCAAGCGTAAACGGCTAGAAATATGTTTTTGTTGCCGTATACGCTTGACAATTTTGCGATATGAGTTGAATAATAACTCCGAAGGTATTAAAATTATCTGTGTTTACTTCGCATTAGAATTTTGATATCTCATTCCCTTCAAAAGTTATCATCAAAAACTGATTCCCAGGACTCCTTAACAAGCTCAGAAATGGCGACTGTAGTCATAAAACTGTACACATTGTTTAATAATGTGCCATTTAAATACTGAAATAATTCTATTTCGGATACAAAAAAAAAGCTAATAAACATTGACAGCGTCCTTGGGTTTTCGTATACCCGTTAGGCTACTTTCGAGACTGCTTCTTTGCTAACGTGTTCGACTAGTTTGTCGGCCACCCTACCCAGCCCAGGTATTGTTGCTAGGAGCACTGTACTGTGTACCCTAACCTTACCGGTCGGTTGCTAAGACCGAACAATACCACACAATACGGTACAAATAGTAAACACCAATCTGACAATATTTCTCCAGCTAACATGAATGATGTAGGTAGTGAGTAGAGGGGGGATTTTTGTTCCAATTAGGAGGGATATCGATAATTCATCTTCTCAACTTTATTTTTCGATTTTCTCACCCTACTTTGATGACATGCACTTCATTTAATTCACTATCTGTGAGGACAACAATGGTTGTATTATTTTAAAAAAATTGGCTTTATTGAAAAACGAATAATTTAGGGAAAAACTGATTGCCAGAAATTCCTTTTTTGTGATTGGTCCATAATAGTCACTAAGATCATAATATTGAACCACTCTTTTCTCGTTGTCTCGTGTTCGTGGTTTCCCTCAGTCGTTCGAGTGACGGAGTTTCGAACAGTCCACGGCCGCTTCCTTCTCAGTACAGCCAACTCTGTTGTCACGCGTGGCGTGGCCACTAACTAGTGCCAACCAGCCAGTTAGTGGTGCCAACCGCCCGACGCTATTGGCGCTCAGTCGTGTTACTGGTTATTAACCTGCTGATAGCCTTCGACTGAACAGCGCTTGTGTTCGCAACAGAGATAGTATACATGCCCCCAAGTCTTGATTGCTTGTAAATAACACATTCGCTCAATAATAAACAAGCAGTAGCTTATTAGGAAAACTTCATAGTTTTAGTTCACCTTTGAGCCGATTACGAGTGAGTTTCTCTGTCTGCTTGCTCGGTTTCTTGAATGAAACTCTTTCAAATTAACCGCTCTCGGTAGCTCGGTCAGCTGAGGCACCGCTTCGGAAACTGAAAGTCACCGTTGGGCGTGGGTTCGAGTCCCGCATAAGGCATGGGTTTTTGTAAACGCCATTCCATCCATAGTTTCATGATCACCTGCTCATTCGTACCCTCGTATAACCTAGCTGTTGGTGGGGTCGTTAAGCAAACAGTAATCCATTAATCAATGTTTCGAATGATGAGTTGAACTTGAAATCGGGAAAACGCAGCATATGAGTCTCACGAGGTATTTTCCATGGCGATTGCTTCCTTCCCACTATCATTTTCACTATCAAAGAAACCTTCATGTCATCGTCCGGTTGTAACATTGATCATGCATCCGACACCAATATATCTTGTTTATCATCCTAGTGCTCAAAACATGTGAAATTAAACAAAAAAAATCAATTCGATTGGTTACTTTGTATGACCTGTAAGCGCATATTTTTTGTTTCAAAAGGGGACGATAAGCTCGATTTTTCTGGTATGCGAAATGAAATTCTTCGCTACGCTTTTCCAATTTTAAGGCATTGTTATGAAAGTAATTACTAAATTGTAGGCCCATAAACTCTTACCGAAATATTCTTTCGCAAGTAGTTCAATATGCTTCCAGATTTTATTGAATTCATAATCACTAGTACTTTCGACGTTCGCATTTTTTGCACATGCTATCTATTTGTAGGTAGGTATTACCTGTCAATTAAATCGAGGTGATAACGTACACTATCACGCTACTGTGACATTCAAACAGAAATCCAGTTGGCCTTGGTATGTTTTTTTATCGTATGTCCTTGTATTATTATTATATTCGAATATGCGATGTTATATTATGTTATATAAGCTCTCATGGCGGACGTGAACTCATCATTAAACGTGATTTATCGTTTGCGAAAATATTAGCTCGACTATGAAATGGTAATCAGGTGCCATGAAGGAATTTGATAATTGTAGTTTTGTTACGATTAACTAACATTTAATTATTATAATTTATCAAAGTTGAAATAATATCAAATATACTAGTGAGTTGCTAGTATTTTTGATAATATGTCGGACAATTGGTCTTTGTTCTATAAATTCGAAAATATAATGATCTTGATAATGATCCTCTACATAACTTTTTAGGAATACATTGTTGTTTCATACATTGTTGTTTTATCTCAGCCCTCTTGGTACTAATCTCACCCAAGGTGCTTATATCTTGATGTTCAAGTTTGTGCTGAATGCGATATTATACCCGATGATTCGACCGACTGTTTTATCCAGAGCGTGAAATAAAGCTCGTTGCGATTGGAAACCGATTTAGTTTGTTTCTAATGTTTTTGTCGGTTATTCTCTCATCAACGAAAGTCATTAGTACCGTATATGCCGTTAACATATTATTGTGAGGATGTTGAAAACGATTAACACGGCAATTATGACGTGATTTTAAATACATTTCATTTTAATTTGTCTGATGATATATTATTATATCATCATTTGTCTGATTTTATTTCTTTGGAACATGATATGTACAGTAACAAAGTAAATCGATCTCCATGTTATTTTATTACCTGGTAGTCGAGGTCATTTTGAGTCACTTTTATAACTGATATTCTGTAGGTCCAATGGAAATAAATGTTAACTACATTAGATAGAATTGAGTTCATTGCGGCCGTTGGGAATAAGATGGATTGAAATATCAGGATGGAAAATTGTAATCTTCCATAAATGATGCAGTATTTTATAAAATTGGGAATAGCTGCCCTCACTCGAAGAATTGTACTGCTTAGCTAGGTCAGAGAAGCAAGAAAGGTATTTTCAATATTTTCCTTTCATCTCCATATTGCATTCTCCAATGTGAATTCCTTATTTTTCAAAACGTAGTCAAGATATCTTCCTTTCATCCTTTTTGTATAGATCTTTGTGTACCTTTATGATTCAAATAACGTGCAATAGTTGGCAATAATGCCAAAATAATCACTAGACTTGCTACCAATTGAGCAAATCATACATGTTAAAACCTTTATTGTTCCCTAAAATACCTAGAAAAATATACCGTAACGAAACATTAAATAACTGATACTGAAATTATATAAAATTGAAATAATTAAAGATAACATAAAAAAATCATGATACTTGATTACCTTTGGGTGATACAGAAAGTGGATTTGTAACACCTTGGTAAAAGAACTTGGAATTGCATTGGAGTATTGTTGTATGGAATGGCTGTAGTCAGTTGGGATCTCCACACTCGAGCTTTGGTGAATCCACATACCATATTACTTCTCTATTGTGCTCATTATCGTCCCAGAGTGGTTTTATTCCTGGTCCCAACTTCCAACCTGTTATGAAGCATTAGTTCCGCTGTTACCATGCTATCATGTTGTATTGTTTCTACTTGTCTAGGTACTCAAGCCAATCTAGTTAAGAGTTTCAGGTCTTCATGGTATTTGAACAGTTGATTTGTAGAACTTGGCATATTTACACAAATGCTGGGAGACAGGCACCACCTATTTTGACAGATTGACAAAAGTAATAGTTAACCAATTTAGCTCATCAAGTTGGCCATAGTTAGTGATATTTGGGGCTTCGTGTCTGTACGATGATAGGGCTGCTGTTTAGATAAATCTCCATATGCTGAACACAGTAAGTTTCAATAAAATGTTACTGCAGTTTTGATCATGTAATGTGAATAGTGAGTAGTGTGACGATATATTTTTACGATATATTTTTACGGGCAAATTTCCTTTTATTTGATATAAATAAGTTGCAAAGATTCAATAACATGCAGTTATGGAAAAATCTGTGTTGATTAATGTGTTGAAGGTTAAACACACCTAATGGAGAAATAAATCCACTTCATACGCATAGCTGCCCCTGTGGCTCAGTCAACTATTGCTTACTGTGGTAGAAACTGAAGTCGTGTTGTGTGTGGGTTCGAGTCCCGCATAAGACATGGGTTTCTGTAAACGTCGCTTCATCATGTCATTATCACCCACTCATTCGTAGCCCCGTATAACCTAGCTGTTGGTGGGGTCGTTAAGCAGCATTAAAAAAATACATTTCCTCAATATTATATTTATATAATTAGTCGCACAGAATAGACCTATATAGTTTGTGATTGAAATGTGTGAAGCTAATTTTGAGTAAATTTATGTTCAAGGTAGGAAATAATGAATACTATCAATCATAGATGAAGGATATACAACTGGGACACTCCATGTTTACCGCAAAACAAAATTGACAAAACTAAACTCCCTGTGCACTCACCAATGTCTGTATTTGGTATATATTTCCGATCGCTGTAGAGCGCAACAATAGGGGTGGGCGAGTAGCGATAGCCAGTTACAAGGAAATGTAGAAGTAGAGAGAAATCAGTTCTATTTCAACGTTGTGTTACAGTTCTTGAGTTTATCTTTCTCATGTACTAATGTTTTAAATAGAATCATACTGATTATGTAGATCAACATTTGATTGAAGTTTCCACAGTCCTATCACAGAGATTTTTTCGAGATTATCTTGCTATCATCTTGCAATGAAACTTATGTTTTGCTTGGCCTTAGCTAGAAATGGGCCATTCTTATGTAGGTCACAATATATTTTAATAAACTATATTTATTCATGATTAGTTGGTAGGAAGCAAAATACCAACCAGTTTTCATCCAGTAATTCATCATACTTTACATAATTCCTTTGTGACAAACTTTAAATAAATTTATTCAGCAATTTTTCCCATCTTATACTTTTTTGTTTGTAATACAGAGTTTTTTTTTGTTATTACCACAGTCAAGCCCTTATAAGGCTTTGTGGATGAGCAATGTACATTTCTTTATCTGTAATTTTTTTCTATCTTGTTTTCTCAATGAGAAAAAAAGAATCACCCAACCCCACTCTCTCATTAATATAAATGTACAGTATTGTGGCCAGAGTGAGCGAATTCTTGCAAGTAATTTTAGTCATGATTCAGTCATGTTACATACAAATAATTGAAAATTATCAATTGGCAGATACGTGAGGGTTCAGACCAAAGGCCGAGATAAACATTCGAACATTTGCAAGTTTGTTTCATCGTGTCACGAAGTTCAAGTTGGCACGGTTCCTCTTTTCATTCTTTGTGATCGGTGATCACACCCTGGTTATACTAACAAGCTAATCTTCTAATAATCCCAAAAACTATTATATATTTCCATTTAAAATTGAGAAGACTTATGATTTGGAGTAGCGCATCTAGGTAGTTTGTGAATATCTGTCTAGGAGTATAATAATTTCAAGAGTGTTGCACCATAACTTACGGTACTTGAATATTTAATTCTGATTTGTGGAAGTATTTTACATTTTATATTTAAAAATTATCCAGACCTCATATTCAGTCTGGGCTAGAGTAGTAGCATAGAGTAGAGATGCTCTAGTTCTTTAGAGTTCTTTATTTTATGGAAGTAGACGATGTAATGGTTGTAGAGTCACAATAACAGATTTTGATGTTGTTTTGCATCAACTGTCGGCAAACTAGGTGATGGTTCAGAGGTTGCGCTGGTAGACGATATGCACTGAAGTGCGGTCTCTCAACTGTAAAGAATACCGCAGATTTTGTGCATTTGAACGTAACAATTAAGAGTCGATGTGAGTCGATTCAGCAGAATATCAGTTTTTTGGTGATAACTTTTGAACGGTATGAGATATCAAAATTCTGAAAACGAGGACGCACAGATATTTGAAGTACCGTACGTTCAAGGCGATGTAAGTTGAAGATATTTATTCCATATCGCATACTGTCGAGCGTATACGGTTGAAAAATGTGTATTTTTAAGCGTATACGCCTGACAATCAGGCGATTTGAGATAAATAGTTGATACTTACACCGTCTTGAAGGTATTGTTGCTCGGCATTCAAATTCCTTCACCTTAAAATGAGTCCGCCTTGCTCTCTCGCGTTCAATCAATAAGACTGAACTCGGGCTGAGTATTTTGTGGATGTCCTCAAAATATCCTGACATATCCTTAAATTGCTTTCCTGTCCAGGAGATTGAATATAATGAGTGACACCAATGTTTTTCTCTCTTCCAGAAAATGGTTCATCCGTTATGAAACCGATAATTGTGAAAGCGCCGAAAGACAGACGGAAATTCAACCAACGAGCCAGCGACTTCTCCGACGTAGACGATTGGCCGACCTTGGGCGGAGCTCCGGAGGTTAGTAACTTGTTTTCGTGCATTCCAAGTTTTCTTCTCGACATTGATCTTTTGAGTTGTTGACAGTGGCTTAAATATCAGCGGCGACGGCTAAATCTACTTCAGGGGGGGGGGGGGGGGGGGCCCACTGAGAGTTGGCTAAAATTATAATTTATATGTTTGAAACTGTTTCGAGGACATCCACAAAATACTCAGCCTGGGTTCAGTCTCATTGATTAAACGCGAGAGAGTAAGGCGGACTCATTTTAAGGTGAAGGAATTTGAATACCGAGCAACAATATACTTCTCGAGCATATAAGTCGAGCAACAATGAGTAGTTCTATTTGGAAGGAAGGCGTTGCTTTTCGTATTCAGGCGAGATTAATATCCACTCAAGTCGATCTAACTGGAAGTACATCATTATTTGGTATTTCCAGGGTATTATTCTATTTGGTGCATTTGATTAATTAATGTGATTAAAGATAAATGTATACTGATAGCAAATGTTATCTTGTTTGTGTGTATGTTTTTTTTATGTAATTTTTGCAAGTTTTTATAGGCTACTTGATGTATTATCTGGGACATTATTTATCATATTTTATTTGGTACTTGAAAGTGAACCAGGTCTGTATTTGCCAGACTAATGATAATATAGATAGTCAATGAAATAGAAAATTATAGATATGAATTGAGTCATGAATATACAGTGATGAAAATACTCTATTGAATATGAATATACTTATGAATATACTCTATGCATCGTTCCCGGATCCATCGTTTTCTTGATTCTATCATTCATTTTTTCTCACCCCACTCCCATATAATAATCAATGTTGAATTTTCCTGGATGGTTCATTTTCCTGCATGGATGGTTTTATTTTGCTAGTCCCCTGGGAAAACAATGCATAGAGGTTTCACTGTAGAAAGCAATGTCAGAGACCAAACCATATTTATTAAAAAAAAACAGTTCTACTATTTACAATGCAGAATAGTGGTCTAATATATAGGAAGTTATATGGCTAGAAGACTTCAATCCTTATTGTATCTTACATTTACATCTTCATTATCTATTTAATTAGTAATATATGTACTATCTTGCTCATGTAATTCAACATTGAATGGCGCACTGACACTAAATGAGTGAAGATTATTATTATCATTATATTCTGTTGTAGATGTGTTGTTGCCATGGTCTTGTCTATTCTGACAGGCTTGTGCTCTATGTTGTTTTAAAAAGTCCTTGAGATTAGTAATTGCATTAAATCTGGTGTAATTTCAAATTAAAGGCAACAGAAAACATCCTGTGCTTTAATCTAAATAATTATGCTAATCTGGTCTGCACTTTGTATAAAATAAGAATTTATTTTATTATATATAAATAATTAGATCTTATTTATATTTCATTTTATATATCAGGGTAATACTTTAAATTTTCTTGAGTTTGTGTAGATTAGGCCCTATTATACAAATCAAAACCACATGCAACCAAATATAGGTAATTTAAAACCAAATATATCTACTAGTAGTTTTAAATGAATCTTATTTCACCTCTCTTTATTTCTTATTCTATGATGATATTCTATTGTAGAAACTAAGCTATATCTATGTATTTGACAGTACAAGTAGCAGTACAAGTGTTGAAAAGTGGAACTTGTGAAAAGTCACAAAATGAAGCGCGCGCACATTTCAATAATATAATTTATTATAAATATAACATTGGTGACAGTTTATTTGTAACATTTTGGCGGCCATATTGGGATTTAAAAGCGCACTCTGTTATTACTTTTAGTGTCGAATTGTACTTGCATTGGTTTACAAGGATTTAAATGAAGTAGGCCTGCTCAGTTCTGAAATGCATTCATGTGATATTAGTCGAGTGGGTTTCGTTCTGTAGGCTCTATGTTTGGCATTGATTAGATCTATGAGCATGTTTTGTGTGATTAGATTTAGCTCCTACATCTTATTATAAATGTTTTTTTCAACACATTGATATTTCATTAGGTAACCTTGACTGTATTATGAAGCAAAAAACATGAGATATCAAAGATTGCTTTACCAGGTTGGAGAATACAAGTAATCAATTATACAATTGTATAATTTACTGTGCCAAAACAAAAGTTGAGGAAAATTCAAAGAAAATTAAAAAAAAAAGGAAATTCAGAAGTTGAGGATTATTTGTGTGTGTTATTTAAGGCCAAGCTTTGAAAAAAAAATGTTTTTTTATTCGTGCGATGGTTCGTTATATTATATTGGGAATAGTTTCACAGCAATTGTAAAATGATAACGCCTAAAAATAACATCCCGCGTGTGATGTAACATTGTATAAACCGAGAAAAGAGAAAAACACACTGAACGTTCTCGAATACCTATTCAACCGAATTTCCTGCTCGGTAATCAGTGGGAACTCTATTAACGTTCTCGATTCACGTTTGTTTGCAGAAAAAGCCCCACTCGGGCGTCAGTGTGACGGTTGGTAAACAAAACGGCCACTCGAAGGCCGGGAGCTCTGGCCAATCGGATGGCGCTCCCAGTTCCCTCTCCTCGGAAGGTGACAAATCCGATGTGAACGGAGATATGGAAGACAACGGCGAGAATCACAATCCTGACGCGTGCAGAACGAACACGGCGGCAGACGCTGCAGAAAGACGGAAAAAAAGTGAGTTTTAGCGACGAGACTCACTGTGCGTTCTACCCAGGACTATAGCTCTCTACGATAGTTACGCAACTTGGACTTCTCCCATGTTCTCCTAGCTGACGATCGTCTCCAGAACCTACCGTAAATCTCCTGTTGGAGCTAGCTACAGAGCTCTGATGGCCTGAGTAGACTCTCTGTCCATTGTAGATACAGTATCCACTGTAGATACAGTAGCTATAATCCTAGGTTCTGCCGACTATTACGTTCATACATATTCCTGGTTTTCAGATAGTTTTCCTCGTCTTGCCCAAATGTAGGTAACCTAACCTGTCAACAAATGACCAACCGTCGAAGTAATACTTCCCTACCGAAACGTGGAAGTTTGTTTATTGAATTGCATATAATTTTCAAGCTTTCATTTTAAATATCTGTAATCATTTAATTCTTAAATATAACATTGGCACAGTCTAATTTTAAGATTATTGTTACGCACAGTAGTATTTGAAATAAATAAGGAGGTCATAATCAAGTTTCGAATACAAACAATATTTACCTCATCAAGAATTTACTTTGTTCTTCTATGCCTGCCGATACAACAATTCACGTACATTATTATTGGAAGATAATCATTCTTCCATCATTCTTTCATTGATCATTCTTTGTGTCTCATATTATTTGGTGCTTTCATTTCGTCTTTGTTTTATGTGAGAATGTGTAAGATATAGGCCTTGAATGTAATAATGAGAGCTAGCAGTCACTTGTCCTTATCTCGGAAGACTTTATCATTTGTATCAATTCGTCACATACTTGACAGCTATTCGTTACTGCAAGGTTCGCGATTTTGGCACTATCACATTATTTTTCTACCTAAAGACCAGTCCTACCCAGTCTTTACAAACGGGTACTCAGTCTTCAAATCCCAGGACCGATGTCATCACTAACCTAATAGTGTATCTCTTATCCCACCCAGATCTGAAACAGAAATGGGTACCGCTCGAAATCGACTTGGTCAAGTGTCGAAACAAGCGCGATCGTTCGCCCAAGTTCCACGGCGGCCATTACCGTGACCGCAACGGCGACCACTCTGACCACCACAACGAGGAGAACTGGCGTGACGGCGACCGCACCAACGGCAACAGCTACAGGGGGCGGGGCGGAAGGCCGCGCGGGAGGGGAGCTCGTGGCGGCGGCGGCAGGGGTGGGAGAGGGGGATTCAGGAGAGGGGGGTCGCATCACGATTCCGATTATCCAGACTATCCCACAGATTATACACAGGTAGGGATAACACTTTTTCTATTTATGCTAGTGACCGTTGCAATATTTTCAGTTGGTTTGTAACTCGGGAAGTCTATAGATAGTTGGTTACCCGTCTTTTCACATTATCACATTTTCAAACGTATTATCAAGAAAAATGTGCTATTGGGAAACGTGTTGATGAAATTAATTAAAATTAATTGCCCTAAGGAAATGCCTCAGGGGACCAAGCTGAAAAAACGTCATCAAGTAAAAACGTAGTACATGTATTGAGAAACGTATTAGGGCGGTTTCACTTCATTTATACTTTGTTAACTGCCTAGTTTCTTGTTTGAGCAGGCTTGAAAACAATATTCATGAACAAATTTCATATAGAAACCAAAATGAGGTGCAGAAATAATTGGACATTGTTTTTGTTTGCTGTCTAACAACTTGTCACGGACTCGGTTGATGCTAGAAAACAAATGAGATGTATAAATGAAAAATCGTACTTACATGTAAGAACATAAACCCTTGCTAACTCAAACTCTCACAATTCAAATTTTGCTGCAAGTTGGACTATAATTCTGTTCTGTAAATAGTTTCGGCCCATTCGCTTGATGTTAAATGTTGAATATTACGATCATTCTACACTCAATAATACTCAATTTCATGATAATACAAACTTTTTATCGTTCCAAATTGTAATTTTCCGGTCCATTGATTATCGAATTATATGGGTTCATTGTACTAGAAATGTAACACCGACATTTGTCCCTAATTAAACTCCGTGTAAACTCGAGATGTGTAGTCAACTTTTTTGTGGATGCCTCACAAAGCTGTTGATAATTACTGTGTCTTTGAACAACCGTGTTGTCAAAGCAACACCTGTTCCTACTTGTGACGTTCAGAGCGCATTGTTTTGCCACCAACCATATTGTTCTTGTGTTTGTTTATTCATTTGCTACAGATAAGGATTAATTACTGGTACCTTTCATTGTTCTAAACACCCACAGCTTACCTTGTGTGGTTGTTTTTGATCAGGCACTTGTGACGTGATTGAATGTCGTAACGAATGTTTTGATGGTGTCAGGCAATTTCAACGCCTTGCGGCAACCGGTAGTCGAGTGTGATTGTGTTTCATCGCGCTGTTAATTCCGTTTTAATCACAACGCGATGATTTGTGTTTTGGTGACGTGGCGAGCTCCAAGTTCTTGCTCTGTGCCGGTCAGAAGCAATAATAACAACATTTGTGAAGTTTATTTCTGATGAAAATTAGAAAGGAGTGTACTGAAACGTTAATATTTACAGTAACAAGGAAAGTTACTACCGTTTTACCAGTGAACTTTTCTATAATGGAAGCAAGCATCTGTTAGTGAAATTGCTTGTTGGTTTCTTTTAATTCGGTTTAAATCATCGACATAATTTAATTTTCTGTTGAAATTGAACTTGGAACGTTTTGATGCAATGGTTTACTAGAGGAGCGTATGGAGTATGGACCAGGTTTTACAAGCTGATTTTGTTTTCAGATAAATTTAGAGGACATGAAAATACTTGCAATTTTTTGTTGTAGGAAAATGAGACAAATTAGTTTAGTTTTTAGTTGTGTTTACTTCACAGCATTTTCTCGAATGGGTACTTGGAATTGTGATTTATTCATCATATGAATTCCAGAAATTATAATCAATTTTTTTATCCTCCTGAATATCGCATCGTTTTTGTGTTGCATGATTTTATTTTGTCTTGTCTGTATTTTTTTCTCAGGTAAACAAGTTTACCGGTCCCCCTGACAATACCACGTTCACTATGCCGTACATGGGCACTTTGTATTTCGACACCAACAGCTACATGCATCTCGATGGCATCAAGATCAAGGAATATATTAGAAAACAAGTGTAAGTGTCAAGTCATGTTCTGCTATCTGTTATCGGTGCGATAGTTTCCTATTCCTTCTGTAAAAGCCGACTGTGGGCGGGAATAAAGATGACAGCAAGTGGCTTTAGACGAAATTTCTTGATCGAGATGTTGAAATTGGGTAAAATTGAATTTCAAAAGGGATCATTCTGTGTTTCGTGGCATACTGTTGAAAAACAACGGCCTTAATCGAACAAAATCGAATAAAGTTGTGTTTTTAAAGGCCTTTCGAAACCTCATAATTTCTTCAAATCGGGGATAGAAACTTGAATCTAAGGCTTGAGTCGTCAGTGTGAACTTACTTGAATAGAAATGATGAGTATAAATGATTTAAATATAAATGAATATAAATTATCTTTTTGTAATTCAACACATTTAATTTATTCCATCTTCCTGTTTATGTTCACCATTCTTATGATAATTACATATTAAAATACAGTCATTTCACAAATGTAGGCCTTATAACAATCTTGACATTTAGGCCACACAGAATAACATAAGGTTAGCGACACTGATAAGTTGAGGCCTTGTTATTAGCAAACAGCAAAAAAAATCTTATGAATGTAACCCTTTTGTTTTCAGTGAATATTACTTTAGCGAAGACAACCTGACCCGCGACTTTTTCCTGCGTCGCAAGATGGACTCCGAAGGTTACCTGCCGGTAGCGTTGATAGCTTCGTTCCACCGAGTGCAGGCGTTGTCAACAGACTATCAGCTGATTGTCGACGCAATCAGCGAGTCACAACTACTGGATATGACTGACTTCAAGGTAAATGTTGTTGTTGTTGTTGTTGTGTTATTGTTTAAAGTGTCAGTGACACGTGTAGTGTGGCTTGGTGTAGAGTATATTAGAAGAGGTCATATTTCTTGGAGTATTTGAGTTCGTACAATTCACACGTCCTTTATATTATTTAATTGTCAGATATAACGACTCGTTTTGTTCCATTATCATGGTACTGGTAGGTTTTCATTTCTCTTTTTGTCCCACAGAAAGTTACGGTAATTTTGGTATGACATGATAACCAAATCAATAGGGCCTACATACCTTTTTATGTCATTTTAATTAACCTTTTTATGTAGACATTCAAATTGTAATAAACATTCGGTTTGTTTAGGAAAATAGCCTGAGGCTTGATGAATGAATTGGGTGAAAGAGAAAGCCATTTTGTATATTTAATGAACAGTAGAGTATTTAGACCCAAGAACATGATGAAGTGTGCTTTAGGCAGTCATATTTTCATTTCTAACAGTAGGCCTGTGATCAATCCTTTGATGTTTTAGTGTTATTAAAAAACAGATACAGTGAAACCTCTATCCATTGTTTGATCCATCCAGGAAAATTTAGCATTGTTTATATGGGAGTGGGGTAAGAAAAAATGAATGATACAACCAGGAAAATGATGTATCCGGGAACGATGCATAGAGGTTTCGCTGTATTCAATCATCATTGATAGATATCGATTTCTAACCTGAACAAATTACCTCGCGGTCGACCCGCCTTCAAACCCTAACCAACCGAACCTACTTCTAGGTCCGGACAAAAGTGGATCCGCTCAAGTGGCCTATCGCGGAAGCAGCCGGGCAAGAACCGGGCAGCGAAGTGGGCGTGTTTACCGGGCACGAAATGCCCGCCAGCATACACCACTACAGCAGCGCCCCGACCACCACCGCCCCTCAGTATATCCTGACGCAGATACCTCCGCCGCCGCACCCGCGCCAGTACCGCACTTACCAGCCCCCGGTCCACACTCACGTCCAGCCGCTGGCCGACAACCTCAACCCCGACGTGCCCGAGTTCGTTCCCGTCAGCGTGCACGCGAACGATGGACAGCAGTGGAACGGAGACGAGGAGAAGAGCGAGCACCTTGACGAGTCGGAAAGACTTAGCGCGGAAGGTGTGTAGTTCTCTCTTTTGGCTATGCTGTTATTATTATTATTACTATTATTATTCTTATACAGCGTAATACACTGTATACAGGTAGTGAGAATAGAGCAGGAGCCCCGTAACAATATGTGCCTCATTACCTGCATAATATAATTTATAAAATTATGAATCATGAATTGGATCAGTAAAAGAAAATATATAATAGCTTAATGTAGCTTTTGTACAAGTTATGTGTCGCTGTTGTGAGGCTTGAGGATTAGAATATGACGCTCAAGTTTGTGGTTGACGGAGAAAATTGATGGAAATCAGGTTGGCCGTTTGATTCGATCGATTCGATAGATTATAAATTGATTGGAAAAATTGAAAATAAGTTGAATACTAATAAGCCGAGTATTACCAACCATAAAAGAAATACAATTTGATGTTGTGCACTACGGTAAACCCTCGTTACTCCGAAATGGAAGTGACTAACAATCTTTCATTTGTTCCAGTTTCTGCCGAGATTTCCGACTCACCCAAACTGTCGAACGGCGTGAACGGTCGCACCGAAGAAGACAGCTGGCTCGAGGTGAAGAGACGAGTGAAAGCTCAGCCCAAAGAGAAAGACGACAAGAAAGACCGCGACCACGCGGAAGAGCGCGAAGAACTGGATTTTCAGTTCGACGAAGACATCGAAGGCCCCGTACCTGCCCCCCGCAACAACAAGTTCACCGATTGGTCGGACGACGAGGACGACCCGTCGTACGACCTGAGCGACCAGGACATCAACAAGCTTCTGATCCTGACGCAGAGCGGAGCCACGGCTGCGGTGCCGATCGCCGCGGCGACACGGTTCGCCAAGCACGAGGGGTACGATCGCACGGGCGACTGGACCACTCGGGTTAAACTCACGCAGGACTTGGAGCAAGCGATCAACGACGGTCTGAACTATTACGAGGAGGGACTCTGGACCGATCAGGAATGGGTGAGTTGATTGTGATTTTAATTTTTAATACAAAATTGCTTTTTGAAAGTAGTGTAGAAATGAGAGATGAGAAATTATCAAGTGTCCAAGAGAATCTGTGAATGATGTTGTGAAAAAAAAAGACTATTTCAGTGTAGTAAACCCTCGTTAATCTGAAATGACCGACTCCAAGTTCGAAATGCGTGAAATTTTAGAACAACCGAGTTTGGGTTACGAGGGTTCACTTACCGTACATCTTGATAATTTAAAATTATATTTAAATGATGGTAGTGTCGACTCGCAAACAGCTGCTTCAATTACTGGGGTAGAAAATGGCTTATTACGTAGTTAGATATTTTCAGGATGACCGAAAGAACAGTACAGTGGAACCTCATTAGTACGTTTTCCAGAGGACCAGACAAAAAAACTTAACACAGTAAAAAATGTACTAAAGAAATTATTCAACATGTATGAGGATATGGATGGGATAAAAAAATAAAACTTACCAAGGTGAAAAATGTACAAAGAAACTTACTAAAGAGGTTCTACTGTATTTCTATTGGCTCGGAGTGAGGACTTGACCCCATGTGTTCCGACTTGAGGAACCTGGTTATTACGTCTGAAATACGTTGTCACGTCTTTAGTCAACGTCTTTATGACAAGTAGCTTCCCGTCACGTGATATTTGCCCAGCTATATTACGAGTATTATCCATCAGGTGCAACCATCTCGTTCACGTTCTGGCAGTTATAAGACGGTGAACATAATCACGCAGGAGGACTTTGAGAAGATGGCGCCGCGCGCTCCTCGTAAACTGAACCCCGAAGTACCCCCACCTCCTCCCCCATCCCTCGCCCAACCCTCGCCCCTCGACGACAATGCCGACGCCTCGTCGCTGCAGGTAAGACCCGAGCAGATGTGTTTCCTTACAGGTGTGTGTGCTCGTCACGTGGTTACGTTCTTCTGCCTGCCTGCCTGACGCTAACTGTCGTTCGTTTGTCTGTTTTGCTATAATCCGATCTTGAAGGACATCACAACCATGAAACTAGATCGATATTCATTTCTCTAACTTTGGAGAAAACTTGAAATCATCGTATCACTTTCATAAATTGTAGTGCATTTATTGCACTGGCGATTATAACCAGCTCGACACATTCTGACTCTGTATTTATTAAACGTTGTAATGCCTACGTTATGACTCGTGGTCTCTGGAGGACAAAAAAAAATTAATCTCAATTTCTGTGATTGAGATGGTGATTTCTAGTTTTCTGTAAAATTAGGGAAATGAATATCATCATTATTCATTAACATGTAGGTAATTTCAGGGTTGTGATGTCCTTCAAATTATTTACAACTTAGTTATAATATGGTAGTTCCGAGTAATTTCTGTCTAACTGACATTTCAAATCTCCACATTGCAATTCATGAGAGCTGGCAAGTGATTCCCAACCTAACAATCTTGCACATTTAGTTACAAGTTTGTAGCGTTTGATACCCCGATTTTTTAAATTGCAATCTTGGTATGAATGTTGTAATTCTAATCTGCTCGATATATTCAGGCTTTGTAGATTTATAATACCTAGTTAGTGAATGAAATTTGTGGATACTCCATCAATCTAGTACTGTTATGGAGATAACTACGGCATTATACTGTCAACTAATTGACAAAATAACCATGCTGTTGGTGATACCCTGAAAAAAAGTTTTTCGAAGTACCACTACTTCTACCCTTGGTTAGTTTTCTATCAATTGGTTTTTGAAACTTGAGATTTTTTCAGAACTACCAAACTTAACAGTTTACTCAGTTCACCGGTTTGATGGTTCGATTATTCTATCGGTAACTTCGGCTGACAGAACACCGTATTTATTTGTTGATCAACTTATAATATTTAATATTCCGCTTTTACTAAAGTACTCTCGATATTGGAATATGTGTGTAAGTGTCATTGTTTGGTTATTTTCAAGTTAGAATGTTTCCAGCATGTGATGGTGTAGGTGTTGATATTGATCACTGTAACAACTATTGGGTACCCTAATGTGTATTTGGGCCGCGTGACGAGCATATACTTGAATAAAGTATACTCGGTTGTGTGACATGTGCTTGGGTGTCGAACCTTACCTGAATCCCTGACCACATTTACAACCATCCATTCAAAAAAAAAAACCCAAGCTCATGTTAGTCGAGTGTACTTTATTCCGGTATGCGCTCTTCAGTGTCCTCGTGTATTCCAATGTATAAATGAGTAAATTGGTGCTTGCTGTACTGCTTGGATTAGAACTAATAGTTTGTAGGGCTAAACGGTTTCATTTTCATAATTTTAATTTTAATCTGTTTTGTAAATTTTGTGTTGTTATCCCAGTTTATTTCTACTTATTTCATTGTCTTTTATGACACTTGAAATTATGTGAACTGGGAATATGAATTATTTGCGTTTGTAAGGGCCCATTAATGTTATGCAGTTTATGGGTTATTGAAATACTGCAACAAGTACCGTAATAAAAAATATGTGCAATGAACTTTGCCAGTTTAAACACAGGTATTTGAAGTTGATTTCTTAGCTGGCTATGGTACATGGTTTTTTAAAGCTGGAATACCTGGGTTAGAAGTAATATTCTGTAATTGGTTTTATTTTTATAATTTCAATTGTATCAGTTTTATGAATTTTGCTGTCATCCCAGTTTATTTCTATTTATTTCATTGTTTTTCATGACACTTGAAATCATGTGAACGGGGAATATGAATTATTTGCATTTGTACTGGCCCATTAATGTTGTGCAGTTCATGGGTTATCGAAATACTGCAACATATATACACTAATGAAAAATATGTGCAATGAACTTTGCCAGAACTTGACAATGAACACAGGTATTTAAAGTTGATTTCTCAGCTGGCTATGGTACATGTTTTTTTAAAGCTGCACTACTTGGATTAGAACTAATATTCTGTAATTGGTTTTATTTTTATAATTTCAATTGCATCAGTTTTATGAATTTTGTCGTCATCCCAGTTTATTTCTATTTATTTCATTGTTTTTCATGACACTGGAAATTATGTAAACTGGGAATATAAATTATTTGCATTTGTACTGGCCCATTAATGTTGTGCAGTTTATGGGTTATCGAAATACTGCAACATATAACAATAATTCAGTCAACATTTTAATACCTGTATCCTAAATAATGAAATCTAAATTGTTGAGAACAATAGAAGAAATTGTGAAAATGGAAAATGATGAAATTGTAGGAGCAAATTCAAAATTTCACAAAATATCAAGTATACCTGATACAAAATTGAATGACAAGGAAATGTAGGGAAATCGAAGAAGTCTCAAAATTTAAAAAAAGTTGTGTACCAGTAGTGAACTTTTCAGTTCTTTCTCATTGAGATCATTTCAAACTAAATTTTCTCCTTCGATTAAGTATTGACTCGTCTTCAGTTTCTATCGCTATCAACAATTTACTGAGCCACAAGCCAGCTCCGCTTATATCGTACAACTAGCTTGATAGTCGTGTACTGACTAGCACTGTTTGTATCAGAACGATTCCAACCCGCGCAAGAAGCAGAGCCACCGCAACGCCCCGCGGTTCTACGCGGTGGTGAAGGACGAGGCGCCTCCAGACGTGCGCACGCCGCGCAAACGCAAGACGCGTCACAGCGCTAACCCGCCGGTGGAACATCACGTCGGATGGGTCATGGACGTCAGGGAGCACCGGCCGAGGACCAGCTCGATCAGGTAGCGATTACGGTTCATTTACTCTTCTGCTTTGAGCAAATGTCAACAAAACACAGATGTACACACTCACAATACAAGAACAAAAAGTCCATATTATCGCTTTAGTACAAAATTTGGTCAAAAAAATTGAAATTTCATCAACATTAAACTTTATAACAATTATCATCGTCAATAAAAAACATATCATCAATACACTGTTT
This sequence comes from Brachyptera putata, assembly GCA_907164805.1. Taxonomy (NCBI): domain Eukaryota; kingdom Metazoa; phylum Arthropoda; class Insecta; order Plecoptera; family Taeniopterygidae; genus Brachyptera; species Brachyptera putata. Next base: position 22,686,144 of record OU015468.1, on the reverse strand, counting down.
ATAGAACTATTTATTGAATAAATGTTTTTACTCCATTCAAGAGTTTCTAGATGACAAGAATCAACTTATGAATCTATAAGTGGGTACCGGTAATTTGTATTCTGTTTTTGTTTTTTTAATAATGTATGTATATACTATCAATAATGTAAATATGTTACCTGACCATTCTTACTTGTTAATTGATCAAGAATAAAAACAACTAGGTATTATTAAATTAATATTTTGTGCTGGCGAAGATTTCCGTGGTCTTTATTATTATTATTAAGAGTCGATAGGAATCGACTTGACATTTGGTTTCTCCAGTTAATTTTATATTTAAACACACCTTTCAAAAATGATGATTCAACCCATCCAGCTCAGTATCTTCAAAATCTTACCAGCTTAATGTAGCTAAATAGGCCTACTTGAAAAAAGACGTTCATAGTGAAAAATAATGAACTAGAATATTATGTTGAGTGAATCGAATTACCATGAAACATGAAGAATTCATACTAAAAAATATATGTCCTTGTAAAGTATTTGGATTTGCTAGTCAATTTCATTACCCTAATGCTAAGTCCCTTTCATTTTTATTGTGTCGAGATGTTTTATATTCGGTCACCTGATTGTTGAATGTCTCTTGTGATCCTTCAGCAGTAGCGCCGGAACGAGCCCAAGCGAATCATTCCTCGGAGGTAGCACGCCGCAATCATTGCCAACCTTCCAGCATCCATCGCATTCGCTGCTCAAGGAGAACAACTTCACGCAAGAAGTCTACCACAAATACCACTCGAGGTGTCTCAAAGGTGAGTGCGCTCGGGTAACGTTCGACGTTCGACGTGTTGACAGGAGTACGGGGTTCAATTCATTTAGAACTGTGATACCATAGAACACGGGTGTCCAAACTCGGCCTGCCATATTTTGTTGTGGTTGCATTGTGAAATTTACAGTGAAAGTAAATCATGCAGAATGATCATCAGATGTTTTTATGTAATGGCCAATTAAGAAACACAACAACTGTCATATGAAATTGAACATTTCAAGTGTAATCAATGATATGAGATTTATCCTAAACATTTACAAGAAGTGATGTACAGTGAAACCTCTATGCATCGTTCCCGGATCCATCGTTTTCCTGCATGCATCATTCATTTTTTCTCACCCACTACCATACATTCGTTCAATTTTCCTGGATGGATCGTTTTCCTGTATGGATGGTTCTATTTTCATGGTCCCTTGAAAAACGATGGATAGAGGTTTGTTTCACTGTACGGTAATTTGTAAAATGAAATTGTTGCTCTACTAATGGATGGTTTAACAAACTGGTGATGTTGAAGTTTGAGTTTTTATGATTTTTTTCTAATTTTCAAATTTTGATATCATTTTATTCTCAAACACGTGCATTAACAGAGATAATATATGAGTATAAAGACTCAAATAAAATTTCAACACATGATTGCAAGAAAAAGTAGGGAAGTCCGCGTAAGAACGTGGTGCTCTTGTGTGCAGACAAACATTTGTAAATGAATATGGTGATTTTTCATCAATTGTTCTCTTTCTGAAATATCTGTCCACTGTCGTACTTTACGTTATTGACCGCGACGAATATTCGCTTCCAGAACGCAAACGTCTTGGCAACGGCCAGTCGCAAGAGATGAACACACTGTTCCGTTTCTGGTCGTTCTTCCTGCGCGAGAACTTTAACCCGAAGATGTACCTCGAGTTCAAGACGTTGGCCGTTGAAGACGGCCGGGAGGGTTTCCGTTACGGCCTCGAATGCCTATTCAGGTTCTACAGCTACGGCCTCGAGAAGAGATTCAGACGAGAGTGCTACAAGGACTTCCAGACTGAGACTCTGGCCGACTACGAGACCGGTACGTGTTTCCTGTGTTATCGTAGTGTCATTCAATAGTATATTATTTATTCATTTTCCAAAGATTTGCACATATTACAATAATAGAAAATATCAAAACTTGAAACTAGAGATAAGAATGCGTTGTAACATTACGAACTGCTACCTCTAAGATTATAGATACTTGCGATTGATACATATGAACGCTGATCCATTGATGAATGATTACTTTGATAGTATACCGTAATGTTATGTTGAACTTATCATGTAATTGAAGAATATATTTTTGTGATGGATGATGAATGATGATCCTTTATAATTTGTGTCATTTTGTACTCTATCCATGTGTTTCCTCCAACCTTTACCCACCTAATTATTTCTCGTATCACTTGCTTCTCTTCCTAGGCCTATGTATCATCAGCTATCATCCGTCTCCTATAACATGAATCACAGAAATATATTCTTCAAATCAAGTCCTACTTCCCAATGAAGTGTAATCATGTAATTACGTTTACCATGAACATTTTGTTTCAGGCCAATTATATGGACTTGAGAAGTTCTGGGCTTTCCTCAAATACTACAAGCGCAGCAAAACGTTGCAAGTGGATCCGAAACTGAAAGAGCATTTATCAAAGTTCAAGAGTGTTGAAGATTTCCGAGTTGTCCAGGTAAGCTTGCTCGGTGTAGACCCAAGTAGTGTTACGCGGTGAGGCTGAGTGCCATTCAAATTTGCGATCAATTTCAAATTATCAATTGCGAAGCATTTATCGTGAAATGTCAAGTTGCTGTAATATTTTCCAATCTTGTTTTAATGCAGTTGTAACGGAACAAGTAAGTCATGTAGACCAGTCGCTAGAGCGCTGAACCATCATTCAGGGGAGGGGATGGGTTCGATTCCCGCCATTGCCATCCTATTTTACATATTTTTGCCATTTTTCATAAGTTCACTCGTGTTGAAAGTGAATAGTCAAGATGGTACTGTAAGAACAGACCACGACCGCTACCGTCCATATAACCGATCGTTCACCGACACCAATAATTCTTGTTGTTTTTTGGGTAAAATGTTGACCATCCAGTGTAAATAAATGTAGGTAAGTTACTGTTCACTGTCCTATTTCCTCAAACGTGTTGTTTTCCTTCAGCCCGGCGACAAAAACGAACTACGCGACGGTCTGGGCCGTCAACTGAACCGCCCTCACATGATCAAGAGCCGCAATCGCAGCGTCTCCGAGAGCTACGATCTGAGACAGTCGAAACCGGCCGCCGGATCTGTGCCACAGTCAATACCCAAGAGAGTGCGCCGGCTGTCTGGCAGCGGCAGTCCCGGCTCGGGCCGAATCCGAGCCGATTCGTACAACTCGGGCGTGCCGGCTCGTCTCCGCGCGGCCTCGTTCGGCGAGAGAACGAGGTTCTCGGCCAAGCATCGAGCTGCCGATCAGCCGGAAGAGGCGAAAGGTAAATGGAATCCTAAAGAGACGAAACCGCAGAAGATTGTTGTACAGAATAATATTAAGAAGTCAGTCACGTCGAAAGCTTCGGAACCTGCCGAGTCGATTGAAGTTGCTAGCGTTCAGTCGTTAACTAGTACCAAGGTACCGTCCTCAGCATTGCCTAGTACTAAGGTACAATCCCCAGCAGCGCCTATTACTAACGTACAGTCCCCAGCAACTAGTTCTAAGGTTTGAATACACATGTAAATGTCTAGCCTATGTATTTAAACACAATCTATCAGTGCCATACTCTTTCTTGACAGGCACATCTTTATCTTCTTTCAGTCACAAGATGCGTAGCGAATGTCACATTTCTATATCAACTTGGTATTGAATTCAGCATTGGGTTCAGTATGGGTTGTCTTTTACCTTCAAAAAAGGAAGAAAAAACTTTTATATTTCCCTTTAGTCTTGAATTCACTATGGGTTATCTTTCACCTTCAAAAAAAAAGAGAGGAAAAACTAAGAAAAAAATATTTGTTTGCTATTAATTTGGTTTTTAACTTGATGGTATAATAATTATTGTCTTCCAACGTAGATAGTGTCATTGATTAAATTTGTATATTGTTTGCACATTTCGTGGCATGTTGGGGTGTCGAGTACGGTATCTATAATGTACATATTAAGACGAGTTATCACCTGCTTGTATGTTTGCCTACGTGTCAAATATCCACCCACGAGAAGCCTATGTTTTATTATATTTAACCTTTCACAATGTGTGTTCTGTTGACCATATCTTGTACGTGGAGACAATTCTCCGAGCAAATCTGAAGGTCTTACAATTAACCTACCATTTGTGATATATGTTCCTTTATACATTTTTTTTATATAACTTTTCATATGATTGGGGACTAGCCATCATGAATATAACTGGGATAATTTTATTATCTGCCCATTATATAAACCAAGTTTTGGATATGATTTTATTTTTAATCGGATATACTGTCACATCAACGATTGATTTAGGATACCTAGATTGACTCGAGTTGATATGAGCCAATGAAACTTGTCTTGTCGACTGAAAGGCTGCCGAGAATTAGTCACGTTAGCGTCTGAAATGAGACGGGGAAGCCTCGGGAAGGTGGAATCTGCGATTGTGATTTCTTCGGCCAAGAATCAATTGAAAGTGACACTATCGATCGGTGGACTAAGCAGTTACGTGCTACGTGTTGTGTAATACGGCGAGGATATTGAACATATACAGTAATTAATTATTAATCCTCCGGAATGCCTTATCAAGGTTTCCTGGCATTTCCTTTATGAAGGGAATGAAGGTTAACATGGTTGATCAATTTTCTGTAGCAAATAATGTTGATTTATAATAATTATATATATATAATATTGATTTGTATTATTGATTCAAATACTTTTCAAGATTTGCAGAAATGTAGTAAGCAATTTCAGTTTCTTATTCAACTGATAGAAAATACCTTTATTTTGTCACTGTATCAGCTGATATCTTCTTCTAATATATTATATAATATATATATAATTATATATTATATTTATACCAAATTGGCATAGTTGAAAGAAGTAAGAGATATTTGTACCATATTAATATTTAGATGGTGTTTACTGTGAGTGATGACTGTTTCTTAATTAGAGCTGATGTTAACAGATTTAGAAGGCGTAGATAAATATTGGCTATACATACCTTGTACTCGTTCCTAGTGATAACACAGCTGTATCAGTCCCCAAGGCATTTTCACCATTCTTGCTAGATCTAATTATTACGCGACTATTTTTATAACCAAACATTCACAACATCTTGGATAAGAATTCATTTGACTGGCTGATTATTGCTCTGCGCTAAAATTGATTACTAGGAAAGTTGAGGTAGTATGTACCTAGTTTTGGGGTCCGAAGCATGTGCGTTTTATAGTAGCTTGAGGTTCCAATTGGTTATTCGTCAAGAAAGTGCCCGGCTATAATATATTTTTATATGCGTGAATGTATGTGTTTGATGATTGATGTTTGCTCCATGCTCTCACACTTCAGCGTTCAGCTAGTTACTAGCGAGTTAGTACGTTTGTCGTTACTTTTTATTAATTCAACATTATATACTGTAAAAAGGTCTATGTCCTTGGTGTTGGGGAATTTTGGTTTGTTTATACTTATTTTCCTTAAAAAAAAACACAAAAAAACTTGTTTTGCATATTTTAGAAGGCTTCTCCTCTTTATGTTTTTTTTTTTTTTTAACACAAGTCTCGCGGTGCATGTATTTGTCAATATATTTGAAACATTTGTATTAGTGTCCTTGCCTCGAGATTGTATAATATTAAGGTATTCATTTATTATATTTTAGCTTAGTTTAGGATTGCAATTTCTGCAACCTAGACATAGGAGGTGCTTCGAGTTGGTAATTACGTGTAATGTTGGCAATGGTGTCGCCAGTTACAAGCTTTGGTACTCTTTCCTCTGTCAAGTGTAGTAGCAATCGGTAACCGGGCAGGCCCTAGTTAAGGTATATTTTGCGAACCTTTGATTTGGTTGTAGTTTGATCCGTTACCCCCTTCCCCTCCCCCCCCCCCTCCCTCCCTCCCTCCTGCTTGAACATGATAGATTTGTGCTTCCAGTTAGCTGTTCGTTCCAAACATTTAATAGCCGATCTGGCATGAAAATAAAGGTAAAAGCTGGCCTATTGAAAAGTAATCAACGTAACTGTTGTAATATAATTAATTATACAATATCAGGGATTCTAGGTGGTTAATTAGACAGTTTTTCAAGATTACGCTATTCTAAAATGTTTGTAAGCCCAGTGAATAAGAATGGACATCGGAAATGAAATGAAAAATCAATAGTTTTTTTAAAAATTTGAATATTGATTGATGGTGGTAATATATGAATATATAGTCTTGTTAAGTTATAATTTTTGGTATTTTTGTGTGCTCAATTCCAATTGGCTCTTTAGATTCTAGGCCATTAGAGAGTAGTATTAGTATGAACTCGTGTTTATTTACATTTAGGAAAGTGGTAGCCATTAGGATTTCTTATTTTCATTATGAAAGAAGTCTACTGATGTAAATAATTTTTACTTGGATGTTTGTAGTTTTGAGTATGTAGTTTTCTTGAAAAATGGGAGTGCCTTTTTTCTTCATAAATAACCCAATTATTACAAGTAATAATCAAATCATTGAAAATTGAAATCATTTAGTTACTACTTATACATTTTAATGTCAGACTGGTAGAGTAGTAGTCTTTAGAGTTGAGTGTGAAATATTGTTGTTATTATTTTTATTATTATAATTATTATTGTTTTACAAGCTAAAGTTTGAGTACAATATCTAGAGTTGTCAAAAGTCGATTTCTGGTAGTTATTTTTGTTCTAAGAGTTTGGGTTGCATCTGCTACATGTCGCATTACGTTGATTGGTCGTAAAACCACATGGGAAAATGTGGCGGCTACGTAGGTCAGGAGTTCATCTTGTCGTGTTCGTGTGATTCGCAGCCGTAGTGTGAAGTGAAAACCGTACTCTTGTGGTATAATTATACTATTTGATGAAATAGCTCAATGAATGCAATTATGAGGAAATGGTGGCGAGCAATTTTGTTTCTTCAATACTAGAAATAATGTAAAATGATGTGTTTTTGTCGAAATTCTCGATGTATTTCCAGTGATGATGAAGCAATGTTTTACACGGTTGAATTGTATTTTGTGACGAGGTAATAAGAAAAGTAACGATATTACAGTATTTCGTATATTTTGTATTTGTGAATAATCCCAATGCTTGAAAGATTACTCGGTAACATGGTTTTCGATTTTGTGACTGTCCGTTTCGACCAAATTGGGTGTTTGTGACGGTACATTGTACGATTCACTGGAGAAAAAAACATAATCTATTCTGGCAGATAATAAAAAAAAATCAAAGTTTTTACTTTCAGAGTTCATTGAGCTATACTCTAAACAGATCATGTTAGAAAAAAAACTTGTGTTTGTATAATACAAAAAAAAATTGTGATAAATATTTTTGTTAGAATTTTTTGGCATTTATAATTGAAGGTGAACCTTTTCAGTTTGACTGTCGAAATTGTCACGTAAATAATAATGTAAGTTAACAATAGTCAGAATTGTCATATAATATTTGTGAATATAAAATAGGAAAAATAAATAAAAACATAGTAATCACAAACGTTGTTTCATTTCGTTATACATATTGATGCCTATTGCTAAGAGCTGTTGGTGATGGACTACTACAGGGATTACTGTGAGGGTAAGTAATGCATACAAATACAAGGCATAACCGAGGGGTTAACAACTCCTGAAATCAGGTGTACTCTTGCAATGAAATCCCCTTGAAATCCCCTGAAATTACGTGAAATTACCTGCAATCCCTGAAATCACTTGAAATCCCTGAAATCAGGAGTACACCAAATTTTCGAGTTGTATACCCCACGGCATAACCTGGCTTGAAGAAAAAGGTCCACGCTATTTAGGGTCCAAACTGTAATGATGCACTACCAGTTAGTATTACTACTCACAAATAAAACATCTTTCAGGAAAATAATTAATTCCCGATTAGTCGATGAAGTAATTTATAGAGTTCATGATTATTTCAATATCAAATTCTGATATGTGTTTCAATACAAAGATTTCTCATTACTGTTAAATTTATTTATAATTTCAAAATTAGGTTTTGTTCGAATCTTGCCAAGCTACTGGTATAGGAGTTTACTACTGTATAATGATTGAAAATGTAATTTTACTGTAGCTTGTGTGAATTAGTTGGTATATCTATGTTATCAGTCACTCTCGTAATAAGTTTCAAGCATCAGAGGGGTTAAAGATTTAAAAAAATCAGGTGTACACTTCAGAAAATTCACGGAAAATATAAAAAATCAAAGAAAAATGAAAAGATTACGGAAAATAAAAAAAGAAAGAAAAACAAAAAATGAATAAGAAATAAAAAATCAGGTGTAGACCTACACTAAAATGTCAAGGTGTCAACTCGTGAGTGTTGTTTGTTAATTTTCAACTTCATACTAAATCTGACATTTTGTAACAGTACCTCCAATTTATTCTCAACGCATTTAGCCAATTACGTAATTTCCTTCATTAGATTTTAGAATAGTCTACGAAATAAACCAACCGAATGGAAAGATAAATTTTAACATCAACTTGATGTAACTTTTTGAAAAAATTCAATATCATTCTCATTAGCTCATCCATCAACGCGGAAACAACACGTTTTCCTAGTTATTTACTGGTCACTGGCCTTCTGTCGACTCCTCTTTTTCCCTTTTGTCAAGTCTACTTATTCTCGCCCTATTCTCGAGTCAACTCTCAGTCAGTTTTCCGGCCAGCTACCTTGATTCCCCCCACAACGTAAAACAAGATTATTTCTGTATATTTCAAGTAAAACGTTACAGACTGAAACTATGTGTTTTTAGTATCGCAGGTGTAGGCTATAATGTTTATTATTCCTATCTTGCAAGAACACACAGCCATCATAATATACAGCCATGTTTCAGATAAACCACGGCCTCTAGGATACGGCGCGTGCTTATCCAACCAGCCAGGCCATCTGGTAGTCTGGTGGGTAGTGGATTGTGCCGTAAATTACACTCATAAAGTATAAAAATACTCGACTTGATTACTTATTTTCATCTATTTCCTTAATAATTTGGGATATGAAAGAAGATGAAATGATTTGGAGCTAGTTGTAAATTCCTCATATTTGTACAATTGCACTTTGATATTGACTTATTTATGTAGTTACTCAACTGACTGTAGTAACTTCACCTTGAGGATGCTGAAAGGAAACCATGAAACTAGATTTTAATTAATAATTCGATATCCATTTTCCTTATCTTAGAGAAAACTAGAAATCATGATCACAATTTCAGAAATTATAATACATCTATTTGTCCTCCAGGATCCGGCTCTTTTTCTGAGTTTTTAAATTATTTATTTTTTCGCTGAACTCTCACTGTATATTTTTATGAACTTGAATAATTGTAGTGAAACTAATTAGAGGAGCGGAGCGGAGCGAAGATTTCCATTTGAAGTTCACCGGAAAATCCTTTACCGAACCAATAAATAAATACGGCACCTCCACCAAAAACTATCAGATCCATTACATGATCTGTGCTATTCATGTATATAGGCTAGGGCAGTCTTTTTTTAGGTTTAATACCTACATACATTTCCTATATAAATAATTCTAATATAAATAATTCTAATATAAATACATTTGTTTTATTTGTATTGGGTTAAACGACGCACTGTACTGGTGTTTACGATCTATTGGCGTCGGTGAATGGTGTATGAGATGATGGAGAAAATGTAATTTTATTATGTTTTTTTTTTTTGGAGAGTGAGAAGGAGCCGGTCGTGGCCTGTTGTTAAAGAACCATCCCAGTATTGACTTGAACGACAGAGGGAAACCACGAAAAACTCGTGTCAGGTTAGTCGAGCATGGCGGGAATCGAACCCAGGTCTCCTGAATGACAGTTCAGTGTGATCACTCGACCACTTGTCTCAATCAACAATTAAAAACAACTCAATAAATACACAATATAATTTTATTAATCAACTCTAGTTTGAAGTACATTATTCTCGTATGAAACATTTCTTAGTTAATGCGTATTGTTGTCCAATGTTGTCGCCGCCTGTCGTCCTAGTCTTGGCGCGTAGACGACGTCACGCTCTCGCCCTAGGCGGGGAGAGAAGGGCACCAGGCGTCGTCCAAGGCGAGGGGAGAAGGGGGGAGAGCGCATGTCGACTAGCCTCAAACCAGAGTCGCTGTATTCTTCCTCGCCGGAGTCGCGTCCAAGTCGAGGAGTGAAGCTCATTGTGTGACGGCGGCCACCTGTTTGACCTGACCAGAAAACGAGGTGAACATTATTACTTGAACTCACCAAAATGACGAGTACCAACTGTACTAAAAATGGATTTTTTTTATGGTGCTTAACGCCTCTACCAACAGCTATAGGCTATACGGGGGTACGAATGAGCGGGTGATAATGAAACGATGAAGTGACGATAGTTGAAAGGACGTTTACAAAAACAAATGACTTTTGCGGGACTCGAACCCACATCCAATGGTCACTTCAGTCTATGAAGCGTGCCTCAGCTGACCGAGCTAACGAGGGCGGCAATGGCAACCTCTATTCATCGAACCACCCGTGTACGTCACAAGATGCGGAGGCTGCTGCTGTTGTTGTTGTTGTTGTTGTGCGCAACCTAAATTTACCATGATCAACCCAATCTACTTGTAATTACTTGTTGCACTTGTTTTACTTTGTAATACTTTGTAAGCACCATCTTGTAATTGAATTTACATCAATATCTTTCGACACAATACGATATATCGAATACTAACCGCGCGTCTGTCTTTATTCGACACTAAAGGTATAACAATTCAGAATGCACTTCTAAATGAAATATGGCTGACGAAACGCTACACAAAACTGACTCAACAATACAATATTTCAATCGTCGTCGTTGTTGATAGCGTATACCGGAATAAAGTCAAATCGGTTGTGTGACATGGGTTTAGGTGTCCAATCTTATCTGAACTTTAACCTCATTTAACCACATGAGTGATAATTATATTCATCTCAAATCGCCTGTTTGCAGGCGTAAAGGTTAAAATGACCCATTTTTTAAAAGGTTAACGCCTGACAATAATGCGATATGAGATGAATAATTATTACTTACAACGTCTTGAAGATATTGGAAATATCTGTGTTTTCTTGTTCTCAGAATTTCGATATCTCATACCGTTCAAAAGTTATCATCAAAAAAACGATATTCCGCTAAATCGACTCCCATGGACGGGGCATTTCGGGGCTTGTGAAAATGAGTTGGCGGGCGGAACAAGGGTTGCGTGGGCCAAGTATATTTGTGATTGCCGCACAAGTGAAAGTTGGGACTTGGAGAAAAAAGTTGGCGGGCAGAACAAGGTGTCCGCGGGCGCACTTAACCATCACTGAGACTGAGAACAATGATTCTGTATCAAGATATGATTACCTTTGAGCGCAATCAAAGCCCACGGCGAGTCCAACAGTTCCACCAACGACGAGTCGACCTTCCCTCCGTCGCCTTCCTCCTGCAGGTCGTCGGCGCCGCGACGCTCCCGACGTCCCAGCCGTGGTCCGAACCACATGCCGGGGTTCACTGGGCCTCGTTTTACCATCGTCGACCCCTCTTCGTCGGACACGTCCACATCGCTTGCGGCAGGATATCGCAGCAGAGGCGAACCTGCACATTTATTCGTTTCTATTTTATACAACCCGTTACATTTTTACATTTTCTTGAAGAAATTATGAATTATAACTTAACGTATAAGAAAAGTAAAAATATACATTTATTATGTAGTTATTGAACTCACAAAAAAAAATTAAATACTATTTTTTTTCACATTATTCGGTGGAAGAGTAAATGTTCTTATTTATATATATCACTGTTATTAATGTTAGAATAATTTGACATTTGTTTCATTGTCATCTTATTTTACATATACTAATACACATAACAGTAAAAAATCCACAAAGTCCCCAAGGAAGACTTTATAGACTCAACTGTGGGAGAAAAAAAGAATATTATAATCTGTATATTTTTAATTTTGTATCTGCTTGGAACAGTCATTCATCAAAATTAGCCTCCTTACCACACTATAAAGAATCCATGTATTCCAGAAATTTCGTGTAGTTCCCAAAACCCGTAGAATCGAATTGAAGAAAATAAAAGGAGCAGGTTATATATAAATGAGATGACCGCCTGGACACCAGCCGCACGCTAAAAAGGGGTCTGGAGCTCCGCAGGAAATTTGTGTAATATAATCATTTTCAAGTGATTTTTGCGATTCACGAGCAATTTTCAAGTCTAATAAGTAATAATTGAAACATTATCGATATTTTCGAAGTTATTCTCAATAATTGAACTATTATATTGACATATTGACATTTGCGATTCCCCCTAGCAAAGCCCCACAGAGAATTCTTTAAAATATGATCATTTTGTAAGTAATTTTTACGATTTACAAGCAGTTTTGGAGTCTTAGTAATTGAACCATTATGGATATTTTCCAAGTTATTTTCGCGAATTCCCAGCAAAATATTTTATTGCATGTTCATCATACACATTTTTCTTGAAGAAGGAAAATTTATTGGTGTGGCGCAAATGTCCATTGGTGATGCGAGCGACCCACCTTGGACCCCCAAACGACAAGAAAACAAGTAAGAAAATGTTGTTCTTTACCTTTGCTAGTTGCGAAGACAGCTCCCCAGAGTACGAGCATCGTACAATGAACAGAACACATCATTGCAAGGCTGGTAGAAAGATGCGTTCTTGGTAGTTGTCTTTTGTTTACTGATGCTGCGATAAGAGAACACGGAGCCTTATATAGATCATTCCTGATGCAGAATTAATCAAAGGCCTCCTGCGACGAGATTGATTGTGATTCCACATTCAGACGGATTTCGATTAACAAGAGTCTGTTGCAAATATACGGGGATCTTTTCAATGACATTATAGGCAAACGCAGCAAAAGATCTGTATTCATTTGGCGAAACATTTTAAAGAGATAACAAGTTGACATGTTTTAAAGCCAATGGAAAAGTGTTTTTGATTAATGATTGTTTTCACAGTTTGAATGAATTTTTTACGTCTAACGATTCGTATTGACAAAACTAAGTTTCAGTAATTTTTCATAGTTTTTATTGTTTCAATTTCAAAGGTCATGCACACTATACGTACCTACGTAAATGTGTACGTACAATATAGTTTTGAGATTTTCATAAGTTTGACCAGTAGCATCTCGCATCTACAGAACTACAAGTATTAGTAATTTATTGTGTTCATTATTTATTATAATAATAGTAATATTGCCATCATATTTTAATTTTAATTGTGACAAATTTGTATAACCCCTTTGTATTACGTTCAATGTAGTGTTGTGATACAAGTTAATTGGTGTAACATGAAATGCTAATAAATAGCTTGGGAACTATTGTGTAAAGAAAGTTTTTCTGAACTGAAGGCAAACGCAGCATATTATGCGTTGTAAGATGAGGGAGATAGGCCTAATTGTATGAATTCGACCCGAAAACTGTACACTGCACTTTGAGTTGTATGAAATATACTCGAGAAATCTGCACACCTAGGTTTGAAACTTTTAAGTCTACAAAGCCGTGAATCACCAATCTCAAAATACTGAATTAAGAATAATCATTTTTTAAAGCTCTTTGTTGGAATTGATCAATTGATAGTTATTTTCTTGAAAAAAGGCTAGTCCGATTCCAATAAAAATTTCCAATAATCTGTATATTGAATTTGTAAATTTACGTCCAGGGAAAATTATTATTTTTTTAACGAGAACGTTTTTTCAACATTTATTCCCCCGGCTTCATCTTGAGTGGTTTTTCGAAAATTAATGTTGGTGTTTCTCAAAAATGGTCCAACCGATTTGACCCAAAAACTAGACAGTTCTAAGTTGTATGAGTCTGCAAGTACAGAAAGAGTTTCATGTCGATCGGTCAAACCCTGCAACCTGTGCAGTGCTTACAACCAAACAAACAAACCACGTCCGTGAAGTTGACCACTCGCATATCACAATAATGATAATATTATTTCACCGTTGGTTAGTGCTTCGTTGGTATCCGTTAGTACCATCATTTTTTCCGTTAGTACCCTTATGGTTTTGTCGTTATAACGCATTGACTATGTGAGGGGCCAACTTCATGCCAGTCCTTCACATATCTCCGATCTTGAAAATTCCAATAGGTGAATAGAAAAATAAAAATAAATTAATAAAATAATGAAATATCTATACAAATTCGAAACTATTAATATGAAAACGGGTGATGAGATGACCACGCTGTCGGTGTCACCATGGGAAAAAAATCAAATCCAAAGACCAGCGTCAATACTTTGTTAGTACCGGTTTTTACAGTCAATATTTCAGTTCTGAAAGAAATGAACTTTCATCTTTCAATTACGATGAAATCGAGTTTTCGCTGCGCCCATCCAAAAATGGCGTAAAACACAGTGTCGAAATCGTGAATGTAGTGTTTTTCAATGATTATCTGTACTCTTCTCGTATCTGATGAACTTCCTTCTTGATGAACTTTCTTCAGGTCTTCGTGCTTTTGATTGGTCGAAAACAAAATAATATCCCAAAGTTCATACTACTAGTAATTCTCATCACATACATTAACATTTTATGCAGATCAGCTTCAGTGGGTAGACAGTTTAAAAGTATTTTTAGAATTAATTATTTTTAAATCAATTCGGCCAATTACGTATAAATATAAAAAGATCAGTATTGCCGACGTGTTTGAGAAGGCAACATTAGCAGAATAGACTGTACACATGTCCCCTGATTGATAGGCAGGATTAGATGCACGGTGTGTGACAAATTGCCTAATAATGGGTCAGTTAAATCAATCGTGGGTTTTATCCACGAAAACGAATTGGATTTACGTAGAAAAACTAAATTAGTATAAATTAGAATTATATTTTTAGTTTTCGAGTTTGCGTCGGCTGGTAGTAGGCGTAGCGTACTTGCATCACGCTCATAAATCAAAACTTTTCAATTAATTATTTGTTTGTAAACATGCACTTCTATAATAACTTACATTAAAAATAGTCAATATATATACTGGAACATTTTATTTAAAAAAGTGAATTTCACAATAGTTATATTTCTAGTTTGCATAACCAAAAGTGTTACATTTTTATTACGTGCCATGCTTTGCACTATATATTCATATATACTATAAATAAATAGGAATATAAACTCAAGTATACATATATATATATATATATATATATATATATATATATATATATATATATATATATATATATATATATATAAATATACAGTTTAATAATATAATTTTTAAAAACATAATAATATAATATAATTTAATGTATATATATATATATATATATATATATATATATATATATATATATATATATATATATATATATATATATATATATATATATATATAGGATCCATATAGAAATTTAAATGAGTATTTATAAATGGAGTCATGCATCATTCATTAAAATAATTGATGTAATAAAATTTCTGTTCATAATTTTTTGGGCTGAATTGAAGTAATAAGCATCGCGTAGTATTTATACACCAAAGACGTCACCTGTAGAAGATAAACCAAATATATTACAAGAAATATGTGATATAAATGATATGTGATATAAATGATAACAAGGCAAGGTAAAACATTTATGATATGTGAACGACGAGTGGAAATATAGATTTACGTAATATACATTAATTGTGTTCATAATAATATTGTTCAGTTATTTGGACAAATGTCAATTTCAGGTGTTCGTCTTCACAAATTTGTCATTTTTGACGAGAAAAAATTCCCTGTGTTTTACTCTTGGGTATTTTGGAAAATTTCACATTTTTATTTTCTAGAAAGTGGTCAAACCGATCCTATGCCAAAACTGTATACACTATTCACATTATTATTTTGGATTATTATAGTGGGAATTATTATTATTATTTTGGATTATTATTATTATAGTGGGAAGGAGTCGGTCGTGGCCTGTTGCATATTCCGACGCCAATAGATCTTATTTATCATTAGTCCTACAGTGCGTCATTAAACCCAATTAGTGTATACATTTATATATTATATGTATATAATACGTTTATACACATGGATGTATCCCATGGCTGTTTGATCGACGTACCTTATAGAATGTTTCCACGGATATGGGAACGAAGCCAGCAGCGGTGATAGTCAGAGGTTGATTAGCCCTTGCCATCATGATCCTCATAGACAGCCGGAAACTCTTCGAAGAACGAAACCAATCACTCCCATAAATTTCATCGCGCACTCTTGTATTCTGTATAACATGAACAATATATAATTAGGTGTTTTTGGATAGTGGGAAGGAGTCGGTCGTGGCCTGTTGTTGAGGAACCATACCAGTATTGACTTGGACGAAAAGGAAAACCACGAAAAACAGGATGGACCATGACGGGAATCGAAGACCGGTCCCCTGAACCAATCACAACAGTTGTGCTAGCCACTCTTGATCTCAGTTGAACAGGTTCATCTTTTTATTACAAAAGAAAATGACGAAATGAAAATGTTAGACATCCATCCCACTCCTACGGAGCTTCGTCTGTGTGTTTTTTGTTTGTTTGTTTTTGGGTTGTTTGGGTTTGACTACACGCAGACTCATCCAACCCAGAAGCGTATAGCTTTTGTGTTCTATCGGTTGAACAATTTTTGCGTAACACCATCTCAAAGTTTCTAAATCCCCATAATATTAGGCTGGGCAAGAAAATGTTAAAAATAATATATCTTCCGAAAAATCAAAATACCCCTGAATGTAAGCACACAAATGTGAATTCGGACCAGCCGTTTTGTGGAAAATAATTTAATGAATGTCTTTCACATTCACCAAATAGATAGCAATAGTAGTAGAATAATGTTCCAGAGACAGATTCACGGCTTCCTAGATTCGTTATAGTAACCGAAGGAAGTATATTTGATATGAATCAAGGTGTGTAGAGTTTTTGATTATGCTCAATTCAGACATCTTGCTCATCTGACAACGCATATTAATTTTACGTTTGTCGAGTGAGATAAAAAAATGTGATACGAAAATCTGTAATTTTGAATTTCATATCAATTAAATGTTGAATAATTAAATGTTTAATAATTGAATACCTGATCAGTAACTTGGTTACTCAGCCAACATAATATGAAGAGCTCACACGTGCAAGTCACGAATACAATAACCAAAATTATCGACCTGATTTCCAAAAACGTGTCCACCTGAAAAAGTAACAACAAACATTTATTGTGTTTCGTGAAGCTCAAGACAGTAATCTAATTAAATTTTCACTAAATTTAAACGAAAGCTTCAAGAAAATAGATTTGATGTCATCACTCACAATAATCTGCACATCTCTGATTGGTCTAATAGATTCATGGTACTTCTCAAGTGAATATAAAAGTACACAATTTGAATTATTGGAAAAATAAAAAATACAATAGGGCTATTTTTAAATCACAATAAATAAAACCTCTCTAACAACTAATTGTGACCCCCCCCCCCCCCCGCCCCCGCGTGACGACTTGTTTTGTAATTGGGCTCGCCCCCCCATTTTTCAGAACGTTCCGACGCCCCTGATGATTATTCAAATTAAATACGTACCGTAACTATCCAAATGATGCCAAAAACACAAGGCACCAAGTTGCAAGTCAACTGGTTTATGAGCATGCTGTAGAAGGCTGACTCGAAGTCGTTCACCAAACTAGATACAAGACAAACAGAACGTTTAGTTGTACCGAGGAATGCTAAGGTTTTAAGGTTTTATTTAAAGGAAAAGACAATCCTGAGACTAGATTATATTTTAAAGGACATCACAACCCTGAAACTAGATTATATTGAATGAGGATATATTTATTTCCCTAATTTCAGAGAAATTGAACTAGAATCATCATCTCAATTTCAGCAATTTACTTGTCCTCCAGGACTTGATACGTTTTCTGAGTCGTGACGTAGACATTACTAGATTCTGTTCTTGTTACTACTCAGAATCGGTCATGCCTGCACGTCATGACTCATGGTCGTTGGAGGATAAAAAAATTGATTATAATTTGCGAAGTTGAGATAATAATGATCAGTTTTCTCTAAAATTAGGGAAATAAATATCGTCATTATTCATCAAAATCTGGTTTTATGGTTGTGATTTCCTTTAAGGGGGTGTATGAACGGTGTTGGAGAAATTTATCTTCAATTCATTTTCTATGTTCACGTACCAGAACCAGTGTAATTGAATAATAAGTATCATCTCCAATATAGTTTCATGCTCTTTGATCAATATGAAATTCTATTTTTGGGAATTCAATCAGTTTTAAGGTAACACGTTAATGAATTTCAACACGTTTTTCGTATTTATTGACACCCTTAAAACTGATTGAATTTTTCACGAAAATAGAATGTCAAAATAATTAAAGAGCATGAAATTATGTTGGAGATATAGTTCCAATTTTATTGACACTGCGTGTTTCGTGAATATAGACAAAAATAGTAAAGATGAATTTCTATAGCACCGTGCATGCATTCCGATATCAAACAATATTTACCAGGAAATAGTTTGATGACGTATTATACAGTCCTTTAATAATTTCTCCATATGTTCATTAATATCTTCATTCAATATGTTCTTTGTTTTCTTCGATGATGTCTTGATATTTCTTTGACTATATTTCTTCGGTATTTTTCTCGTAACTCGGATCGGTTTGATTTCTTCAAATAATCTTCCCTGACTTTCGTAATAGTAGGTTCTCGAGATTATTACATTCGTTTGGTTACTGGTCATTATATTGTAAGGGTGTTTAATCCTTCCGTGACTTCGACAATGCTTTTCTTTGGTAGAATGTGTGTTTCTAACTTGACAATTGTGTATTCTTCTGACACCACATTGTAATTTGATTGCTCGAGTTAAGGCAAGATGGCGGATATGTTTCAAGTTATGTTGAACCAACTTTAACTGACCAATGATTCGACAAAGAACAGCAATTACAAACGCATCAATAGCTACTATCCAGTTACATGCCAGTAATTGTATGATATTGTTTATAAGAAGGATTATTTCAAAGTATGGTGATTTTTTATCGTCGAAGGGAAATCGGACACTGAAAAGGAAAATAGTTTTGTCTGTTTTATAAATAAATATCTTTATTATTAAGACTGTGCTATCACAATCAGTGGCTGCCATGAGCGACACAAAATAATTAAGCAATTGATAGAATAACATAGAAAGAAACGGTAATAAATCAAGAATATGTAACTGAACATGAAAACGTAACTAATTAGCATGAAATAACAAACAAAAAACTAAAGCTATAAGGAAGTGAAATAAGAAATGTGTTAAGAAATATAATAAGCCATGTAGAGATGTGAAAAAAATACTACTATTATCTATGTCAATCTATTACTATAGTTATATTCTCCTTCAACTTTAGTGAACTGGATTTAGTGAACTGGATTTCTTTGATATACGATGATATATATATATATATATATATATATATATATATATATATATATATATATATATATATATATAAAAATACTACTATTATCTATGTCAATCTATTACTATAGTTACATTCTCCTTCAACTTTAGTGAACTGGATTTAGTGAACTGGATTTCTTTGATATACGATGATATATATATATATATATATATATATATATGATTACCTGATAACAGATTGGCGATAGTACAGAAAGTAAGGCGTCTGAACGAATAATATCAACAGCACATTGACAGTAGTGCAGATAACCAAGTAAAAAACCGAACCAATCGTCAACAGTTGTGTTTTGTCCCGTATCATTTGTTCTTTTCCAAATCCGGCCTGACTACAATCATGTATCTCTTCCAATTTGGTAACCAATTGTTGAAATGGTTTTGGTTTCAATAGGATGCTGCCTCCTTTTGTCATAACCATAGAAAACACGAATGTGATAGCAATGTTTTCACACATAGCTGGTACGTGGTTCTTGTTGGCGTATGCAGCAATAGGAAGAAGAGTAGTTGAGTACAAGAACATGATTGATATGAACAACCTCGGTACATAGTAATGTATATAGTATAATAAACCATGGAGTTCATTTTCGTTTGGCCAGATACCTAAAAAAGATGTATTTATTATATTTGATTTATGTTTGTTTAACGACCCCACTAATAACTAGGTTTTACTGGGGTGTAAATGAGCAGATGTTTATGAAACTATGAAGTGTTGAAAAGTGAAAGGACGTTACAAAAGGCATGCCTTATGCGGGATTCGAACCGACGCCCAGCGGTGACTTCTGTGTCTGATTTTTTTTTAGTCGTATACGCGTGACAATTAGGCGATATGAGATATATATGAGGTACTATCTTGGAGGTATTGGACATATCTGAGTTTCGTTTTTAGTATAATTTCGATATCTCGGACCATTCAAAAGTTATCACAAAAACTGATATCCGCTAAATCGACTCCCATGCACACTTAAATCGAGTACGGTACCTGCGTAGAACATGAATTGTTTGTGGAATTGAATACATCGTAAATGTTTCAATTTGTAAATAACCGAAGAAAACATTCTTTGAATGTGTTGCCTTACTCTGACATTCATTGTTGGTATGACGTCACAAAAGCAAGATATCTTGTCGGCGGCAAACAGCTAACTGCTAGGATAGTTCGATATATTTTGTTCAACTGAATTCTCAGAATTACGTTAACATAATACAAATTCAATATGGCTATGTATTTTAACAAAATTGAACCGGATCAATATGTTTTATCCAAATTGTACTCTTTCAACAAAACAGTTCAACTTATAATAACATATAATAAATGTTAGTTAAACATTTATAATAAAGTCAAAATCTTGTGGGAATAGGTTAACCGTGAATAGAGAGCTTGATAAAAGTTCGAAACTAAAATCAAACCTCAATCGTTTGTAAACGACTATCATTTTGTTAATTGGTAAATGAATGGTGTCATTACGTAAACGGCAAATGTTTTACTTCTTTTTTATTGAGGAAAGATTTGTTTTCCTTTTTGAATCATTCAGCAATATTCAGATTTCATTAATAATACTTCAATAGTTTTAATAGGATACTAGGAAATCGCAACATTACGCATATACGTTGATGATGAGCAATATAGTCATATTTATATGAAATTGAATGATTTGCTATCCACACATCATGATTTTACAAATTTATACTTTTTTATGTTGTACTTATATTAATGAGAGATTTTTTTAGGAATCCCCTAATTTTAACAAATTTAAATATACTACTTCCTGTTCAATTTGTATTGAAAATTATGCGTATAATAACGACTTTAAACCTTTTGCCATGGAGAGCAGACACATCTTCACAGAAGGAAAATGGATTATATGTGAAAAAAGTCCTTAATTGACCAAGGGCCTGAATTATCAACGTGAGAGTAGCTCTAACTGTCAGTTTAAAGTTGTTATCACCATTGGTACCCATGCTATTTGTTTTCACCAACTCTCAGATAAAGGCTAACTGTGGACTTAGAGCCCATATAACCAACAATAAAAATGTGTTAATTAAGCTAATTAATCAATTGCAGTACACAAATAACATTGGTAACCAAGGGTAATAACAAGATAATCCACTAATTATCGCCTTATCAACAAATGTATTATTCGTAATACCGGGCCTTAGTAATACCAAGCCTAAGTCAAAACCAGATAATTCGACAGTAAAAGTAGCAGGTACACTGTCAGTGGTAAAAAGTGAAAATTGTGAAAAGTCACAAAATAAAGAGCGCGCATATCTCAACAATGTCATTTATTACAATTATTACATTGTTGACAGTTTATTTGTAGCGTTTTGTCAGCCATATTGTGATTTAGAAGCGCATTCTGTTGTTACTTTTAGTGTCAAATATAATTCACAGTAAATAAAATGAAATCAGTTTTCGTTCTACACTTGTTCTTATTTTCTTGTGGTCCAAGCACTTGAGATAAAGGTCGTCTGTGATTGGTTGAATCAAAGCGTGAGAGTTTCAGATTGACGAAGCACTTCACAAGCACTATAAGCTATATACATACATGTTGTATAGAACTAATGGAAGGATAAGTTTCAAGTTTTAATTGATTATGAAATGAACTCGAGGAAGTAGACAGAAGATTGAGGGAGCTTCAGAGTGAGAGAGTGAGGGGATAGTTCAAGAGTGTTTCTAGATCAACTGATTTGTCACCATTAATTAAATGAAGTTTTATTTCATTTTGTCGGCATGTGTTGAAAAAACAATAAAAATGTATATGGCTTATATAAACATACAAAACGTAATTATAAAATATTTACTTGTTCTTTTAGTGAAGGAATTACGAACGTGGGAGCACATTAATGAAATATTAATAAATGAGAATTGCTTTTAGTTTAAAAATTGACCGCATTTATTTTTCTTGACATAACGATTTAAAATGATATATTATAAACTTTCTTATATATGTAGTTGTATAATTATATTTATGTCGTTCGACGTTCATGTTTTAATATTGTTGGAATTTCTAAGTCTTCCAGGTTTTGTAAAAAAAACTGAATGAAATAATGAGTAAGTTATGAGAAATAACATCTGATATTGATTCATGTAACCATTATAGATGTGAGAAGTGAATAAAGGGAATGACTAAGAAGTCCTGGGTTCAAGTCCCAGAGTGAGCACATTCGTATGATTTTACAAAAACGTTCATATAGGTCTCACACATTAAGTTTAATCTAAATGACTATAAGCTCGAGTTTCATAAACAAGAGGGCTGAATCTCAATACCAACATTCGGAACGGTGATGGGTCTGACCCCAATGTGACTAAATAATAATGATTAGAAGTAAAACGACATGTTATAATATTGAGGAATGTATGTAACAAAATATTATGTTAAATTTAGTTTAAGTACCTGTTAACACTGCGTTTAATTACAGAAGTTTCATATAATAAATGTATGAAATAACGACGATTATAAAAATGAATGGAATTATTTGAAACCATGTCAATGGTATATATGATTCATTTTCTTATCATTTAATTGATTATGATATACATTTAAAAAACATAATAATTAAATGATTTTAATGAACTTTTTCCTGGGTTCAAAGGTATTATATTCCTCTCTTTCCTCAAATCTATTTTCGTAAACCATCGATTTAATAACCTCCAACCCTTAGATATAAATCTACGTGCTAATTGGCATGCGCGTGACACCCTTATAGGTTCCACTGCGCCTCCCACCCGAAAACATCCTCAGAATAACTCAGCCGATTCATCTTCACACCAACATATGGTTTATCTAGGATATAAGGAAGGGTATGTTTGGGTGTTGGGTGTACTAATTTACTTTTTCATCAGTTTAACAGTACACACATATATTTTATAACAATTGATAAATTGTTACTGGTTCTATTTTCAATTTTCAATTTTTAAATTAAGGTTTATTTCGGAGTATGAGGTAGGTTTGGGTGATGCACTAATTTACATTTTCATCAGTTTACCAGTACACAAAAATATTTTATAACAATTATTAAATTTTAATGGTTCAATTTTACATTCACTATTACAATTACAATATATTGACATATTGAAACATTACAACACTGATTATGTAAAGATATTTATGTACATGAATACTTTTTTTTGGTTTATATCATCTAACAATGTTTGGTTTTTCATATTCAACACATTATCAGAAAGGATATTAATTTTAATAGTACAATAGTATGGTTTATGATTAAACTTTGGTTATAACTTATAGCTACGAACACGTTCACTATCATCAGTCTGAATTAAGTACATTAAATCTTGTTCCTGATATCCTGAAAGTCCAAGTTACGATCTTATTATATTTAATCCAATAATAATAATTCTCATCATTCATTATTTTAAAATTATCAAATCATATTAATGAAAGTTTGTATACTTTTCATCAAAATTCTAATGAAACATCAGCTGTTACCTGAGTTTGTACAGTAATTTACATTTTCATTATGGAAAAGCATATATGGTAGGTATAATTATTATGAAAATGGACTAATATTGTTATTCCTATACACATAAATGAGAAGATATATTCCTTACAATATGTATTTTGTGATAATTATTAATGTGGGTTGAATTGCCCATACAACACGGTGACAAATAATATTTTACACATTTTATAAATTTCAATCATAAGAATTCATGGTCAACTCATTCTATTAATTTGACCCTCCAGTGGTCGCGTGGGGTCCTATGGACCCCAACACTTCAGTTATGTTAATATAACATGGATGCCATAACTTGTAATTTTTGGGAGTCTCTATACCTTCAAGTTGAACCCTCTAATAGCCAACAAAAGAAGTTTCAACATCAAAAAAAAATTATGTCATGTGACTATTGTAGTCAGAACTTTTTTGGGGGTCCCTTGGACCCCACGCGACCAGTCGCGTCACAGAAACTGTCTCTTTTTCACCAGATAAAAAAATCATTTTTTTCAATTCTGACGTATTTTTATGATGCGTATTTCATAGATACATAGCTTCGAAACTTTTCGTACACTATCTAACCATGGAATATTGTAAATCAGCATAAAACAGTTTTTAGATTTATATTAAGACCAAGTACACATGTCTTCTCCCTCACAAATAGCTTTGTTTGGATCATGTCACTATATCATGCAGCCGTTGTAGTATCGGTATGGTCATGGAAGTTGAGGCCAAATAAATAGGATGTATGCTGAATTCTATGCTGAATATGGATCAATAAAATGTGAAATCTTATAAATTGAAATAATTGGTACAGTTTTACTCAAAAATATGATATAAAATTATCCATTTAAAATAGCATAAGTTCAAACAACAAAAAAACATGTTTGTTTTATGTTTTTCTTCAACAATGTATAATAATTTCATTGTTAGGTACAACATTAAACTAAACAATCAATGAAAAGTAAAAAAATCTTTCATTTTTCATTTTTTATCAATTTTTATAAAGTACGTTGTTTATTATTTGGACTTTTCACCAAAAAATGTCAACTTGGAATTACAAACAATATTTGTAACCTATGAGTACGAAAATAGATTCTAATGCTCACCAAACCACGAAATAACATTTATATGAAAAAATATATATAAAAAAAATGATTCACAAAAAAGTTATAGCAGAAAAACCGCGGGGTCTGGTAGACCCCGCGCGACCACTGGTGTTTTAGATTAGGGCGCGCCTACTGGAGGGTTTGTTAATAGAGTGGTAGGCCTACAGTCTAATTACAATTTTCACCATTTATTAGATAAAATCAAAAAAATAACTGTAAGTGTGTAGTCTCAAGATCCAAATATGGACCCAGGCTGACTTTAAAGGGCATCACAACCCTGAATCTAGATTTTAACGAATAATTACGATATATATTCCGCTAATTTTCGAGAAACTGGAAATCAACATCACAATTCGAGAAATTATCATCAGTCATTCTGTATACCAGAGACAATGAGTAGGCATTAGGCATTACCGAATCTGTACAGAAAAATGAACAGAATCGAGTAATGTCTACGTCACGACTAG
Organism: Brachyptera putata; assembly: GCA_907164805.1. Taxonomy (NCBI): domain Eukaryota; kingdom Metazoa; phylum Arthropoda; class Insecta; order Plecoptera; family Taeniopterygidae; genus Brachyptera; species Brachyptera putata. The sequence goes on along the minus strand of OU015468.1, from coordinate 22,660,753 downwards.
GAAAAAGGGCTTTGAAATTGAGATGATAGTTGAAAGTTTTTCTCTAAAATTGGCGTGATACATATCTGCAATATTCGCTAAAATATAGTTTCAGGGTTGAGTTATCCTTTAAAGTTTAAAAACCAATACATGAGTCTTGAAATGTTCTATATTCAAGTTTGAAACCAGGTTGCTGTGCTTCTGTTTTCTATCAAGCTTACACGTTTATTTGCATTGCTACCAAATGTACTGGAAATAGACTGCCCAGATTTTACAGTCTATTAGAGTTCACCCAATGTTCGGGTCATAGAAATCAAAATTAATTATGATGAATAATAGGAATTAATTAGAAATATCATGAATTTGTGAATATATATTTCAAAACTTGGTCAAACTTGATCTGCTGTAATCTTGTTTTTAATCTTGGAATATAGCTGTCTAACAGGTACTGGTCGAATCCAATATTTATTATACTCAGCTATAATTAAAAATCACTGTGAAGTGGTTACAATTTTACTGTAATAGAAAATAAATGTTTACAATTTAAAAAATATTATTTCTCTTGAATCAAATAGCTATAATACCACAACTGTATTAACTAATCTGTGACAGTTCAATCATTCGAAACTTATTGATTGTTGCAGCAGTATACTATTGAACAAACAAGCGATCAGATTTGAAATAGTTTAAAACTAAATAATAGTTTCGAATAATAATAAAAAACATTATTGATTGCAAGGTTTAATTGAAGTATATATTAATTATTTAATGAAACAATATGAATTAAATTACAAACCACTATTCTTCTCAGATATTCTCTATCTTTTAAACTCGCGTGTATAAAAGTAGGATATCAACAGTTTTTATTTGCTAAACAACATGGCAATCACACAATGAACAAAGAAGTACACAACCGCAATACCAGAAGGAAAAACGATTTCTATTTACTACCCCAAAACTTTGGCACTATCAAATAAAAGTCGTGCAAAAGTCAGGTACAGGAAAGACTCTTCAACAAACTAAAATATACCTGTCTTGACGATCTGTCCATACAGTATCTAAACAATGATTTTATAAATTTGATAGGAATTTTAGCCTTAAAAGGGTCTATTGCCATTTTGATTTTTATATTATTTTCATATTACTGTTTATAGGCCTACTAATAGTTTTTCGTATTACTGTTTATTACTCTCTCATTATTTTCTACCATCATTTTTTTACTAATCATTCATGTGCGATTTATTATTATTGTATTTTTCTACTCCATTAATTTTTTATTCGATTATCATTATGTGTCGAACAGCAATCATGTATACCATGACATAGTCTTTAATGAAGATTTATATATGACTATTTGCAATATGAATCTGTACAAATCATGTTTCTTTCTTTAAAATATTATATATCATATTTTCAATATATTTGACTATTCTCATGACGCATTCAATTACTAGTACCACAGTTCCAATGAATGAGGTGAATTATTATTATTATTATTATCTAGTGTATAATCTAGTATTAGATTGTTCAAAGCTGCTCCTGCTTGAGCTCAAGTGCCCAGACGTGTTGGGGCCAGCCTGTTCTTCCCTTGGACTTACGGTGGTTCTCGATATTAGCTGCATTCAGCCCACAGTCAGACGAGGAAAGAATATCTCCAGAATTCTGAAACAAATAATAACATAATAATTTTCAGATGAAAAAACTGATCCATCAAACATCAAATTTTCAAATATTTGAAAATATAATTTTGAAAAGTAGATTTAATTTATTGTAAATAGTTACTTCAGTTCTTTCGATCGCTATTTTAATTATTTCACCATTTTCAAATAGAAAAAGCTTTCAGAACTCTCATTTGGGAGGATTCTATTCTGAGGATTCAATTTTGGAAATTGTTTCACCAAGTTATGAATCATTTTAGTTTTATTTCATATTTTTAAACTACCAGGTTTTATAATGTTGTTGAATATCATGGTCATGAACCCACATCCCCATTAAATGATCATTAAATGCTATCCAATCATTAAATGACATCCATTCAGTTGATCTTATATTATCTACTCTCCCAATACCCAATCTATTTTCTCCACGTGTTTATTACCCCGGACAGGAGTGGGTAAGGGGGAGGGGGTGACAAGGGAAGTGTATCAACACATATAATTGCATTATAAGGGTTGGTAATAACCAGACAGGGGGCTGGTGGTAAATCTAATGATGTAATGAATTAACACTAAAGTGGCGTAGAAATGTATTGATATGGATTCAAATAAAGGTTTTGTAATCAAATTACAATCACAATGCCGAACTGTTGGTGGCCATGGACATGTCTTAATGGGGAGGGTGTTGATATAATAATGGCGCTTTAGGGGAGGGGGAGGGGGTTAATATGTTTATTGTTATCATTAACTTGATTCAAGTTTGAGTGGATTAACTTTTATATCCCATTTTTTCAATATCAACATTTGCTCTTAATAATCCATTAGGAATAATGATTTGCGATCTATGTTTTGTGATGCGAATTTTAAATAACCCTCCCTCTCAATAATAACAAAATAATATCTAAACAGAGAGGAAGTGATACTTGGATCTTGAATGTATTCTATACAAACAACGAAGTTATATCACCTGTTTTACTATCAGTTTTAATTATAATTACGAAATAAGTGAAATCCTATACCTTTTATACAATTTTATTTCTTCAAGTACTAAACTATATTCATCATAATACAATGTATCCATTTTGGGCATTTCAAATGGCATCTCTCAGTGTGATCTACAATAAGCAGTAAACTATAATTATAAAATGCTCTTCTAAGCGATTATATTCGTAATATAAAATCGGAATACAGTATAAAATCCAACCTCAAGAGTGTTTATCATCTTTTACTATTCTTGGGACTAAATATGTCATGAATCAATATCTAATTATTAGTAAAGTGCTGTCAATGGATCATTCATATTATCCTATATTAATACGATTGTTGATTAATTCTTCTTTGTCTTATAGTTTTACTATTGCACCGAGTATTGTGCACGATTTAGTATAGTTTCATATTTTTAAAATTATAAATGGTAAAATTAACTTGGCACAAATTAACATTGATAAAGTTTCGAATGATTAAACTTTATACAAGTTAGGGCCAGTATTACGAATCGATAGTTAGTGGATTAGGCAATAGTTAGCGGATTAACTTGTTATCACCATTGGTTACATATGATTTTTCGTACCTTTAACAAATAGTTACTGGATTAGTACTTAACTAAGATTCGTAAAACTAGGCCTTACTAGCTAGCCTATGTTTCGTGTTTCAAAGTTAATGTTGATGAGAGGTTTAAAGCTTTTTGATGGCTATTTTAATAATTTTCTAGCACAAAAATAATTTTTCATCTTACATTTTCAAAAATGTATTATCTATATTTCAATGTGAAAATAATAAATGAAATGAATTGAATTTATCAACATATCATGACTCTGGCTTCCAAGTACAAAAAGGTGTTCCTAGCATAGAAATGTATCTTGAATAAACCAATAAACACACTAATCTGATGAACGTGAATGAGATTAAAGCTAAGTTTATTTGTATGATAGCAAATTTGTAAACATGTTAGCGTGAAAGGGAAGCTAGACTAACTGTCTCGCTGACAAGTTAACTGACTGATAGATGAAGTCTGTGTGACCTCATGTTTATTGTCTTTGAAACACCCTCAGTTGTAAGATCATTTACTTCTACAAACAAGGCGGTGCGTGGATGAGATATATCTTTACTGAAGTATGAAAGAGTTAATATCAAATTTTATCTAACGTATGGAAATGTATGTAGGCCTACATCAATGAATTAATACATATTCTAATTTTGATGCTGCTTAACGACCCCACCAATAGGTAGGTAATACAGGGGTACGAATGATCGGTTGATATATATATTTTTTTCAATAACATCGAAACTTGATGCAAAATCATTGTTCTCTTACTAAGGCTAAGGATGATCAAGGCATACGATCAAGTGATGATAGATGAAAGGACGTCATGACCTTTTGAGGGACTCGAACCCACGCTTAATTTGACTTCAGCTTCTACTGCTATCTACGATAGTTAACTGAGCCACAGGGGCGGCTAAACATATATATTTCAAGGTATAAAAAGTTGTAAAATCGAAATGTGTAGGCCGTATGAAGATATATTTCAAATTATTTCATAAAGCGATTTTTCACCGAAAAACTAAATTTTGTGTAAATCTCTTTCTAATCCATCAAAAATTAATAAAAACAACACTTACATGTGCCGAGCTTCTTCTATTACAATACTCCGCCGCTGCAGCATCTCTCTTGCGGCCTCCCGTATGGACCAGTTCCGCCCGGAAGCCCTGGTCGCACGCCGCCGGGTCATCACTCTCCAACACGTCCATCAAGTAACTGATATACGACGTCGCTAACCTCAGAGTCTTAATCTTCGACAACTTCGTATCTGCCGGAACATTCGGTATACAATCACGCAAATCAGCAAACGCGTTATTAATGCTCTGGGTGCGTTTCCGTTCCTTCTTATTGGCGCAATTCCTTCGTTTGATGACTCGAACAGGCATAGGGGTGTTGTAGAACGGGGTGCAGAAGTCGGTGGGGTCGTGGGGGTAGTGGGTGATGATCACTGGCGGGGTGTGGGAGGTGGTGACGTAGTCGCTGATCGGGTGGTCAGGGTCGTCGTCGATCCGCGACCCGGTGGGGCTGGCGGGACCTGATGAACTGCTGCCGCAGGGGGTGTTGTTGTTGTTGATGTTTCCGGAGGATGAGGTGTTTGTCCAGAAACTAGGCTCGGAGTTACCGATGTTGCCTGAAAAGGAAAGAGATATACTGTGATAAAAGTTGTTATATAGGAAATAATTCAGATCTTTAACTTTTATGTTTTCAGTACATTCTACTTCATCAATTTAGATAATTATTAAATAATAATAATGATGACATCTTTGTTCACCAACAATTTAATTTGTCTCCCTATTTAACAATATAATAGTAATCAAACAAGGCTAATTTAATTATTATATGAAAAAGAGAAGAAGAGAAAGACGATAGTATAGGAGTGAAGAAGAGGATGGGGAAGTAGATGCAAGATTCGGAACTGGCAGAAACCAAGATTCAGGAAGTCAGCCCTAGAAAAATCTGTGGGAAAACTCCCTGACCCAACTAGTTGATTATTTGAGTTCGAGATGATAATAATTTCGGAAAAAATTATGAATTACAAGAAATTATCACCCACAAAGATGGATGCAGGGTCCGAGAATCTTTCTCATAATAATAAAATCTTATACCCTTTCCAACAATAGTCGGGTCAGGGGGTTTATTTATAATAAACCAAATCTTTGGCACATTACATTCACTGTGTTGTGGTTGCCAGGCACAACACCCCCTTGCCATCTTCAACATCTTTCTCATAATCAATAAAATGTACTAATCGATTAAATTATCAAATTCAAACGTTAAAAAGATCATTACCTTGGTGATGAATATGGTGTAGATAATGATGAGGAGTGTTATGGTGATAGTAGGCCGCTGTCGCTTGGTGGTGATAGAACGTGTCTTGGTGGTGCAATGACGCCATCGAGTGGTGCTGAGTTGATGGCGGGACCGGATTGTTGGCGGTGTTGTAAGCTCCCAATACACTCATTACGTGTTTCACTGCACCTTGATTAGACAGTATATCGTTGAGACGCGTTCTTTAAAATGTCAGCTCACTTCGAAATCTGGATTATATAGACGTATCGGAAATATTAACCCATAACATTATAGATAATGGAAATATTTTATTTTTTTATTTTCATTCTTCAGTTTGAAATTGATAATATCAACAGTTGAAACACTTAAACAAAGTCCACCGTGCTTCATAAAATTATTACACTACGTAAATATATTTTGTAAAATTATTTTTAACTGGTGAAATTTTCATTTCTTGTCCACAAAGTCACGAAATCACAATTTTCACAATCACTAAAACCAAATATATTTATACTGTAGAGAAAAACATACTCCAGTTTTGTCGACGAACTTGTTACTGATATTAATTTGTATTTAAAATCCGAATTTTTCTGTGCCTTAAAATATTATAATCTTGATCTAGTCGTCATTTGCTGACGCGTTTGACGGCTACCGTTTAGATTGAGATAATTCTGTGACAGTTACCTCTTCACTGGTCCATATTAGTTTATAATCCCACATCATGCATCTGTAAGCTCCGCCCCCATCGCAGCATCCCGATGTGTGACGTCACGGGAGGGCATCCTACGTCATCCAGTGCGCAGGCTCGATTAGGGTGGGAGCGACCAAAACACGCCCCATTCAATCAACTTATTAGATTAGTGAGAGAGAGGGGAGAGGGGAGAGGGAAGATATGATTAGGATTAGCTTGGAACAAGTGTTTCTCGTAAGAAAATACGATTTGAGCATGCTCCCAGAAAAGTTAACATTTTTTTGTCTATCGGCTTGAAGGATCAAAAAAGCATTTTTCTTCACAATAATTTCAAGGCACAAAAATGTGTCATTGTTTTTGAGACGTATAATAATAACTTGACTCATTTTCGGAAACTGTATTTTTTCGATGTAGAAATAAATTTCAAGATCCATTCACATCTACAGTGCATCAGCTTCTCGATACTATGACTACTAAAAGCTTGTATAAGATTGAGTTGTTGAGTTGTTTGAGACTTTCGCGACCCGAATATGAGGTATTAGATATTGTTTTTTTCCGTCGTGTCGTTTGAGTTGAATTCTTACTCGACGTTTCGGTCTCCATGTTGAGACCTTTCTCAAGAGTTAGTCTGGTTCAGAAGAATAGAAGAACCGTCTCAGAAGAAAGAGACTGATTGTGAGACTAACAAAATTTTGAAAAACTATTTGAAGTAAATAAAACAATCTCGATTTGATCAAAAATTAAAATTTCACTAAAAAAAGAAGTGAAAACCCCGAAGAAATAAAAGTGTATTGAATGCCTTCGAAACGGTTGTTTATACTTGGATCTATATTATAATAAATTGAATCATATAGAAAAAAACTAGAGGCCTAAATCTTCAGTTTCAACCTTCATCAATAAAGGAGAGAATTTATTCACATGCAATGCATGTTCTTAACGCATTATCACACACTTTCTTCCTTCAGGGTTACAAATTTTGTCAGAGTCAAGAATAAATATACAGGATGGGATGAATTAAGCAATAGAATTGGAAAGGAATTACAAAGAAGTACAAGGGGAGGGGTGAGCATGGAAGTGGAAAAAGTGGATAGAGAAGTAGGTATGTATGAATTATGAATCATGAATTAGTAGTATGAATTCATTCAAAGAACGACGCGGGAATGGAATGATTTGGAAGATGAAGAATATAACGAAGATCAGTGATTTAAGAAGAGAGCTAAGAAAAAATAATAAAGTATAATTTCATGAGAGTAATCATCACCACCTGTTTTAAGAACAATCTGTAATGAGTAAATAAAATAACTATAACTAAAATAAACAACTATAAATATTTTGAACAAAATCGACGATGAAAACTAAACTTACCTTTAGAGGTTTTCTGTGTTTACAATATCTCAGATAGAATGAGATTATCCAAACTTTCTTTAAGCATTAACAAAACTCTTGGCCAAAGTTTTAAACTGAAACCTTTCAGTTTCATATTGATTGGAAGCGAAGAAAACGGACAAATTTCAGTCTATGGGAGTCGATTTAGTGAAATATCAGTTTTGTGGCGATAACTTTTGATCGGTAAGAGATATCAAAATTCTAATTCGGAGAGAACAAAGCTAATTCGAATACCTTCAAGTTGGTGTTAGCTATAATTATTTAACTCATATCGCATATTACAGCTAAAAAAACACATTTCTTCAGTATATGCTTGACAATTATGTGACTTGAGTTACATCGTTATATTTTGTACCATCTTGAAGGTATTCACGTTACCTATGTCTCCTCTGTATTAGAAATGTGATATCTCATTCCTTTCAAATTTATCACCAAATCACTGATATTTCACTAAAATCGACTCCCATGGACTCTTACACCTACATTTTAAAATTTGATCATACACATTTTCCCGTACAATAATTCTGTAGCTGGCTTCACACGGGACTTGGCTCCCGTCGAGCTACCGCTCGCTCGACTAGATACAGTATTTTTCAAGTATATTCTTATTCATTACGTAAATTTTCACCAATAATTCAGATATTTGATTGAAAAATTGTCAGTTAACAAAACTGACCCAACACGGGATAGACTTAACCTCCAAAACACATAAATCTCCTTGTCTGACGTCATCAAAACGGTTATTTTCCGGTCCATAGACGAGTCAGACGCAGCATCCGACACCTGTCACGTGATGTGGCGCCCCATTAGTCACGTGGTAGGGTGTAATGTGTAGCACATGAGCTCGTCTTCATCCCCTGAACCTCGCGTCACATGCATGGGCCACATACACGCTGCTGTTAAGTGGGCACAGTATCCATTGCATGACCCACCCCCTCCCTGTCTATCCCTTGTCTATGTCCGACCTCTACAAGAAGATGTAAACACAATGCAACCATTGATAGGTGTTTGCAATAAACTAGGACATGCTGTGAGTGACGTCCTGAAGGGGGGGGGGGGGGGGGGGGGCTTGAACGTGTCAAATTTTCTGTTCTTTCTTGAGAACGGCTGAAGTGATTGAGATGAAAGTTTACAGTATATATGGAGAAGGTATTGTTGAGAATTATGAAAATTTTGTTTTTTTAATATATTTTCAGGTTATTTTCTCTGTAGGCCTACTCATGAATGTAACCGATTAAAAAATATTACGTAAAATTTTTCTAACGTAGTTTATCTACAAATCAAATAATTGATACTCTATCAGGGTCTATATAAACGTTCAATAATAAAATCATATAATATTTCCATTATAAAATAATAGACCGGTAAAAGCCGTAGAACCGTAGAACCGTTAAAGTCATGAGAAGTAGCTCACGGAGACATAAATTAATGTTCCCCAGCAATTATCATATTCATACAATTACAATTTTACGTTTTTGACACATCTAACTATTTGCGCCTCTACAATTTGCTACAAACACGTGCACAAAAACATCCAAACTTTTACTCCTCCTCTTTGTTGTAACCTTGCCCAACAGTAAATTTCCTCTTAAAGCCGAGAAAATTTCCCACACCACCCCTAAAGTACCTCAATATCTTTTTTGGATTTTGACAAAACATCTAAGTGACATCCTCTTCTGGATACTTCACATGTTTATATAATATTTGTCTCTACTTTACGATGTCTGAGATGTGGTTTCAGTGTCACATATCCCACCATGTCCCTCTTAGAGCAGGCAATTATTTCAATGCACCATGCATGTAGAGGCGCCAATACTAGCACTAGATGCCACAACCACTCAAATAACTTGTCACAATTTATGATAATAGCTAAAAGGGATTTGTTTACTGGATTGGGCTATTAAAAATAAGGATGTAACTTTGTGTTCTTGTGAAATGAAGACTGCGACGGGCGACGACTGTCTGACCCTAAGCTATGTCCCTAAGGATGAGTAGGTCCCGATGGGAAAAAGGGGAGGGTTATTATAAGTTATATTATATCGTGATTTAATAGTTTTTTGTTTCTTGTATTTGAGTAGTAGTTGTGATATTTTTTATTTAGCGAATATTTGCTATTTTTCATACACAGTTATAGTTCCACAAAGAACAGATTAATACTAATATATATCCTAGGCCTAATATTATTCCTAAATAATAATGGTTGAATATTTTCACAAATCTCATACTTTTCTTAACAGAAAATTCTATAGTATGTCCCAGTATTTTACAATCTTACTTTTATTAGGGACTAATTTCCCCTCTTTTATTAATTTCCAACATTTTATGAAATCTACTAGTTTATTCACTTCTCTTATTTGTTAGGTATCCTATTATATATTTTCATACCATTTGTATTAATTGAATTATTTTCAGAATTATTTCTACATCTATTAATTTTTGCACAAGATGCATTCCCGAGATTATAATTTATCGTACCGTACTGAACTCTGATTTGGTACAGAGGTATTTGGATAGCTAACCCTTTGGATAGCATGTAGGTGACGTTAGGTATATGGATGCCTATAACAGGAACTGGTCAAGATTATCAATCGATTATTTAATTATTTAATTATTGACATATAACTTAAAAGGACCCAGTGACTAAATAAACTATTGAAATATCATGAAACTCAAGCATTTATGTATACAGGTACTTTGTCCTTTTTGAAAAAAGCCAGATTGAAACATTTGACTTTTATAATTAATCGAAATCTTAAAAATCGCGGGTGGGTCTCACTTCAAACTGTCACTTTTCAGAGTCAACATTGTTTTCATTTACCGCCTCATAAAAATATACTCTACAAAAAATTTGCCTTCGTCATATTTTCTGCCCTAATTTTTTTCTTGCTTCTACCAAAGTGGGGTTTTGACCTTTAGATTCCTGATAGTACTGATGTTTTGAGGCATGTGTTTATTTAAGCGCATTCCATTTCAGTGTATAAGGTGTATCTGTTTCCACTTTTTAATGTCTGCTTAAGTAAATCCAGACCCACAGCCGCCCAGAATAGCCAAGCTCACCGCCTTGCAGATTAGAAAGAATTAGACGCGTGCACCGCCTTCTACTATAACAACTCAAGACGATTACAAATTGATCAGGACTTTAATGAATCAGAGGAAGTAACCACTATTATTAGGAACTTGACGATTCTTCAAAGTGTATAGCGAGTATGAGAAAAAGAACATACCTAATTATAATACTCTCTTAATTAAGCTATTTGTCTCAATTCGTGAGATGAAAATATAGCGAAGTTATACAAATGTTAATCTTTTTTTGAGAGCCGTGTTTGCTTCCGCAATTTGTTTGTATTGTAAGTCTTTATTTGGTAAATATTACTATGATGTAATAAAATGGGAGTCGATTTGCGGAATATCAGTTTTATTGGTGATAACTTTCGAACGGTATGAGATATCGAAATTCTAATAAAGAGGAGACACAGATATTTCCAATACCTTCAAGACGGTATAAGTTATAACTATTCAACTCAGATCGCAAAATTGTCAAGCACAATTAAAAAGCTTAAAAAAAAAAATTTTTTTTAGCCGTATACGCTTGACAATTATGCGACAGGAGTTATGGTTATATTTCATATACCATCTTGAAGGTATTAAACATAGCTGTGTTTCCTCCGTATTAGAATTTTGATGTCTTATTCCGTCCTAAAGTTATAACCAGAAAACTGATATTTCGCTAAATCGACTCCCATTAACTCTCATATTTTAAAACATTACCGAAGACGTATAATTCTATATACTCTATTTTCATTTCAATCGCTCATCATACAGACTACTATTAATGCCATCTTTTATAAATTGGTATAATTTGTAATTAGTAAGTACAACAGGTTCATGTAGGTTAATGTTATGATGGAATTTAGATATTTGTTACGAGCTAGACTTGATCAGATGAATCCGCTGTGTAATGTATAGCTATAGAAACTGTATCAGTAACGCCCCCTGAATATAATACGCAGTGAATATCCCATAGGAATTGGAAGTCGTCATTACAGCTACATGAAACTGAAGGCTAGCCGTTTTTCTCTGAGAGAAAACCTCTTTATGTGGGACCAGATGAGCATGGGTTCAAATCTCGCTGTCAACTTCAAGTTATCAAATTTAATTCTGTTTCATTATCATACGCTAATTAATACCCGCAGATAACTTGGTTGTTGGTGGGGTCGGAACCTCTAGTCAGGACACTAAAATATTATGATATCAGAGTATTACTTTAAATTTCAATGTGTGTTCATTTTAGCCGTGAAAAAGCAAGAGAAACGGTTTTTAATATTTGTTCATAACAATTTTACTTTAATCATGAAATTGGCATGAATTGTTTGTCGTGAAATTCAGCCCGTATGAATAATTAATTTCCAGCATAATAGCAGAATGAAATTCCGCCAGGGTTATCTATAGAATATAAATGATTTGATCGATTCGATTTGATGATTCGATGAAAATCGGTTTGATGAAAATATACTAATTGTTTCTAAAATTTGACAATGGATTTCATGAATGCTGAGGGTATTTGTGTTATTTTCGTTGTGTTTCACAATTTATATGTTAGGCCTAGTTTCTGTTGAAGATTTATAAATACAACTCGAAACATTCATTTGATACAATATTATCATAAATACGAATAATTAAGAAATACTCATATTTGTATGCCTAAATCGTTTAGTCAACTATAATCATAAAGTCAAACTCTTCTACTCCTCAACTATTTCTTATAACAATCATTACACTAAAATGAAAACTAATTTCACAAATGCGTTAAAACAGTAAAATGGGTGTTGAAACTACGCACATGTGTGAAATTAATGACTCCTCCCGTGTTGTCATTAAGGGTGCGGGGGTGTAGGGGGTGTAGGGGTGCAGGGGTGTAACCTAGGGTGACACTATACGACACCAAGGCGCGTGGCGAGGGCGCGCGTCTTTCTTTTTATACCAGAACCGAACAGGAAGTTTTGATACATTTTTATAATAATATATAACGATAAAAACAAGCTTGGTTTTAAACAGGATGTCTTCATTCATTAAAAACGTTGTTTCCTTAATTTTATTGCAAGTCTTAGTATTTGTTTTATATATGAGTTCACAAATAAAACATTGACAAATTATATTATAAACTAAACGCAACGTTGTAATAACAAACTGTTTTAACCGATGTGTTCCATGAATCAACAGAAAGCCACGTGTGGTTACTGAATGTCCCGGGTTCGGATCTTGTTTGGGAATTTACTGGATGACATTTTTGTGACAGTTCTTCAAAGAGAAATGAGAATATTAAATTTATTGGATGAGCGTGAAAGAAGACTTCTATCTGGTCCAAATGTGATCTTTCTCTGTTCGTTTGTTTCTTGTGCTGGCTTCATGGTTCGCAAGGCGAAGCCGTTTCATGTCAAATTTTGTAGTAGTAGAGTCAGAAAGATTGTACCTGTAGCTAAAAGTAATTTTTAAATGAAAAGTAAATTACTTCCAAACTACAGGTATTAAATCAACTATGAATCAAATGAAGTGTGGTACTTGGTACTTGGTAGTAGTTAGCAAGATCGAGCTATTAGAAGGGCATAGACGAACATATTATTTTTGACTATGAGTTAGTATGACTATGACTAGTATGTATTTTAAGAAATAGATGCAGTTGAAAAGTGTTTTTAAAATTATTTATTATATTTATTTTCTAAAGATCTTTCATCATAGTTCTATAGAGGAATGTATGATTGATCTGTTGTAATAAGGTTTACTCACAACTTTTTATCAATTTGATGTATCTAATAAAGGAATAAATATACACTAAAAATACTTGTATCGAATGAAGTGAGTGGAATATAACTTGTTATAGGCGAGAAATTCAAGGCGAGATATGTGCCACACAACGGGCAGTCAGCTAAGAAATAATAAAGAGTGGTCTCTGGTTACCCTCCATTTTATTACGCCGCTAATTCGAGATGACAGCCAAGAGCGCCTCTCTGACGCACCCCTTCAGACTCTCTCTCTCTCTCTCTCTCTCTCTCTTTCTCTCTCTCTCTCTGTTCCTCTTTCTCTCTCTTTCTTTCTCTCTCTTTCTCTCTCTCTCTCTCTTTATTTCTCTTTCTCTTTCTTTCTCGATCTCTCTTAACCCCTCTCTCTTTCTTTTTCTCCCCCCTCTCTCTCTGTCTGTCTGTCTCTCACTCTCTTTATTTCTCTCCTTCCCCTCTCTCCCCCTCCCACCTCCCCCTCCCACCCCCCCTCTCCCCCTCTCCCCCTTTTCTCTCTCTCTCTCTCTCTCTCTCTCTCTCTCTCTCTCTCTCTCTCTCTCTCTCTCTCTCTCTCTCTCCCAATAATCGCTCTCTCTATGATCTACATAATTTCAAGAACTTAATTTCCCAAGTCAAGTACTATACCTTACGCAAAGTAAAGTAGCTAGATCAGACATTTGAAATATGCATCAGCTTAACATAAAATCAACATCTGTTATTCAATCAATAACCTGTCATTTCGGTTGTCTATAACTGTATTCATATCAAGTTAACCAACAATGATTGACCTTATTTTGACAGGAATACAATAATTAACTTGAATGCACAATTTCATAGTGGCACGCTGCGTTAATTCGATCATCCCGGTCTCTCATTATGCCACCCGTTTATCACTGATCACTGATAAACATCACTGATGCCACCCTAATAAACATCCCTCCAGTCGATATAACTGTCCTCCAGGGATGGATTAACTGCTGAACTCTTTCAATGATTATCTTGCTATTGTTCCCTGGGGAACTCGCGTGGTTGATTTTCAATACTTGGAGAACTCCAGATGTGTGTTGTTTAACTGAGTATGATTAGTGATTGAATATTTATTTAATTTTACAAAATACGGAGACCATTACAGTTACTCTCGCAGCTTAACGTATGTATTATTATTTCTGCCATAACTTTGTATGGTAGCGATAGAAATATTAGCAGCTCCAGGAAAAAGTTCTTCATTTGCGAGATTATTGAATCCACTTTATCTATTTTATTCATAATTGATAATACAAATAGTTTGAAGGCAGGCAGGCAGGCAAAAAACTTGAACATTTCAAATTTGTCGATTCGCAATTTGTCAGCGGATTGTATTTAAAATCATTAGTAGGCCTATACGGTATTGTAATTGCAGTAGCAATACGCAGCTCAATTGTAAATAATTTCAATGTCAGCCTCTATTATTATTCATATATGAATATTTTTTTTTACATTATCTATTGTTAATTATCATAAAGAATTATATTGTGAAGAATTATTACATTTTCGTATTTTATGTGGTCGAAATCGATCAGAAATCCAACATAAAACGTGAATGATTTTTGCTTTGATCAGCAAAAAAAGTGAAGTTGAGACCACTTATTTCCCCCATTATTGACATTGTTGTGTTCAGAAAATCCATGCTTACATTGTTGAATTTTATTTATTATCAGAGCATTTTTGACAGTCTTGTAAAAATACATAACAATAATTTCAAATTACATAAATAATAAATACATTGTCACACACGATATAGGTCTAGTTTAGATTCGACGAAGATTTTTTTTTTATATACAAAAATTCTTCATTTGCGAGATTATTGAATCCACTTCACCTATTTTATTCATAATTGATAATACAAACAGGCAGGCAAAAAAACTTGAACATTTCAAATTTTTCGATTTACAATTTGTCAGTGGATTGTATGTAAGTACTTTGAAGTAAAAATTCTTGATTCAAATAAATTGACCGTTTAAAAACAATATTTATATTTACTTTATAATACAGCCATCGATTTTAGCCCATGCAATGACTTAAAATGTGGCATCCATCTTTAACTCTGGGAATGGGATATATTAAATAAATAGTCTTTTCAATGTAACTATAGATGAGTGATAGCGAAGAACTCCAACCCACTCTTATGGGGGTTGTCTTTTTTTCTGTTTGTTTGTACCCACTGCACAGGTCGCAGGGTTCGACTGATCGACATGGAACTCTTTCTGTACACGCAGACTGATCCATCTTAGTACCGTTCAGTTTTTGGATTGAATCGGTTTGATCATTTTTGAGAAATATCATCTCAAAGTTTCGAAAAACCCCATAACATCAGGCTAGGCAAGAAAATTTGAAAAATAAAATCTCACAGAAAAATTCATATTCCTCTGAATGTGAACCAAGATCCAATGAGAGTTGCGTTGGTTCCGCCGTGTTCGGATGGTGTCTCAACTTGAACCGGAAATGCGTTCCATTTCCTGATCTCTTGCCTTAGAACACCCGATCGCTTCTCTACCTAGTGCTGTCTTGTAGGAACTTGATGTCATGCCTTCTATATACCTCAAATATTCGCATCTAAGATGCAGTGCAGATTGCCATCCAAGATGCGTTGGAAGTAAACAACTGCGCTAGGCTTATGAAACTGGTAATGCAATTAAATGAAATGTGAATACTTATTTGTTTGTGACATGTAGATTTCTCACACGGATTCGATTACATCAACAAATCGTCCAGATGTAAGTTACTTGCAATATAACTTGCGTTATCATGAATTATTATTATGAATTACTTCACAATTTAAATAATGCACAATTTAACCTCTCTACCTCCGTTTCACTTCATATAAGAAACTATTTCAGACAACTTAGCAAACGTAAACGTCATTCTATGTGTATTTGCAAACCAAGTTAGTTTCTTTTATTACTACTCACTACGCATAATCGATTGTTCCAACAATTTGGATGTTAAATTAGTACATATTTTTAACATGGGAGGGATAGGGAGAAAATTCACTACATCGAGGCCGGCGAACCAACGCAACCCTCAATGCATCTTGCCGAGTAATGAGTCAAGGTGTGTAGAGTTTTCGATTATACTTCACATGATGTATCTCGCTCATCTCACAACGCATATTTTACGTTTGCCTAGTATTCGTAAAGCATTGTCATGTGCGAAAACCAACATTATCGTAGATTCTATATTGCAGATCGTTGCAGTTGGACTCTTTGTTTGGTCCAGGATAAAGCTGGTTTATTATAGCAATTCCCACAGAAATAGGAATATCTGGCGTATCCTTAATAAGCTGATTGCCATTCTGTTCTGCTGTGGATTTGCTGCTGACGATTTCTTTCTTGACTTTGTTCGCTCGACCTGAGAATGAGTATAATAACTAGAGAATAAATATATTTCATTTTTAAGATAAAAATAAACCTATATACTATATTTTAAATGTATAATTGGGCTGATTTCAGCGTACAATGCATGTATTCTGTCTGTACACACATTATAGAGTGATGATGAAATTTCGTTTAATTAGTAGTAGTAAGAAATCTAGCGAAGAGAGAGTAGAAAGAATAGTGAAAATAGCGGTAAAAGAGTAGTAAAACAAAGGGTACTAGACAGAGTAGTACAAAGTAGTAGAAAAAATAAATGAAAACACTTATTTTCGTACGTGAGATTCTGTCAATTCGTTCATTATAATTCAAAGCAAATAATTAGTTAATTCTCAACTATTTTATAACGAATGTTCAATTTTCTAATATATTTTGGTAACAAAACACTATGAAGTGTATCATACGAAATCCTAGCGAAGGTTCCGAAGGCTTTTTGAAATATACAACGAAAATACATTTTTGAAAATGTGTTATTCATTTAAACTGTATTATATACTAATACTTGCCACGTAAGAGAAGCGATCTTTCCAAATTCAAGAATGGTACTTCAAACGCCAGACTGACGATCGCCGCCAATAGTAGAATAATTATCAAACTACTGAGAAACTGAAGAGTCTGAAATTTTAAAATTATATAAATACATAACTTCAAAATTCGTTCTATGAAAGAATGTGGACAGTAAAATTTGATTTTTATGAGCAACTGGACAATTCACCGATTTTGAGCCACATAGGCCTAGTATTTACCGATATTCGAATGCACCGATATTGTCTTGGAATGCTGGACGACCACCACTCAGAATAACGTCCTAGGACCAGCTAGCTCTAAAGAGACTGAGGAATTTGATTGGTTTCTATTCACTAGAAGAGCTAAGTACCATGGCAACATATCAAGTTTTTGTGCATTTCCATTGTTGTCAGCACAAAATCATAGCACTTCTTTTTAAAGTGGGCTAAAAATAGGTCATATTTTTCGATCTAAGATACCTTGACTTTGTTATCATCTTGTATTGTCATGGTATTTAGCTCTCCTAGAGAACATTATCCAATCAACGTCCTTAGTCCTTTGGTGCTGGCTAAGCCTGGGAAATTATTTTAATTGGCAGTCGCGGTAAAGTATGACTTTAGGGAAGAATTTAGGGATTGAATTACCGAGACAGTTTTTTTAGTACCTTTTAGCTCGCCAATATTGCTAATTTGGCGCATGCTATCAGTTTAATTACGAGTCCATGGGAGTCGATTTAGCGGAATATCAGTGTTTGGTGATAACTTTTGAACGGTGTGAGATATCGGAATTCTGAAAATAAGGAAACACAGATATTTTTAATACCTTCAAGATGGTGTAAGTAATAACTTTTCATCTAATATCGTATAATCGTAGGGTATAATGTGTTCCGGACCTTCGGCAACTGAGACTTTTATCTGTGGCGAAGAAGTGTGGTCACAGACAGCGTAGACCTGGTATCAAAGTTCATTGCTTTTATTTTAAAATAATAATAAAATAGGGTGGTAAGATCGCCCTTGTGGTGCCCCGTCCAAACGATCCTACTTTCATCCTTAGCCTTAATAGGGAAACAATGATTCTGTATCAAGTTTCGATGTTATTAAAAAAAAAAAAAAAAAAAAAAAATTGTCAGGCATATACGGTTATTATTTTTTCAAAGCCATATTTTTGCCGATTTGAGATGAATAGTTATCACTCACATCTTATTAGAGGTATTAAAAATATCTGTTTCCTTATTTTCAGAATTCCGATATCTCACACCGTTCAAAAGTTATCACAAAACACCAGATATTCCTCCAAATAACCAAGTAACTAAGTTTCGGCATTGTAAGACGGAGTCTGTAGAGCTATGCTAGCATTGATTCCCCACTTACCACATTGTAGTTATTAATATAAGCTGGAGTCCTTGCAGATCCTGTGTTATACAGCAGTACCATGAAGTGACACAAATACGCCGAGTAGGAGAGACGACTCAGCGGTAGGAACATCTTCCAGGATAACAGACGGTTTACAGGACCTAAACAGAACCGTGTAGGATGAAGAATATGGAAGGTGCAAGCCACCGCCGGAACCCCCAAATCGATTTTGATTTTTTTGCTGATGCCAATCGTTTGCGCTTCGTTTGTGCTTGAACCGTTTGGACGCTAGGGGCAAAACATTTTGGGGGTTCCAGCGACACGACAGAAACCCCAAAGTGGATTTTGGATTTTTTTTCGATGCCAATCGTTTGAGCTTCGTTTCTGCTCGAACCGTTTGGACGCTAGGGGCAAAACATTTTGGGGGTTCCAGCGACACGACAGAAACCCCAAAGTGGATTTTGGATTTTTTTTCGATGCCAATCGTTTGAGCTTCGTTTCTGCTCGAACCTTTTGGACGCTAGGGGCAAAACATTTTGGGGGTTCCAGCGACACGACAGAACCCCCAAAGTGAATTTTGGATTTTTTTTTCGATGCCAATCGTTTGAGCTTCGTTTGTGCTAGCTTCAATTACTTCAAGTTAACCTTACCGCTATATTCATCGTTGGCCGTTATCCCGGAAAACAAGTAGTTTTCTATATAAATTGATTCTGATTCGGTTACACGTGGGCCACTAACTGGTTGATATGCATCTCTATGCCTCTCTCTTCACGCATAAACACACACACACACATATATATATATTTTTTTTTTTCCAGCGACTATAGAGTATATGGACGTAATAGTTTATAAATGGAAAAACAAATTGGTGGAGGTGCCAGGTTACTCATCCTCGGAGTCAAATTTATGAAGATATATCAATCAGTGTAATTTCAAAGATCAAGTATAATAATTGAAACATATGTGAATTGTAAGATGTTGAATGAGAATAATTAATAAAAAAAAAAAATTAAAAATTAAAATTAAAAAAATCTTTTTTCATTCTTTTATTTTTCAAATTTTCACATAATGCCAAGGCGTTTTTCGAAATTCTGAGATGATATCTATCAAAAATGGTCCAACCGATTGAACCCAAAAACTATACACTTCCAAGTTGGATCAGTCAAACCGTTTGACCTGGGCAGTGCTTGGAAAAAAACAGAAAAAAACAGACAAAGCTCCTTAAGTGTGGGATGATATCTTCTCTATCGCTCATCCAACTATCCCTCTGTCTAACCGCCAACACTCGCGGTATAGAAAGCCTACCTCCATATCCTTGTACGCATGCTGTGACGACCCAGCCGACGCCCACGGCCCAGACGGGTCGATGCAGTCCCGCGTAGAGACCCGCCTCTACAGCGTCGTAACGATGCGACGGTTGGTAGAAGCCGTACACGCCAAACAATACTGTCAGGCAGATGAAAGTGGAGAACAGCCATCCGGATACCACTTGCACCTGTAGGACATGCAGGATCGGTATCTCACTGGCTGTTCCTTGCGCTATCTCGAGGCAACCTCATAGAAACTTGCACGTGTTTACATGATTATGTGGTAATAGTAGCTTGAAATGGGGAAACCTTAACATACGGTGGGAGCAACAAGTGTACTGAACACTGAATTAGTTCATATATATATATGTATAAGTATATATATATATATATATATATATATATATATATATATATATATATATATATATATATATATATATATATATATATATATATATATATATATGTGATGAGCAGGTTTTGAAGGCCTATGGTTGATGGTACAATATTTTGCGGATAGCTCTTCCGTGAAACAGTTGGTGGTTCTAAAAAGAACCTTGTCTCTCGACGTTTCGGCCAGCTGCGGTTTACCATCTTCATGGAGTCCTCTCGTCTCGTTGTATTATATTATCAGAATGATTGGAATAGGCCTAAATGTTATTACTTATTAGTGTAGGAATAATATTGCGCAAATAAAAGGAACGAAGTCAACTTTATAATAATCTTGTAAAGTGTAATCAATCATATTTTTCAAAGCTGATTTTCTCAAAATTTTAACCTTTGAATACCAAATGTGAATCAAATTTTTCTCTGGCAATTTTCAAGATAGAAATGTATTTTTTTGGTGTGAAATGATCACAGAAACAATTAAGCTCAATAAACTGTGAACATAACACGAAAACATCTTTCTTCACCATCCCTTGTCTCAGACCATAACACATGTATGATTAATTACTATTACAAGATTTTCGCATACTAACTTTTGACATTTTCACATGCTTGTCTTTAGTGAGGAAGATGAAATATCCAACTCCAATGCCAACGAAGTAAGGACCTCCTCTGTTGTATGTCTTTGTGTAGATCTGTACGTATACATTGCCTACCATTTTACCACTGGAACAATAATTACATTATAATAAGATTCATTTAATTTGTTTCAAATTATGCCGAAACACAATTGTTTGCAATAAAATGTTTCACAATAATATATTCTTGGTATATATAATATCCAAATATAAATATGAAACAAAATTTGTCCCTTCTTTGGTTAAAAAAAAATCATATTTCTTGGCTCACATTCGATTTTAGTTGGTAAAAACCCGAAATGTTGCTTTTTTCTGAACATTATTAAATTGTGGTATAGATTGCATTGGGCAATCGTTTAGAATGTCTGAAATCATGTTTGGAAAATTTAAAATCAGTCCCATTTAAATAAATGCAAAATTGAACTGATTTTTAATTTTTAATTTCTATATGCGACCAATTTTTTAACTCGACAATTATTTTTTAACTGACAAATTTTTCTATTTCAAATTTACAAATTTAAAGATTCTTCATTTCATTATTTTCAATTTTCTTCCTCAGTGCTTACTCAGTCGTATACATCATGAGAGCCGCAAGATGCTGGCTGATGGTGATGAAGCACGGCACAAGGATGGTCGTGGCCATCAAGGACGCTAAGATGATCTTGCCAAGCCGGGGCCATCGCCACAGAGGATACACGACAATAGGAGAGATCCAGAACAACTGCATGTCGACTGCTAGGTACCAGGTGTGGTTCATGCACTGGAAACCAGGAGGCCGTTTAACTGACTGCACGCATACATGGGTAAAATATTCCACCATGAAGCCCCACCAATAGCTTATCCTTCTTCAAAAAACTACATAGCCTCTATATGTTGACTGCAAATAAACACACATTGAAATATTTTGCTGGGAGAAATTGCGAAAATAACTTCGTAAATGTCCATAATTGGTCCAATTATTTTTTTAAACTTCGTTAAGTCCATGATGATTCAATTATTAGACTCCAAGAATGCTTGTGAATCGCAAAAATCACTTAAAAAATGAACATTTCACAAAAAATACCCTGCGGGGCTCCGGACCCCCTTTTAGTGCTTGACTGGTGTCCAGCTGGGCGGTCATCTCATTTATGTAACCTGCGCCCCCTCGATACATAAATCACGATGTAGTGATACCAACTTCCTTCATCATAATATAAAGACGGGTGTGCTGACTCAGGTCTTCCAATTGGAGCATTTCCGCCGTCATAGAGGTCCCATTTTTGCACAGGCAAATGGCCGAGATGGGACCTTTGGCTCGGAGCACAGTGCTCTGAGTTGACTGCAAGAAACCACCAATGCCCGCCATGTTATTATCATGGAGTCAGCACACCTTCTTTTGTATGATGATAAAATCAGTTGGTATCACCACATCGTGCACAAATCCTACCGACATCCCTCAAAGAAAGTATGCCTAACCAAAGAAATAATCAGAAGAAAGAAGAACAAAAGTAATTGAATACCGAGTGATCCAAGCCGACATAGTTGTTGATGTAGAGCAAGTTGGTCCACCAATTCATCACACAGTTATCTCTGTTCGTACCAACCCACGTGTTCCAGAGGGGGCCAGAGCCCACATAATAGAACAGCGTGGCGTAGAAGAATATCAACATGGCGTACGGTGGAGACAGTCTGCAAGAATTATACACAATTTCAATCAAGTACATTGTAGCGACTGAAAAAAGTCAAATGAAGGGCTTTCGATTATTCCTAGTTTGTCATGCACATTCAATTTTTTACTACTAATGCTCATCCACGATGTAGTGATACCAACAAATTTGATCATAACATAAAGAAGGTATATCCACTCGCTTCTTCAAAGCGAAGTATTTCCGGGGTCAGAATCTGAGTCCATGGTCCCATTTGCCTGTAGAGCAACTATCGTCTTATATCGAACTGTATTTTAAAACAACAATGCCAAACAATGCTAAATAGTAAATACGCTCGTCTACTCTTAGCTTTATAGCTATATCCACGATGGATACGCAACTGAGAGCGACGTTGTTCTGGATCTATGAAACCGATCTCAGCCACTGAGATCGACCACTCAGGCCATCAGAGCCCTGTAGAGCCTGTAGCTAGCTTATATAGGCGATCTACGTGGCGTCGAAGAGTTTCTTAGCACTGGAGATGATCGTCAGCTGGGAGGAGAAGTCCAAGCTGCGTATCCATCGTAGTCCTAGTCTAATCTAACTGGGACT
The DNA here is from genome assembly GCA_907164805.1 of Brachyptera putata. Classification (NCBI taxonomy): domain Eukaryota; kingdom Metazoa; phylum Arthropoda; class Insecta; order Plecoptera; family Taeniopterygidae; genus Brachyptera; species Brachyptera putata. The sequence continues at coordinate 22,637,598 of OU015468.1, read as the reverse complement.
TGTTAGTAGCTTACCTTAAATACCGATGTAGGTAAAATCTGGCTACACTGAACTGATTCTGCTTCGATCTTTGCATCATGAACGTGTAGCAAACGACAATACCGCTAATCAAGAAGAACGTATCGGTCGATAAAGTTCCATTCATGACAACCATCTTCGTCCAGTCGTTTCGAAACTAGAACAATATCCATTGAGAAGTTATACTCGTATATCCATCTATCATATCTTCCACAATTGGCCATTATATTGGATTCGTTTAATAGTATAGTAGTAGTGTAAGAGTATTATTCTGCACCCCACCAAAGCTAGTTTATTTGGGGGTTCGATTTAGCTCGTTATGTACACTGTACATAGTTTTGTATCTCTATGGTAAAAAAATCGGTCGAGTAGATTTTGAGAAATTCACGATTGAAATTCTGAAAATACCTATACGAATAACATTGCAAAATAGTGAAAAGTAGTTTCATCCGAAATTAGTACTTTGTGACGTTGACAACAATGTCGCCTACGCTTATTGAGCTTCACGCAATTCGGCTGAGCAATTACCAAAGTGTATATATTTATTTTTCTCGCTTATCTTGAAAATAATAATGAAAAGTACTTACAAATTGTACGTCCGAACTATTGAGTAATGGTCTCATTGCACTCATGTAATAGTTATGACCGTAAATGACCCAGCAGAGGGTGAGGAAACGTATACCGTCGATACAAGACAACGTGTCTTGCGTTTTATTGGTGTTCAGCAATCGTCTCCCATTGGTTAATAACGAGAATGACGACAGCACTGAATAATATCTTCTCGCTATGGTAACGAACAAAGAGGAAAATAATATTGAAAGAACGGATAACAATATTAATATTGTGTGTTTTACAATGTAGCATATTATTTACATATATTAGGGGGCTATTGGTATCATCGTTTTTGTGGGTGGCGGGTATCCTTTCTGCCAAATGCCACACAGCATTATTATTGGATATTATTATATATTATATTATATTATTGTGGACGGTTGGATAGCTAAAAACTAGAATATTGCAAGGGGCAGGAATGACATTTTTAGGAAGTGTGTTGGGCGTGAGAAAAATAGAGGGAGAAAGGAGGGAATTGCAAGTGGATAGATGGAGTTACAGGATGAGAAGGGACTACGGTGGTACGGGCACATGAGAAGAATGGGTCGTGAGCGAATACCAAGGCGGGAGTTTGGAAGAGGAACAGTGGGAAGAAAGAGGAAACGAGGAAGACCAAGAATAAGGTGGGAAGAAGTGATAAGATGGGATGTGAAAAAAAGAAGATAATCGTGGAAGAGAGTGGAGGACGAAGAGTGGTGGGACGATAGGGAAGTATGGAGTGAGTCTGTGGAGAGAGTGGAACGAGAGAAAGTTGAAGATTGGGAGGGAGAGTCGTCCAAGTTTTTGGTTTATTAGATAAACCCCCAACCCGTCTATTGTTGGAATGGGTAGGATTTTATTATTGCATATATTATATATTAGAATATTTATTGTTGTTCAATAGAATTTTCATCAAGTTTAGGAAGTTCATTAGAATGTCATTTTTAGTTATAGAATCTGGGATATTAACTGCTTTTTTCAATCGAATTGGAGACGTTGTTTTATTATAAGCTTTGTTTTGCATGAACATCCTATACTGTTGCGAAAATAACTTTCGAGAAGATGTCATTGTATAGAATCATTTTTTTTGATTCAATCAATTCATTTAACTATTTCTGAGTGTACTGTTTAATCTAAGTTGACATACATTTGAGACAAGTGTAGTTTATTACATTTTCGTAGCCACATTAATACACTGTACAGATTGAGATGCATGACACATCCATCAGAAAAATTACAAAGATAAGGAGTTTATTTTCATCTCTTAGATTAACAAGATTCTATTGAAAGCTTGATGAAGTAGGAAGGAAATAGTTAAGCAATAATGTGATTGCAAAAGCCGAAATAGATTTATTTTTCCTTCCAACTTACGTTTATCTTCAAGTTTAGTTGACTTTTTGTTCGCAAGAACAACTTCGTAAGCCGTGCTTAGTATTATAACTAATATAAATACACAGAGTAAACATCTGAAAAGAAGAAATGACGTTATTATTATGTTTTTCTCACAATGGAATTTTCATGATTTTCACTTCGTATATTCCCAACTATTCTGCTATTATTAAATATCACAAAAATTGTGCTTCGTAATTGTAGTTTTTACACAATTTGTAGATCATACGAGAATTCTAAAAAAATAATTGATACTAGGTCAAATTGGTTTTTAAGTCGGTGGTTTTTTAGTACAGTTGGTCTTTTTTTAGGTCAGGTTTTTACTCAAGAAATATAAGTTTAGGTCAGTTGGTATTTAGGTCAACTGGTTTTTAGGTCAGTTGGTTTTTAGTACAGTTGATTTTTAGTACAGTTGACCAATCCCCTTTCAAGTTTCCCCAATAACCATTCACCTTCTAACAATGAGAAATGAAGATTCACAACGTACATGATGGCGACGTCTGCTTCTGTCAGCCGCACATAGAGAGCGCGTACATCGCGCTTATAGCACTGGTTCTCTGCGACGCTGACCACCACTTCCACACGCCCAGGTGCATTGAGATACTCCAGTTTATGACGTAATGCCGTCGCGACGTCGTTATGAGTACAAGACGCCGGGACGCAGTACGACCACATGTACGGCGCACTTGCAGGACCGGTCCAGCTGTCGATACCCTTCAAAAACAATAACATCAGGATGACCAGTACCGCCTAAATAAGTGTTTTTATTATGGAAGTGAATTCTTAATTGTTTGATGGCCTGTATTTTATATTTCATATTCTGGTCAGGTAATTTTATTTGTATTTTATTTTATGTGATCTTATGCACTGTTTTTTTCGGGAATTTTTAGCTGGATCTTATGTGCATTTTTTTATACTTTGATTCACATATTTTAATATGTATTGCATGCTCTGGATTTTATATTTTTTGATCATTATAAGCTGTATCTTATGTACAGTTTTTTTTAATACTTGGACTCATATGCTTCAATCTGTATTGTATGTACTGGATTTCATATTTTGACCCATGTATTTTATTCTGACTTATCTTATAACATTACATGTTCAATCAAGATCAACGAGAATGAAATGAAATTATAAATCTGTTACGAGTGTCTATACTGTAATCCATACCGCAGCTTCTGCTACTGCTAGCAATAGGTCCTTCATATCCAGCGACGTCCTCTCTTCTAGTCTGGACGTTGTCGTATTCCGTCGCATCCGTGTCGGTCCCGTATCCATAGTTACAAGGAATTGTATCTGGACCAAACATTGTTGGCCTTGGATCGCATCCCGGTTAGATGAGATTCTCAGACATTGGTCATAGTTGCCCAGTTGTTGGATGTTGCCCGTTATAATGGCCGATGGTAATTTTGTGCTGGCATCATACACTATCGCGAAACAAGAGGAGTATGGGTTAGAATTGTTTTTTAAAATTTGAGGGTATCGAAAAGATGACGCCACCCCGGTGGCTCAGTCAATTATCGCTAGCAGTAGAGACTGAGGTCGCCGTTGGGCGTGGGTTAGAGTCCCATCCATGGGGCATGGGTTTTTATAAACTTCCTTTCACCCATCATAACTTAATCGTTTCATCATCACCAGCTCATTCGTGTACCCCCGTATAACCTAGCTGTTGGTGGGGTCGTTGAGCAGCATTACAAAAAAATAAAAAAATAACGTTCTCGAAATACTGTACTGAATTGTAATTGACGAGTAAAATCTGCTGCGTGAATTCTAGTTTAATACCATTGGAATTGAGGAGAAAACAATCAAAGCTGAAACTAGTAATCATGCACAACATTTTGTCGAGCTATAGAGCGTGGGAGAATATCAGGATGTAAGTGAAGTCACCTTCATTTTAGAGAATGGATAGACACAAATTCAAATAAGCAGCACAAAATTACAATACGAACAAGGTAAATTTCTCGTTCATTGTAACGCACTGGAAGATCGACTGATTCAGGAATGGTCTGAATAAGTAGGAAAACGCCATATATGCGTTGTTAGACGAGCGAATAGTAATAGTATGGGTAAAAACTGCTTCGAGTGGTACTAATTTAGCACATTTTATGTTTTTTATTCAAAATGGCTGACCCGATCAAGCTGAAATTTTTTTGAAATGTGTATCAAAATGTAATTCAACTTCACACGAGATTTCAATTTTGTGGAAAATATTTTTTTTTCCGTCATGTTATTCTAATGAGTATTTTTGAAATTTCTAAATTTCATAAAAAAATAAGTTACCCCCGATAATGCCACAAAACTATACAGATCTAAGTTAGATGAGGAACCATATTGAAAAATAGTTTGAAGTTGATAGCTGTAGCCGTTTGACCTGTGGAGAACCGACAAAAAAAACATATAAAAAAAAAAAAACATAAAAACGAACACCATTTTTTTTCAGTATGTTGAATTGAATCCTCGCCAAAGCTCGTCTAATAAGTAGACGACTTCAAGAAATTATTGGAAGAAGCTAAGTAGATATGAGAATAAACTAGATTGATTAGCAAGGATAAATAGGATAAATATATTGTGAAAAAGTGAAAGATTAAAGACTAGCATTTATTGATACGAATGCTATAGCCTTCAATCTTTCACTTTTTCACAATAGATTTATCCTATTCATCCTTACTAATCAATCTTGTTTAGTCTTATCTCTACTTAGCTTCTTCCAATAATTTCTTAAAGTCGTCTACTTATTCAGACCAGTCCTGATTCAGCTTATTAAATAATAATATAATTACATACATACATAAATACATAATATTACCCGTATATAACTTCTTTGAAATAAGATTACCATCATAATTAACAATTTATTCAACGGAATAGCAAATAACATTTTAATGAACATTGTTATCTTCCTCCTTAGTGCACAAAACAAATAATCAATATAGTTTAATTAAGCAATTATGGAAGTTATTTGTGGACCTGGTATTTCCAATTTTAACGACATTCAAAACGTGATCGTATGGACACAAAGCGCGGCCACCCAATTTAAATAATTAAATGTATTTAAATGTAAAATGTACATTTTATTGATGGAATAACTGCAAAGTAACAAATCGTAAAAGTGAAACAAATTTTGAAAACAATGTATTCTAACTCTTATCATCATTTGATATAAAATAAGTGAATATTTTAACTTAATCTAATAATTATTCTTTTAATTTAATATTGTATGTGGTCTTCTTTTGAATAAAAATTATAAGAATATAAAAATCATAATTATAGTTCATGCATGGCAATCATACTATGTCAGATCAATAGTTATAACTTATACCATCTTGAAGGTATTGAAATTATCTGTGCTTTCTTGTAATTAAAATTTCGATATCTCATACCATTCAAAAGTTATCAACAAAAACTGATAATCCGCTAAAATCGATCCGTGGACTCTTGGCCACCATGCTTATGTGCATGATTTATTGTCTCTTACTTTATTATCACATTGTAGGTCTATGTTGTAATTTTCTGGATAATGTGTGATATAAAATAAATGTAAATATTGTGAATATTATCTATTTGATATACATTATTTTGAGCGTGTTAATAGTTGTGCTGACCTTTATTTACTGCTGACCCAATTCAATACAGATAATACACTTTTATTGGAAGACTTCGCTTTAAAGTTCTCGGCCAAAAAGACAGATAACAACCACATTTATATTTTCATTACCATAATACGCACAGTCCAGTATGAGAACACGTATCAATGGATAATTCATTCATTCATTAATTGTCAATGACGATGATGATTTTATTGATTTCTGTCATTGATTTTTTTTCATAATTGACGAATTGAAGAAGAGAAACATCATACTTGCCTAGCTTATGAGGAATAGTAGGTCTATATAATTTGTTATGTTAATTTTTTTTTGTTACGTTTACATTCTATATAATAAATTTTAAGGCTTGTATACTCGTTTCTTATTTTCATGTAATTAATTAGATGATATAATTGTATTATATTCCATATTCAATAATTCACTCCAGTCCACCTCGTTTAATATTGATTGATACAAATTTAGATCAAATTGCCGCATCAGGAAAATAGCTGATATTAATATTACTTATCAATTGAGTTAATCCATATAAGATTCAACTGTTCTCTAAATTCCGAAGCCACAAATTATTAATTGGAAACGATAATGATTTAGTGTCGCTTATCAAGTTATCAAAATTTGTCAGGTACATGAATACATCGATATTAATTAACACAAGAAAAGAATTAAAAACTAAAATGAAAAAAATTATATCATTCTTCTGTTGTATTATAAATACCCATTGATACAAACGAAATTAACCAGTTGAGCAATGAAACATTCACTTCTCAGTAACAATATTTACATATTTATAAAATATTAAATCAATTACTATATGACATATTCAGGCCATACTATTAGGGTAACGGCCGTCCTTCGATTACGTTTCAATTACATATGTATTCCAATATCAAGTTACTTTCATCACATCTAGTCTAGTTGTACAAATCACATTACTACATACATACTGTTTAACGCCCACGGTGTCAACTTGGCCAACTCTTCGAGGTACAGTTGACTTTCAACTTTACACGCCGCAGAGATGTTGGAAGGTGTAACCGGCGCAAAAGGATGGCCAATCAGATCGGATATTACATCGACATCACTGCTAGTTCGTAATACGTCTACAGCATCCAGTCTTACAACACTTAACAACACTAATATAATAATAATCTTTCTTTTGAAATGCATGATCGCACTAATATAAATCACAATGATAAATAATCTTAAAAAAAAATAAGTTTTATACAATATGGTTAATCCAAAATTTTGAAATTGAGTAAATATCAGATGGTTTTTAGTTAGGGATTCTACCGATGCGAAGATGCTACGTTATTAGAATGACAACGCAAATTGCCTTTACGGAAGTCTCTATCGAACTGATCACTGTTGTTTCCGAACTGTTCAATTGCATCTTGCGTAATGTACTTTAGAAGTTAATGAGTTACTTTGTCCTTCGTTTTTGTTGACCGCAACAAAAGTTGTGACAAGTTCGATTCCCGCATGCGACACTGTCGCTGTCGGTACTAACTCGACAAGTATGGGCTACCTCAACATTTATACTACCTAAAAATGTTTGATAACTATATAACAATATTACTTAATACTTTCACTATTATCTTTGAGGAAAATAAATAACACATTTATATTATTGTTCAATGAGAGATTACACCATAGACAGTTTGTTGAACGCTTTGACGCTGTGTACATCCACGACACCTGACTGCATTACAATATGTATGTGTTTCATTTATAGGTCAACTTAATCTTTAATTCGATCAAAAAGTAAATAAATATAATGAAAGATATGGGATAGATTTCGGGTCATTGGTTTTACGCGTTTTAAAGTACGAGTAATCGGCGATAAAGAGAAAACAATGAGTGAAATATACGTGAGATTTGGCAAAAATAACCGGGGTTTAAAACGATAATTAAATACTTAGGATGATATGGGCTGATATAATCGTTCATTCAACTTTTGGTACAATCTTCGAATGTAGTTAATAAAATTTAAATGATGTAACAATATTTAACATGCATTACAAAGGAAACGCACATAATAGTAAGAGTATATGGCCTGAAGTGTTTAGGAAAATCCTAGTCATATTTCATTGCGATAAGAGAAAAAGACATGATGATTTTGATAAAAGATAGTGATTTTATAAATTCGACAGGAACTTTTACCTCAAAAGGGTCTATTGTCATTCTGAGAAACCATTTATGCACACATTCATAGCATAATTATCCGACATTTTTGTATTATTTTTATATCATTTTAAAATTATTCTTTATACACTAATACTTTCTCATTATTTTTATTTTCTACCATCATTTTTTCACTAATCATTTATGTAAGATTTTTCATTATTGGAATGTTTTTTACTTGATTCATTATCATAAATTATTGTGTGTTTATCTACTTGATTTTGTTTGCTCGATTGTTATTATGTGTCGCTGGCAACCATGTATACCATGGCATAGTCTTTGTTAAAATAATACATATATATATATATATATATATATATATATATATATATATATATATATATATATATATATATATATATATAATATATGTGTAGGGTGGTAGTCTGGAAAATAGTTATGACGATTATCGCAAATGAGCACGTGATCAAATTTGGAATTTTGGTCGAATTCGATCTATATCTCAGAACCCGTTTCAAAGGAGCTGAAATTGCATATACGACTTGTACAAATATTAAATCCAATTGTTATACCGAAGTTTATTATATAATCAATGACGATTAGTTTTTTGTATTCGACTGTGTTGTTTTGATATGGTGTTATTATATGATACAATGTTTGGATAGTTGCAATAGAAGTGATAGTGTATAGGCCTACAGCACAACAATGACATACGAAATTAATATATGTGCATTATCTTGCAAATAAGTCTCAAAATATATCTTGACACTAGCCATTACTTCTTATAGTAGCACACTGCACAGTCTTATTTTTCATTCAAAAATCATATACTAGTATATTTACCCATACGTAATAATAGTATATGCTACCCAGTACCCATATGCAAATATAATATACTACCGAATACTTATTTATCTCGTTTATTTATGTTTTTCTATAATGGATTATGCCAAAGAAGTTTTTCCAATTTAACCCTATTTCTCGAGTTAGTCGACAGATTATTGTTCCATGAATGTATTGCATTATGTAGGGCCTATGCATAATTATTTCGTTTACATTGATTGACGTTTATTTCTAGGCACGGTATAAAAATAAAGATTTCAATTTAAATCAACGTAGACCCTATATTTAATTTTTTTAAATTTAATTTTAGATACAACTTGTGTCAAGGAATTATTTTTCAATGTTGAAGTGTGAATATAATATTACCATGTCAAAATTTCATTAAAAAATAAACCTGAAATGCTTTCGTTTTAGCAGGACTGTATTCAGCGAACTGCTTTACCGACTACCAGGCATTTCAAGTGTAGACAGGAGACCTTGTTGAAGACCCGCCCCCCACAAGTGTCATTTCTGCAACAGACAGTAGATCTAGTTATTACTCATTTAATTATATTTAATATTGTCACTATTTTCTAAAGAAGTAAACCCGAATTCTACTCAATTGGGAATTGAAAAGAGAGTTTTTTTATCAATAAATTGTACACTTTAATCGTTTAGTTTTGGAAATTTTGTACAGTGAGAAATAAAAACATGCATTTAATGACAGCCGTTATTATGCCTAGGCCTAACATATCTAGGCCTACTGTTTGAAAACGAGGAAAGAGGTAAACTGGTTCATCATATCATCATATGTATTTATCTGCTCCTGTATTAATATAATTATATATTGTGTTGCTTCAATGTAGTATTTGTATCAGTGCTAGTGATTGCAGGTTCTGGCTAATTGTTTGTTGGAGTACAACCTAACCTAACTCACCAAATGGGAAATTTCGATATCGATACAAAGGGGCTTTTCATAACTTTACCTTAGCCACCTAGTTATACTCGTATATCCAGTTGTTTGGTCTGTTGTAATTTCAATGTAAAAGACGAACTATTTTTGTGCTATTGCTGTAGCTATCGCACTCTCCTTCTGACCAGCATTGGTGCTCGGCAACGACTTGAACTGAAAGCCAATTGTTCCTCAATATTATGTTTTTCAGGTTAATCTAACCATGAACTTAGCCATTAAATTAACTTACAAAATCAATGACTTAGCTAGAATTACTTCCACTCAAGCTTGATCCTCAATGGCTGTCAGTTTATCCATTTAGCGAATAGACGTGAAGATAGGCCAAAGAAGACTTTAAGAAGAAGCTTTCACAAGCCAACAAGCATATATCATGGAAGAAGTACACTTGTTTCTAGGTTTCATTATATACCGTTAATAGATATATTATTTGTATTTCTTATTTTGTTACAGTTCTGAGTAAGTGTGCGTTTGATTGTTGACTCCTAACCGCAGGGCATAATTGCTCGACGACGGAGGGGTCATGCGTTGTTATGTGACATGGCGAGACGTTGGTTAGCCAGTTTTCTGTGTGGAGCACTGCTAGCTTCAGTTATCATCTGGTATTACTATACACAGTTTGATAGACATGGTAAGCTATTATCCTGAGACCTTAACTCACCATAGGCCTATGAGTTTTTAAATAATAAAATTGGTTGCTTACTTAGTACCAGGCAATGACTAAATCCGATTCGTGTCCATCAAAACGAATTTGATTATAAATGTATGAATCCATAAGTATAAATGTAATTCAATTCAGATTGTAAAATTTTGTCGAATTATAGACCTACCGTACCTTTCTTTTGGACTTGATTTTGAAAATGAATTTCAACTGTGGTCTTTCAACCAATAGTAGGCCTACCTTTGTGAAATGTTCTGTCGAATTGATGATGAACACTTGTTTGCTCATGTCCAATTCACATTGATTTAATTACTTTTTTGGCCTACACTTGTGAAATGTTCTGTCGAATTGATGATGAACACTTGTTTGCTCATGTCCAATTCACATTGATTTAATTACTTTCAAAATTCAGCATTTTGATTCAATACCTTATTTTTTTGTATGGACGCTCGTTTACACATTTGTGTTCAACAATGTTTAGAAATTAGTATTTGACCCATCAGGAATAAAAGCTGTTAACCTATGGTATAAGATATCAACTAGCAGATCAGTGTTACCCCATTAGACATTGTTTGTTTTTTCTAGTGGACAGTAACAACATGCTCGGTTTCACGGGACGTGAAGCTCGCTTGGCCGGCCGCGTCCGAGAGATGGAAGAGCAGAACCAGCTTCTCCGTCGACAGCTCAGCATCTCTCAGAGCCACCTCGTAGCTGCCATGCGAACCAACAACCACACGCCAACGCAGTATTTGGCTCCGCCCACTTACGAACGTCCATCGTCTTCCGTGATATGCACCAATCACGAGGCTAGCGTGCCCAAGTGCGAGGTGGTACACGTAGCTATCGTCTGCGCTGGCTATAACTCCAGTCGATCTGTCGTTACGCTTATTAAGTCGATATTATTCTACTCGAAGAATCCGTTGCACTTTCATCTCATTGCTGATTCAGTTGCCCAAGTCATATTACAGACACTCTTTTATACGTGGAGTGTACCTCAAGGTAAGCTGGATGCTGTTTCTTAAATCAAAGTGTAGGCCTAGATTTATTGAGGGGTGATTCTAATTTTGAGGGGTTTCAGCTATTAGAATTGAGAGTTGGTGTGAGATTTTTATATTACCTCTGGTTCGAGAGATTTGCGAGTGTTTTTAGCCTCGGACTAGAATATTTCCATATATCGTACAGTAATATTTTTGTGTTCTAATTTCTTTGCAATACTGTCCTAACTCCTACTCCTATCCATGACTGTGAATACGTACAGTGAAATCTTGATACATTGTTCCTTCAACCATTGTTTTCCTGCAATGCATGGATGTTTTTTTCCACATTCCTTGAAAAACAATAGATAGGCCTACTGGTAGGGGTTATTATAAAAAAGTAAAAAAAAAAGTAATTTCTGACTTGAATAAAACTTGTATGAAGGTATTAATTTGGTGTGTCATTGTGATGAGAAGAGTGTGTTTATTGTGTGTTAGGTGTGCTGTTATGTTGGTTTTTTCTTGATTCAATTGTGCCGTGAGTGATGTACAGTAATTAACGAAGGGGTAGGAACCAATGTATGCCAGAAATTCTAGTGCTCTCAAGCGCATCAACATTTATTTTTTCTGCTGAAATTTTACTCTCTTCCTGGCACATTAGTCATAATGTATCTAATTCTAGAATTACAGTTTTAACAAGTGTAGTCTTCTGTGCTATCCCCATCATAATCTATTCTTCATACGATTTCCTGCTAATATTGTTCGTAAATATTCATCAAGCATGGTTTGTCAATTAAATAGAATAAATGTTCTCAAACGTATGATTCATACGATTACATATCGTAACGTATTTGGTCATCACAATTATAAGTCCTATTCTATAACATTTCTTAGTACAGTGAAACCTATGCATCGTTCCCGGATCCATCGTTTTCCTGGTTGTATCATTCATTTTTTCGTACCCCACTCCCATATAATCAATGTTAAATTATCCTGGATGAATGTTTTTCCTGCATGGATGGTTTTATTTTCCTGGTCCCTTGAAAAATGATGGATAGTGATTGAACTGTGAATGGTATGAATGGTAGGCCTATTATAAAATACATAAATGAAAAACCATCAGGCCTACTTGTATACTTGCACACTCACAAATCAGCTCACTTTGTTATTTCATTACTGATTCACAGCTCTGTTTATTTATTTCGAACAATATCGATAATAACTTGATTGATTTCCAGCGGACGTAAGCTTCTATCTCGCTGACAACGTTGTGCCTGACGTTTCTTGGATACCAAACAAACACTATTCCGGTGTCTACGGCTTGATGAAGCTAACGCTACCCAAGATATTACCCGAGACGTTATCGAAAGTCATTGTCTTAGACACGGATGTCACATTTGCTACCGATATCGCTGAATTATGGAATATATTCTCGAAACTCGGTACGAAACAAGCGATAGGATTGGTAGAGAACCAAAGTGACTGGTATTTAGGGAAACTCTGGAAGAAACATCGACCTTGGCCGGCTTTAGGGCGAGGCTACAATACTGGTGTTATATTATTACAGTTACAAAGACTAAGAGAATTAGGTTGGGGTCAGCTGTGGCGGTTGATTGCCGAGAAAGACTTGATTACGATGCTTGCGACGAGTTTGGCTGATCAAGATATTTTTAACGCCATCATCAAGCAGAATCCGTATCTAGTGTACAACTTGCCGTGCCAGTGGAATGTACAACTTAGCGACAATACCAGAAGTGAAATGTGTTATACAGAAGTCACAGATCTTAAGGTAAGTAAATCGGATAGAAAGGAAAGAAAGAACGGCAGCTTACCGAGATTCATTCGAAGATACTTATGGTGGCCAGAGCCGTTGAAAGAACACAGAGATGATGATTTGACACACGAGATTTCAACATTTTGGTTATTGCCTTGGTCACAGTGTAGTTCAAGTAAAGTTGTATAAGAATTGAACATTATATTATCTTAAGTTACTAGATTGACTACATCGCATGGAAGGCATCAACATTTTTCCTCCCATGGTTTTGTTTGATTTGTGAGCAAATACAAAATTGTTTGCAATTTAATGTAGGCCCAAGTGTGATCATCAGTATACTATAATAACTTGGCTCATAGATTTTTATTATACTTGGGCAGAAATGAATACACCTGTTACAGTATTTCTAGTAAAAACCCAATGCATTGTTTCCTGGGGCCATCTTTTTTCTGCTTCTATTAATCATTTTGTCCACCTTATAACCAGTGTTGAAATTCTTTGAATAGAGCATTTGATATATTTTTCTGGTCTCTAAAATTTATCATGTTTACATTTTTGTTCTAATTTTTTCAGGTGATACATTGGAATAGCCCCAAGAAACTAAAAGTAAAAAACAAACATGTCGAATTCTTCCGCAACTTGTATCTCACTTTCTTAGAGTACGACGGTAATTTACTACGACGTGAACTATTTGGTTGTAACAACACGAAAACCTCGTTGAAAGAACGAGAACTGAGCAAACTGAACGAGGAAGATCCTTGCTACGAGTTCCGACGCGCTCGTGTCAATAGTCTCCGCACTCACCTCTACTTCCTCGACTACGAGTACGAACCGTCAGTCGATGGCTACGATGTGACGCTCGTAGCGCAGTTGTCAATGGACCGACTGCAGATGGTCGAAGCGTTGTGTAAACACTGGGAGGGGCCGATCAGTCTTACGTTGTATATGTCCGATGCAGAGGCTCAACAGTTTCTGAGTTACGTACTAGGATCCGAAGTATTAAGCGTTAGGAAGAATATTGGTTATCATATCGTCTATAAAGAAGGGGTAAGTTGAATATTAAATCACACCAGCATATAATAATTTATTTGTGAATTCAAACAAGGGGATATTTTTGCGCTGTGTCAACCATGCTAAGGAGAAGCAGTAATCTTTCTAACAAAAAACCTTTCAAACAAGTTATCATTATCATATGTTAAATAGTCTAAAACAGGAAAAAAGTTTTCGGACAAATGCATCAAAAGAAACCTAAAAAAGTAGGCCTATCAAGTAACTGAAGTTTTAAAAATGTTTTTTTTAATAACTGTAATGAATTGAAAATGGTATAAAGCTGTTTACAATATAATCACGCTGAAAAATGTATAAGGAACTTGAAAAAACGAATAGGCATATCTACTCACTCCTAACTAAGAAATTCCATGTACTGTTCTACCGGTATTTGAGAATGGAAGACTTTGCTACTTGCGTCCATATAATAAGTAGGCCCACAAATAAAGTTATGTTATTCTATTATCTAACATAACTTTTGCCGTGTTTCAGAACTTTTACCCGATCAACTTCCTCCGCAACGTTGGTCTTCAACAAGTCAACACACCGTACGTGTTCCTGACAGATATCGACTTTCTCCCGATGGACGGACTCTACCCTTACCTCAAAAAGTCTATCGAAGTACTTAACGTCGAGTCGACGAAAAAAGCTCTCGTTGTTCCTGCGTTCGAAACGCAACGTTATCGAATCACGTTTCCTCGGAACAAAGCCGAGCTGTTGAAGATGCTGGATATGGGAACGTTGTTCACGTTCCGTTATCACGTGTGGACCAAAGGTCACGCTCCGACGAACTTTGGCAAGTGGAGGACGGCCACTACTCCTTATAAAGTAAGATATTGTTCCATGATGTAGTGATAACAACAGATTTTATCCTAATGTAAAGAGGGTGTATACTAATAAAATGGGAGGCATTTGTGCTTTCTTGCGGTCAAATCAGAGCCAAAGGTCCTATTTGCCTGTCCCGATTTCGCAGATTCCCTCGTGATTGAATGTAGATAAGAGTGGCTATGGCACTGGTGACATCGTTGAACTTACAAAATCTATAATTTTTGTGAAAAACAAATGCCACTGCTAACATAATATTTCTTCTGAATCGTGTATAGCATTGTTGAGCATCGGTGTTTTATATACATACCGGTAGTTCGATATAATAGATATAGTTACGCGACCAGTAAATGAGACCATAGACTCGGATTTTGACCACGGAAATACTTCACTTGGAAGACTTGAGTGGGTACACCTTCTTTATATTATGATGAAGTCTGTTGGCGTCACTACATCGTGGCGCTACTACGGGCTCCCAGCTTGTAAATCTAGCTCGCATTATTTGAATAAAGTAGAATAACTCTGTCTGTGGGTATATATTTTATATATTGTGGTAATATATATATATATATATATATATATATATATATATATATATATATAAAATATATATATATATATATATATATAAAATATATATATATATATATATAATATATATAATATATATATAATATGTATATAATGTGGTATTAGAATTGATAGGTAAACCCCCACTGTTCACAAAGTTGACGAATGTAAGTTGAATGAATGTTATTGTAGTATCTTTTTTGCTGTTTATTCTTAAATTTTTTTCTTGGAAAAATGAAAATTTCTGAGTAATTCATTTATTATATCTTGCTTAATTATCTCACATGTAATTGAACATATTTTGTTTCTTGGTGTTACAACTCGTGCAAAAAATTGAAATTGACTTTTCTAGCATTTGTATCTTGGTGCATGTTGTTAGTTGCTACGGTACAATACTGTAGTTTCATTTGAGTGAAAATATTTCAAGATGTTTCAGTATTTACCCTTCTGCTATATATTAAATGTTTTTGTGATTGTTAAGGTTCAATGGCAAGCTGACTTTGAGCCGTATATCGTTGTCCGTAAAGATATACCCGAGTACGATACTCGATTTGTTGGATTCGGCTGGAATAAAGTATCTCATATAATGGAACTCGAAGCCCAAGGGTTCGAGTTTGTCGTACTGCCGAATGCTTTCATTGTGCATATGCCACATGCACCTAGCTTCGATATTGCCAAGTTCAGAAGCTCTTCTCAATATAGAAAGTAAGTTGTGTGGCAATTAATTAGTTACGGTATTGTAAAATGTGTGTCATTTCTAGACATCTCCGTAAATCGTAGATCATCAACGGTATATCTCCGTTTTTTCTCGTGTCACTTGTGAATTTGATTTTTTGATCTTTTGAATGTTTTTCTTCACATTGATAATAACTTGGAAAATATATAAGCTGAATAGTGCTAGAATTCCTGAATTAATAAATAATTGCCTACAGTGGGCTTTTGGCTTAGTTCTCATTATATAGCGTATCGCTCGTTTCTGAGTCGTAAAAAGCTTCTTGCAGTAATTTGAAACTGCCCCAAAACTCAATTCCATACCCAAGGTATGATTCAAGTTGTGCATAATATACCTTGTCCACTAGTATATCGTAATATAGATATACGTATGTATATTTTTCAATGTTGCTTAACGACCCCACCAACAGCTATGTTATACGGGGGTACTAATGAGCGGGTGTTGTAACGATGAAGTGATGGTAGGTGAAAGGATGTTTATGCCTTATGTGTGACTCGAACCCACGCTTAAAGTGACTTCAGTTTCTACCTCTAGCGATAGTTGACTTGAGCCACGGGGGTGGCTTTATATTGAATAATACGAAACTTATTATTGTGTGTTTTCGAATTTGTTGGAAGTGTTGGAATGTTTGGAGTGTTGGAATTTCTTGGAGTTTGTGCTCAACTATATTCAAGTCTTATTTTGAAAAATGTAGCTGAAAAAATGAAAGCTGAAAAATGTAGTTTTTGACCTTTTAACCACTTGCATTCTGAGAATACGTTAATCTCACATGACGTCGCTTCTGTCTGTACCTCTATTACGTTATATTGTGTCAGTCTACAACGTGCTGATTGTATTTTGTGTTTCAGGTGCCTGAAGATATTGAAGAACGAGTTTGTTAAAGATCTAAGTAAGCGCTACGGCAAGGTGTTCGATCCCGAGACAAGTTAAAAATTGTTACTTATTGCATACGTGTCGTTCCAATTAATCTCAAGAATATTCGTGTTCATTTATAACTCATTTTTACTTGTACAGTATTTATTTAACATTACTATATCTTAGCAATTCATTAATGTTTTTAATACGTATTTTATTAATATTAATGATTTAAGTAATGTTTACAATTATGCGAAAAGTATTTATAATAATTGTTAACCCCTTAAGTATATTGTGCATTTTACAATAAGCTAACGCAAAACCTTAATAATTATTATAATTATTAAATTAAATATTTACAATTATTTTATACTCTGTATGTTTTTCTACTTTCTTGCAGTATTGTAGTATCATAGACTAAAGATATACAAAGAGAATTCACCCAACATTGAATTAAAATTCATCCCCTCTCCTTAGCCTCTACCCTTCCCACACCCCTTGCCCTGTAGCATCGTCGGTCACCGCTAAGAGTGCTGAAAATTGTTTCAGCGGTTGTTCTTCAGTCGACGGTAAATTGGATGTTGGCCAAGTCTTCAACTTGACTGCTAACAGTGCTCTAAGAGTAAGTAGGCATGACCGAATCTAACTTTAGGTGATAATGAAAGATTATTCCTTCTCGTTGAGAGCCTTGAACGGGACGTCTTGAGTATATCTTTAGTCAGCGATATAATCCTATCCACGGGAGATGAAGGTTCCTATCAACTGTCTCGACTATCTCACACCTATGGTTTGCTCCTTCATGTCTTGTGAATACAACTATCCCACTTCCTCTCATTCCGTCAGTCAGTATTTGCTGATGTCTGGCAATTAACATCACATCCAGTTCAACAAATAATGTAGGATATTAAATCGAATCATAATCTATTCTTGTCAATTGGGTTCACAGATAAGTAGACTTTCTTGCTAGTTGCTTATATTTTTAATATTTTTTTGTAAGTATAGGCCATATCGAGGTTATATAAAAGACCGAGATATAAAAACACTGAAAGAGGATATGAGAATCCAATAGAAAGGTGATGAGAATTTGGTAAAATGTAGAGAAAGAACAGCAGCTCACCAAATTTTTGAGTAAGGATAATCATGGTGAATAACCTGTTGATAGAACAGAGATATGATTATATAAAAAAGAGGAGATTTTTACTTTTCAGCTATTGCATTGGTCACAGTAGAGTAACGGTCATGAACATATTAATGAACGAATGGTCATGATCAAAAGAACATTGGTATATTTTCCTATATATTCTTTATATTTTTCCATTTTTACCAATATAAAAGTGAGGAATTTTACTACACATTTACATATATACTACATATTTTTTTACCTCAAATAATAGCTATAGCGTATTCATACTTATTAATTTGTAATAGTATGTATAATTTTTGTGTTCACAATCAGGGAAAATTTGAATTTTTTAAAGAGATTTTATTTTTCAAATTTTCTTACTCAGCCTATGGGGTTTTTCGAAACTTTGAGATGGTATTTCTCAAAAAGGTCCAACCGACTTGACCCCAGTTCATCACTTTCTAGTTCATACTCATTTGTCGGAAGTAATTTGTTCTTTTTCATGGTTGCGTGTGAAATTCCATATAGAGTTGTTATCTTAACGGCTAGCCAAACCGGAACACGGATTTTAGGGAAACATGGTGGAGTGAGTGACAGCTACCTCTATAAAGCGAGTTAATTGAGGTTGGTTGAGGGAACTAAATGTAAACAATTATTAGTCGATCACAGTCTTATGAAATAGATCAGTTTTATCTTACGCCCAATACTGACAATGTTAAAACTTAAAATACCAATTTTCTCGGAGCTCTTTCAAGTTGGATTAACAAAAAATTTAGTGTGAGTACAAACATACTTGAGTGACAGAAGCTCAGCAGCATTTTTTTTTGACAAAAATGTTTTGCGTTCTGATTTTTTTGAGCAACTAAATTTATGACAAATTCAAGCACATTTTTTTTCGGATGAATCGAAAAAATCCTGATTTCCTGCTGCACATTTATGATGAATATATCTATCGTTATATGTTGAAAATTTCAGTTTTTCAACACCAAAATTGCAGAAAATACATGTAAACCCGAACATGAAAAAGTATAGTTTCGAGGAATTGAATGTTGAATAATTGTTAGCAAATAGTAAACGGCAACGCAAAAAAATGAAAAATGGTTTTGTCGACAGCAACGCAAAAAAATGAAAAATGGTTTTGTCGACATTAGTGACCATCTTTTGTTCAATAAAAACAACAGTCTACCAAGTCATGAAAATAAATTTCCCAGTATTTGGCTGAATCCAGAACCACCAACACAAGAACAGTATCATTTATAGTACAGTAACCATAGTAATTAATACGATTTGGAAATGTAGGTAATGAATGAACATCTTGCGAAAGAAAAATAGGAAAGTGAACAAAGCAATAATTAATTCATGAAAATGTATACTAGATAGTCATATTGAACTAATATTATTTGTAAGCATGCATCTACAGCAAATTCATTTATGAAATGAAAAAATTGCTTCAAGGGAGTGGTGCATACACGGTGGTTATAAAAAATCACATTTTCTATTTTTGTCTAGGTTCACAAACTGGTGTAATTTAATCAAAAGTATATCAACTCCAAGATAATTTTATGCTTCATTTAATATGACAATCTATTTTTGTCAATTGAACTCAATTCAATCATATAAGATAGTAAATGAATACAAAAAGTGTGAAGAAATTCATTGACGTATTATCTTGAAACTGAATTAATTTACAAAAATGAAATGTCCTATTATTTGAAGATTATAAAATTATATTGGAGTTGATAGGCCTACTTCTTATTCAAATACACTTATTCGTGAACCTAGGTAAAAATAGTAAAAATGAATTTCTCTATATTTATAAGCACCGTACAAGATTAACATTTCAATTGCCGTTTGGCGAATTCTCAGAAAATAGGATTGAAGTTACGATGAGCAGCAAAAATATTATTTGCTTCGAGGTTAATTCATATTCAGGTATGAGAAATATTTAAATTCAAATTTATTCAAATGAGTTTGAAAATTATAAAAATTATTCCTATTTTTTCCGTATATAGGCCCTAGATGAAGATTTTTTCTGGGAAACAAGCTACAATTACTAAATCTGTGGAAATGTGGCTTTCCATGTGAAAATAATGTAATATCAAACTGTTGCGAATGTAGTAGACAGTTTTTTGATCTAACGGTTTTACATATCAAATTTTTGGTGTTTTGAAAAGAATCTGGAATTTCACCTGAGTTCAGTTCAATTCTTTCTTCTCTTTACAGTTTGTATTCAACAGATAACATGTGATAAAGTTCGTATCACCTGACTACCAATAGTATCACTAATAATATATTAGTTTATAAAAACTTATCTTTTTCTCACTTCTCCTTCAGTGATTTGACTGATTTAGGAAACAGTTCGTGTTGCTGCTCCTTGCTTCCATTAGTCTCGAATTGTCCTGTTCAGGAATGAGAACTTTCCAACGTTTTTTTACCGCTTCCTTAGGCTTGTCCAGTTTCTCCCCTATTTCTTTCCATCCCTTCTTCCCCGAGCGTCATCCATAGAAATGAACAAACAAAAATCAAACATAAAAGAAATGCCGTGCCCGTCTTGAACTGAATGAAAGTATTTAAAATAGTTTTGAAAGATAAAACAAAAAATAACAGCAGAAAAGCGGTGTATTATCGTATACTAACAGCATGGTACGGTACACAACCACATTAAACCTTGGGTTTAAGCCAAACTGGGTTAATCTTTTACAGGAGTGTACCTCCAGAGATCTAGAGGAGCAGTCAATCTTTTGATAATAGATGCAAATAATAATTACTTTTTATTCAAATGAATGAATATGCAACACTATTCCTCAAATAGTTGAATCGTATATTTTCAACAAAAGTGAATGAGGCTTGTCGCATTATTCAGGGGAGGAAGTCGTTATTCTTTTCTATCATCTGGAAAAAATGAAATAAATTTGGTATTTTAAGCTTATCAACAACTTTAATATGAGGTTTAACTACAATTAACGTTTGAAAAGAGCAGTACCGAAACGTCGAGAACATCAAGTTTTCGACTATCATTTCCAACATTTCCTAGAGAGAATTTCGAAAAGTCAAACTAGATTACGTAGAACATTTCGTTTTCCGGATCATCTCATTGGCCACGATCACTTTTGAACGACACCTAGTGGCCTCTCTTCTATCTGTCGTTTCGTGGCGCCATCTCTCGCCGCAGGATGCAGACAGACGCGGTGGACGCCTACTGAAGTGTCGACGGCGCAGCATTGCAGTACTGGTAAGGACGTCGCGACGCGTGCAGCGTAGGAAAACCTCGTCCACATATGTTGGTAACTGGAAAAACGTGTTTCAATAATCACGCCTAGTATTTACCTGTTCAACTATTTACAATTCAGTGTCATAAATTATGAGTGAGAATTCTAAATATTTTTACTGTGTACATTATTTTATTTTGTGAATGTTGAGTTCTGAAGAGAATTGTATATTTTATAATAGTAAAATTTTAAATTATGATTTCAAGTTTCATTGATAACAACATTTATCTATACTAATTCACTGGTTGAATATAAAAGTAATATATGTGCTATTGGCAAATGAATCGTTAATAAAGTGCGTATTGGAACTTCGAGGATTTTCATCGATTTAGTGCGTAAAATATGAATTGAGTGGTGACCATCGGCATTGGTTGATTTACGATTGAGTGTTTTAATTATCAAGAGGGATTAGTTGAACCATTCGGATTATTTGACACCCTCTTGAGTATTGAATCGAATATAATCAAATAATTCTCCCATTTATATCAAGTATATAAAATACAAGTGTTTTGAATTTACAATGAGCGTGTGTGTTCTATATCAGCATTGAAAAGGGAGGAGAATGGAAAAGTTGTAGAAAAGTTTGGTGTGAAAATTCTGACGTGTTTTTCTTTCGTTCGTATATATTACATTTCGTGTTTGAAGAAACTCGAGAGTAGCTGTGTAAATGGTTGAATTATAGTTCAAGTGTTTTGTGAAGAAGACTGAAGATAGAATTTCCCCACGACTTTACTTTCAAACAAGGGAGTACGACATTTTGTTGAAGACGTGCAAAGTACTAGAAAACTTCACGTGCCGGAATTATATACAATAGGTAACTATTTTACAAGTGCATCATTAATCAGACTTAGAGTTACCAGAATTCATATTATTTCACTTGGATAGTTAACTTGAGGAATTAGTTGTATGAATTCAGAAGAGGGTTTAGTCATTGTTGGCTCTGGATTAAATCCATCCTTAGAGCCGATTGTACCAACTGATGATTAAATATTAATTAGTTAATCATTACTTACCAAAATAGCATATGTATCCAAGGGTAATAACAAGTTAATTTACTAATTTTTGCTTAATTCACTTATCATCACTTGGTACAACCGGCTCAAAGTATCTATCTGTCATTCTTATAGCTGGAAATAATCTGAGGCTCTGTTTTACGAATTGATGATTAGTGTATTAGAACTAGGTAGCGGGTTAACTTGTTATCACACTTGGTTCCATATGTTATTTTCGTACCTTTAACTAATAATTAGTGGATTGGTACTTTGTAAAACTGGATTTTAGCTAAAAATGTCACAGTTCACAGTTCACAATAAAACATCCCTCTATCATCTACTTTATACATAAGCGTGAGTATATTAAAGACACAGTAAAACTGAAACTGAAATAAACATATGGTTCTTTATTTCATGATTTTTGTGCTTTTTCATAGATGATATACCGATAGTCAAGTTAATTTATCAGATTTTTTTTATAGAAATTTAGAAACGTTCCAGTTGAATCGACGGCTGAAAGTTAGCTTAACTCTTATTGGTTCATTCCATTGAAGATGAGACACTAGATATTTCTGATGATGAAAAAAAAGAAGATTCAAGCATTTCCTAGAAATAAATCCAACCGTCGCTTTCACTTTCCGCTAACAATCCTCCATAATGACCAATTTATTATTTCTTCTCAGGAAATTAACTTTAAATTAAATTCGCTTACGTAAAATCGCCATCATTGAAATTGCCTTTATCTCCGCTAAATTACGTTAAGCGGTTTTAATCACATCTCTATAGTACAAAGCGAACTTACACAACCACGCGTAGTGTCTTATAAATCCATTCACTTCTATGCTATAAGTTATTATACCGCGTTTCTAACCGGGAATAGGGCTTAATTTGCGAGTAATACGGCTGGTAGTCGAAACGGAAGCTGTAATTTGGGGGGCCGTGAGTAGCACGACGACGCCGACGACGCCGACGACGCCTCAATACGCGTTCGCATGAGTGGGTTGATTGTAAGGCGTCGAAAACTGAGAAACTTGCCAAAGAAACTCTTGGCTTTTTGAATTTTACCATTAATTATAGTTGCGCCTGAAGAAAAATGTTACACTTAGCTGTGCTTGTGTTAGCTTGATGTGCTAATATTTTGAAGAGAGTGTTATTTCAGCATATTAATTTACATGAATACAGGAAGACTCAAAAATATGAAACATCATTTTCAGCTTCTACCTTATTTATAATAAACAATTGTCTTGAAACATTTCTCAACTCACTAATGTTGGTGAAAAATAGAAGAATAAAACAAATAAAATAACCGTGGCCAAAGTGGAGAACCTCGCGAATTATTGATTTTGATCATCGATCTTACAATAACTTACGATATGCGTAATTAACTCAAGCATAGAAGAAACAAATACTATATATGGTTGTCCTTGGGGTGGTCCAGTGTGCATCACCTAATAGTGGGCACATTTTTATGATTTGACAAAAACGTTTCTATATAGATCTATCGGTAATGGATCGCATCCCTAAAGAAATGTTCTTCAACTTCAATGTATGTATTAATATATATTCAATATTACTTACTGATAAACTTATTATATTTTGTTTCGATATCATTTCGAACTCTTTATTAAGAATCAATATTGAGTTTGTTTTATTTATGTTATTACAGTAAAAAATGGTTTTCAAAAATAATATGATATTTTCATCAAAATAGGGGAAAAAATGAGAGAATATAGGAAAAATAGAGGAAATTGGGAAAACTATACTTTCATCCTGCAGGCAACAATAAATTGAAATGCGTGAAGAAATAATATAGAAAAACGTAAGAACAAATCCCATTCTTTTGAGAAATACGAGAATAAAATTTATATTTCATAATGGAAAGAGAATTACGATGGATAAAGATTATGAAAGTATTACGTTGGATCAGACAATGAGTTACGGAAAAAAATCTTGTTATTTGTTTTAGTTTATCCAATTTTACCTTAGCTTGAAGACGGGTAGAGATCTGCGTGCTTTCAAATACTATCATATGCAACAAGTACATTAACTTTTTCACTCTACTACAACAAATTTATTTGATAAACAAACCTAAATTTTGATTTATGTAATTATCGTTATACGCTATAATCAACACAGGTGAGCAAAAAATAAAATGTCAAATTATAATTACAACTAAGAAAACGCCATATATGCGTTGTTAGACGAGCGGATAGTAATAGTATGGGTAAAAATGGGTAAAAACTGCTTCGAGTGGTACCAATTTGGCACATTTTATGTTTTTTCTTCAAAATGGCTAACCCGATCAAAATGAAAATTTCCAGAAATGTGTGTCAAAATGTAATTCAACTCCACGCAAAATTTCATTTTTTTGGAAAGTAAAAACATTTTCTTTTTTTTTCCGCTGTGTTATTCTAATGGGTATTTTTGAAATTTCTAAAATTCATAAAATAAAGTTACCACCCGATAATGCCACAAAGCTATACAGATCTAAGTTAGATGAGGATCCATATTGAAAAAAAGTTTGAAGTTGATAGCTGTAGCCGTTTGATCTGTGGGGAACGAAAAAAAAAAAAAAAAAAAACACAATAACGAACACCAATTTTTTTCAGTATGTCAAATTGAATCCTTGCTAAAGCTCGTCTAATAATTTCATTAGAAACTGGAACGGGGCTAAAAATGAACAACATAGAATATAATAGTAATACGGATATAGAAAAAAGGGATAAGGATAATAGTGAGAATGTATAATAAGTGGATACGAAATGAACCCCTTTCCTCTTCCATATCAAAATTATCCACATAGTGGGTAAGCTAGAAACAAAGTTCATATGAGAAGCATTAAGAAGACGGTACATTACTTTACCTGTGCAGCTTTTGACCATTTGTAGTTACTTGTATTATTTGTATTGTTTATGATTATTATGGTCAAAATAAAAAAGTTGGGGAAATAATTTCAAAAGTTGGACTTCTGATATTAACAGTAGTGAAAGATGTTACTATATAACTGCGGACAACTTTGAACATTTCTCGAATTAATGTTTAAAGGTTTCAACCATTGAGAGTGGGATGGATATTAATACAAAACCAAAAATAAAATATGATTCCGAAATGAATCTATGTTTAATAAAAATAAAATGAAACGATTTGTCACATTATTATATGGGGCGCATATGGGTAAATAAAATGAAACTGAAAAAAAAATGGAATATTGGCATACACAATAAAACTATCCAATCTCATAGTCTGAAAGTGGTTTCGTATTCATGGATTTTACAAGGAGTGCCTGAAGAGCGTATACCGGAATAATATCAACTCGGTTGTGTGACATGGGTTTGAGATTTGAACCTTACCGGAACCCTCACCACATTCCATTGAAAAGTACCCCAAAGCCCATGTCACACGACCGAGTAGACTTTATTCCGATATACGCTGTTCAGTGTCCCCGTGTCGAGGCAGGATACGTCTAATTTAATACGGTGTTTTTTCCGTTATGTCGCATATAATTAGTATTCGGTTACAACTTTTCTAATAGAAACTTAACAGAAGGGTGATCCCATCGATATATTTTATTGAAACTTTTAATGATACAGATTTTGATTTTGCTACATTTTTATTTTTTCAAAGTGAGTTGTATGTCCAATGTGCGTTCAATGTGACTGATTTATAAATGTTCAGTATACACAGTTTTCCAACACAGACTGTTCTCCGCATCACAAACCTTCAGCATTATACTTCAACTTTATCTATAATTTCAATGTGTCTCGATGGATCTGTGAAGTTTATTTTATATTTTCTGTATCCTACGTCACAGCGTACATTACCCTCAATCAATTTCAATTGGTCGACATTTCATTTCATTTAATTTCATTTTTTAAATCATTTGACCTTTTTTTGTCAAACGTGATTTTTCATAGATAATGAAACAGGATGGAACTGGGATAGAAACGGGATGAAAACTCTTGTGTGCGGGCTGCCTGGAAGAAGTTACCCAAGAGGAAAAATGAATAAGTACATGAATATTACGGCTGATTTGTCATCGAACGTACAAAATAAGGTTCTTGACAATAATAATTAGACGAGCTTTAGTGGGGATTCAATTTGACGTACTGAAAAAAATTGGTGTTCGTTTTTTTTTTTTTTTTTTTTCATGTTTTTTTGTCGGTTCTCCACAGGTCAAACGGCTACAGCTATCAACTTCATTTTTTTTTCAATATGGTTCCTCATCTAACTTAGATCTGCATAGTTTTGTGGCATTATCGGGGGGTAACTTTTCTTTTACGAATTTGAGAAATTTCAAAAATACCCATTAGAATAACGTGGCGGAAAAAAAGGAAATGTTTTTATTTTCCCCAAAAAATGAAATTTTGCGTGAAGTTGAATTACATTTTCATACACATTTCTAAAAATTTTCAGCTTGATCGGGTCAGCCATTTTGAAGAAATAACATAAAATGTGCTAAATTATTACCGCTCGAAGCAGTTTTTACCCATTTTTACCCATACTATTACTATTCGCTCGTCTAACAACGTATATATGGCGTTTTCCTAGTCCTAGTTAACACAGTGCTGAAAATCTATATTTGATAAAGTCAATCAACAAATCGAAAAAAAGGTTATTATTGAAAGAAATTATATGGCATAGTAACATGAATAGATGGTTGCACACATGAGGTGAGCATAGATATCATGGTTATTGGTGAATGGGAAGAAATATATTTATGAATATGAAATTAAATGTTACCACAATTTGAATACTATTCCATCATCTTGTAATGTGTTTTTGATCTGTGATCCCCGATCAATCGATTGAAAGCATTATGAATGTTACTGCATTCGCAATTGAATTCATCATTATGCATACTTAGCGTATACAGTTCAAGAGGATATGTCCGTATTTCTTAGGTTTTTCTTTTATTGTACTTTATTGATATCTGAATTAAAATTTCCCGAGAAATTACCATCATTAGTTTATTGGACGAGCTTTAGCGAGGATTCAATTTGACATACTAAAAAAAAATTGGTGTTCGTTTTTATGTTTTTTTTTTCTGACTTACTGAAAAAAATTGGTGTTCGTTATGTTTTTTGTCGGTTTTCCTCAGGTCAAACGGCTGCAGCTATTAACTTCAAACTTGTTTTCAATATGGTCCTCATCTAACTCAGATCTGTATAGTTTTGTGGCATTATCGGGTGGTAACTTTATTTTATGAATTTTAGAAATTACAAAAATACCCATTAGAATAACATATCGGAAAAAAAAGAAAATATTTTCATTTTCCAAAAAAAAGAAATTTTGCGTGAAGTTGAATTACATTTTGAAACACATTTCTAAAAAATTTCAGCTTGATCGGGTCAGCCATTTTGAAGAAAAAACATGAAATGTGCTAAATTGGTACCACTCGAAGCAGTTTTTACCCATTTTTACCCATACTATTACTATCCGCTCGTCTAACAACGCATATATGGCGTTTTCCTAGTTATTGTCTATCAGGGCTAATAATTGTTTTGTTCATTTGTGTTTATACTTTGGAAATATAGGCTTACCGTCAAAAGCTTGTTGTTCAAAGTAATACGCACACAAAAGCCAATTACTCTATTTATCAATTCAGTAATTATATCTGTCTGTGTAATTACTGGAGAGATTAAAAATACTTTCAAATTGGAATTGAATTGAATCGGGCTTGGCCGTCAAATGCAATAAACAAAAACACAATAATTTTTCTTCACAATTCGAAAAGCTTAGTGTATTTACAATTAAAGATTTCTAAACTTGGCCTTTGTCACACTTACCCCATTCCTCTTCTCTTTGACATTTTCCAGTCACTTGATGTCATATTCCCTCTGCTACATTTTCATATCGATGTACTCATTATTATCTCAATCTATCTTGTAATATAATTGTATACTTGTACATTATACCAGTGATTAAATTAACCTACGTCATATAAATTATCACGCACAATTCATAAAATTAATATCCCTCGCTATTCAGAGCCAAAATGGTTATTAGGACTAGAATATACATACAATTCCGTATAATATAATTATATTGTTGGTGAGGAATCTGGTGCATTCTACCGGAAATAGCATTAAAACTCATGATATATAAATAACACTTAACCGTTTTAATGTCGGATAATAGAGTTAGATTTATTAGTCTCGTGAACAAAATGTACATATACGGTACAATAATTATACATATAATCAGTATTAATGGTAAATAGGTGCAGTATAAAGCCACACCATGCATTCGCAGTTGAAGTCAGCGATTCACGTTTTAATCCGCATCAGGTTTTTATTGTTGTTGGGTTGTAATTCTGTGCCAGTACTCGCAGCTTATTACCAGTGATGAGATGAAAAGCATGCATGCATAGAAGTGATGGAACTGTACATTATTTTCCGGTCGCGTTATTCATATAACATGTACAATTATACGGAGCAGAAATCCAAATCATTTTAATGACCGTGTTTAGGGTTTATTCCCAAGGGTGTAGTCTCTGGTATATGAAATCAAAATGAGTTGATATATCGACTTTTAATTTGGAATATCCTGGGGTATATTGTGAAATTATTGCGAGAATCACATTTTCCCGTTGTTTTGATTATATTATTCATTAGGATTTTAATTTAAAAATGAAAATTTTAAAATCACCATGAAATATCTATGAAATGTATCAACATTTTTTACCAATCTTGAAAATAAACATCAAAATAGACATGTTTGAAAATTTGTATCAAGAAAATAAGTTCGTTTTCTTTCCTTTTTATATTCTTCTCATCGAAGAGTGTAACTTGTGATAAATATGGTGGATTTTATGATTTGGGATAGGCCTATGTGACATGGTTTGTGTGTATAATATGGTGTGAGAGCATATGCTATATAGAACTGATAAAAGATGAAGAAAGAGATTTTGCAGTTAATTAATAATATCCTCTCCCATAAAATGTTTTCATTAACTTACAATGGACATCGGGAGCTTTGTTATCAAATCGTTGTTCAAATAAAGGCAATGGAAGCAATATAACAATCGTAATCAAAAAGGACGAACAGTCTCTCTGTGTGCATGGTCAGGGGAACAGAGGGAAGAGAGGGAAGAGAGGGAAGAGAGATCCATATGACATTTCCATTGTAATTAGCTTCAACAATTTATAGATTTTTAAAGAATCATTTTGTGAATAACAAACTTATCTAACATAAATTCTCCGTTTTCATTTTACTTGTTTCTTCTCTTCATCATGAAAAACAGTATTAAAATAAATATAATTGAAGAAAAATGAGTTTTTTCATAAATTATTTCGAATGGGTTCAAACTGGAATACTTTAAAAATCATTATAGAAACTGCAGTGAAAAGCATGGTCCACATTGCCGAGAATTATTATTTGCAACTAAACGAAATCGCAGTCTAAAAGAACATGCTCTCACCCACCCTAATACAATTTCTTATACTTAATTCAACATCTTCAACGTTGATAAACTTGATCGTGTGCAAAACTGTGCTCGAAAAATGTTCTCAAGATTCGTATTCATATTAATACCAAAAAGAACCAAAAACTATTTGTTTTAAAACTTGGCTATGAAACCAGAACGAACGGTAATTAAATCCAAGTACGGTACTTGACTGAAACCCGAAAACCGGTATAATAAAACTTTTTATACTCAGTGAATAATAAATCTATTCGACAAATGTAATTGAAAGATGACTTACAGTTTCATTATGCCTGAATTCTAAACAGGGAAAAATATCAAGATTAACATGTTTCGAACGATTTACATTTTCCTTTGACAATTAGCATTGCTTTTTAATAATGTATGAACGATGAATTAATAACTGTGACGCCAATTTCCATTTCATAGCATTCTTGACTCGTTGTGCGCAATGGAAATGTTATACTTTGATATTTAATGACTGAAACTGGGGAACAATAATTTAACTTCTTCAGTACGTTACATACATTTACTAGATAGGTGACGTTGTTGTTTGATTATGACTTTAATACACGCAGTACATATAATTAATATAACAACAAGAACTGTATAATACAAAGTTCAGGACAGATAATAATGTGGTTTACATTTTCAGTTTGGTAAAACACAAGTGACAGTGCGTTGTTGAGAAAACTATAACAAATTGTTGAAGAAAAACAAACACATAGCTGATGGAATTCCAGCGCCTTCTAGAATTGAATTTAAATATCATATTCATTTTTCCAACAGATGTAATATAATACTATTCGACCATAGGTCTAGTTGGTTTTGGTTTAGAATTTTAATGAATAACTTGTTAAAACCTGAAAGAACTGGTAATGAACTGGTAATGAACTGGTAATGGAAATAACCTGAAATAACTTGAAAATCAAATCCATAAATTCTTTATTAGTAAGAAAAAGAAATGCATTTAATATAAAAGCGATCAGCTAAACGCAGAAAACGTAGCATATGCGTTGTGAGATGAGGAGATATCTATGTAAACTGTAAAGTATAATCGATACACACCTTGATTTATATAAAATATATTTCATTCGGTAACTATCGAATCTAGGAAGCCGTGAATCTCGGCAACATTCTCCTACTATTATTTCTATCGACCTATATTTAATGAATAAAAAGATCTTCAAAACGGCTTGTCAGAATTGCATACAAATTCGTCATAATGTATATCATTGATGTATTCACATCCAGTAGAATTCAATTTTTTCCAGAGATATTTTATTTTTCAAATTTCAGCACTCAGCCTAATGTTATGGGTTGTTTTGAATTTTTGAGATGGTTTTTCTCAAAAAATGGTCGAACCGATTTAACCCAAAATCTTCACACTTCTAGTTTGGATAAGTCTGCGTGTACAGAAAAAGTTTCATGTCGATCAGTCGAACCCTGCGACCTGTGCAGTGGGTACAAACAAACAGACATGAAAAAACACAGAGATAAAGTCTCATAAAAGTGGGATATAGGTCTTCGCTATCGCTCATCTGATAAAAAGCTTCTTCCATCTCTTTATTCTCCGTATAACAATACGTAGAATATATGAAATTACTGTTGGTCTAATAACTTTTCGGAAAACCAATTTCTCCAAAAATAAACTAATATTTTCTCTCCACTGTATAAGATTAATTCTGCAGGTAGATGGCTCTCGTACACTTTCTTCGTACACAAGTCATTATAATAGGGTATTATTATAAGTACTTCTCTCGATCAGCAAAGTAAAATGTCTGAATCGCAATTTATACTTCCACGGTACAAAACAAACATCAGGCGCTACTCCTGCTTGGGAAGAACCACCACAGAGTGGAACAAGCAGCCGCCACAAAATTATAGAATTCTTGCAACCACCGGAAAATTGTACTTGGTATTCCCAAGTTGCAAATAAATATAACTACTAGTTAAGTAACTGTCAGCACTCTGGACGGAAAGAATAACGAAAGCCAATTTCATTTTAACCCTGCCTAGTAATCACTAACGTTTTGTGATTTAAAGATATTTCTTAACTGCACTTTTTAATGAGACTATTCTTCATGAAACGCAATATAACGTTGCAAATATTCTCAAGTTCTTCTAATTGGGATGCTCAAACATTTCAATATTTATGTTCTGAATAAAGTGCACATGTCCAATTATCATGATAGTAGTACTGCGGTACGGTATTTAGAGTAAGTTATTCCTTGATCCTTAATAAAAGTAGATTTGTAGGAATATAGAATTTAGTTTTAGTTTTGGTAGCCTATATTTATGTAAAATGTAGCAATTTGTAGCAAATTACTAAAAACAGGAGCTGCCAACTCTAGGTCAACAACTACGAGAATATTAACGAAGATTACACATTTTTCCGACTTTTCAGTCTGAGGCATTAAGTTGTCCGAATACCACTTATTTTTGATAGGTATTCGAGAGAAGAGATAACGATTCTTTTCAACTTGATATTTGGTTCTCCAGTTAATTCTATATTTGAACACATTTATCAAAGATGATATTTCATATGGTCCAGCTAAATATCTTCAAAATCGTGCAAATCTTCATGAAATAGCTAAATGTAGCTATAAATACTCTGAAAAATACATTTATAGTGGACAATAGTGAAATGGTATGATGTTGAATGAATCGAAATACCATTAGACATAAAGAATACCTCGAAATACCACGAAACATAAAGAATACTAAAAATAAATATCCTTGTAAAATATTCGGTTTTGATAGCCCATCTCTAGTTAGAAGTTATAGCATAGTGTACTAATAACTCGTACGATGAGTGTGTGTACTAATGCGTATTTAATTAAGTCATTTAAATCAATTATAAGTAACAATGATATAGTAAAGCTTCATTCAAGTTTATTTATCGACAGTGCTGTGTAAAATATTGCCTAGTTTTACAACATATTAACTCGTTTTAGCCACATTCAAGTAACGACTCTGTCTGTCCATCGATCTATATTTCCTCTAGAACAGACTGTCAGAGAACCATTGTTGCCGTTCTCGCAGGCTCATTAAAAGAAGATTTACTCTCCAACACAGATTAACGTCTATCGGTTCATTAGTTGTTGTTGTTGTTGTTGTTTTCGAGGAGCCTCCAGTCGACACAAAACGATACATGAATTTCTACTGATTACACGGACCCTCAACGTATAGCGTGACACCCTCCCCCTTCTCTCACCCTCGGTCAAACTCACCCTTTCCACGCTTATAAATCACGGGAAGCACAATAATTTATTTCACTGTTTTTATACTGAAAAACAAAATTACATTTAGAGCGTTTAATCCGATTCTCATTTCCAGTTCGTAATTAAAAAAAACTTATCTCGATTTTTGTTTCAAGATAAAATCTTTTGATAATTAAAGATTACAGACAACTACACTGGGAAAAGGCTTCCCGCGTTGTTTGCTAGACGTTAAGGGGTGATGAACATGGGCAGATTTAGAATTAATTAATTTTATCTTCTTTTTACAAAATGGCACTACAAAGTAGAAAGTTTTGTTTTATGAATGGGAACGCCCTTGTTGAACGGGGGTAAACATTATGTTCTTTATAATCTAAATGAGCTAACGGGCACAGTAACTCCTAGTTGGCTAGACAGCTTTTAATGTTTGTTTTTTGTTTACAGATCGTAAAATACATTGCCTGATAAAACGGACTCATTAACAAAAAATATCCTAATCTGGACCAAATGTTATGTGGGTGCTTGTGGCTATTTGCCATAAACTTCAGGTGCATAGCAAAATCCTAGCTCACAAGCAATAATAGGGGGAAAATGTGTTAAATATCATATTTTTCATTTTTTTGTAAAGTTTTGCTACCTAGATGTGTTCTATACAAGCTTTGAGTCTGTTTAGTACGAGAGAGGTCTGTACTGATATAAAAACAATAAAAATGTGAAACAAAGCTACATAAAAACACACATATATATACACATAATATTATCATAAATCATATAGGCCTAGGCCTACCGGTAATAATAATAAAAATGAAAACAGAGTGAAACCAATTGAACCTGCTTCAATTTTAGAGATATTGTTCTGAAATTTTCACTCAATAACTTCTCAAATTCTCGTTAGTATAATAAACACAATACATCCATTCATCACATTTTCATCAAATGGCTGGTTTTCAAATGATGGAAATTGTAATTATTTATAACAAGCAGGTTCTATTCTTGTACAGGTTCTCTACATGTATCTATTCTGAGAATTTCTTCCAATGTGGTCGACTTCTTGCAATACGCGTGTCACCGAATTTTACCGGAAAAAGGAGAAAGAAAATATTAAAGATTCTTCATAACGATAACTTGAATAAATTTGACCAATTTCTCATAAAATTTCGTATAGGCCTACGTATTCGTGTGGTCAGTTTGAGTAATGCAAAACCTTCAATAGCATGGTAGACGACCGCATTATTAAGATGATGTGGTTTTTAGTAGTGAGTTTTTTATACGTAGCGTTTCAGGTGGGTTTTGAGTATACCTAGGCCCCTACCCAAAACCTGAAATGCTTCGTGAAGAAATGTAGCATTTCGGGAAGAGTGGGTGATGGTCTATATGGGCTGCGTGTGCTGTGTGCAGCACTTGGCTTCAAATTATCGATCACTTTTATAGATAATTCATTTCTTACGATTCAGCAGTATTGATTCTGTAGAGTCTTTTGTCCTCTGGTTCTGTCAATGAGGCACAGTAACAGTTTTCATCTGAACGCACTTCAACGCTTTATTATTCTTATCACTAATCTATAAAAATACACATAGTCCACGACTCAGCTATCTTTCAGATCCTGTTCAAAACTCAATCTCAACTAACTACAACAATGGCCAACTCTCGACAACAATGGCCGCATATCCTATTCCATTGTCACGGCCACTTCTAGTCCGAACAGTTGACATAATGTGACTCAAACTATGCTACAATTCTATTTTCTGATCGTTTACTTTGATTTGAGTGCTTTCGATTGAGTCCCTCATTCTTTGAAGCTTTGTGGAAAGCTCGTAGAACCTAGGACAATTGCTATCAAGTGCTGGATAACAACATTATCGAATGCCTTAGTTACGTCCAAGATGCATTGAGGGTTGCGTTGGTTCGCCGTGTTCAGATGGTGTCTCAACTTAAACCGGAAATGCGTTCCATTTCCTGATTTCTTACCTTAGAACACCCGATCGCTTCTCTACCTAGTGTTTTTTTTTAGAAACTTGATGTCATGCCTTCTTATATTCCTCAAATATTTGCATCTAAGATGCACTGAAGATTGCCATCCAAGATGCGGTGGAAGTAAACAACTGCGCTAGGCTTATGAAAAAGGATATTAACTGGTAATGCAATTAAATGAAATGTGAATACTTATTTGTTTGTGGCATGTGGATTTCTCACACGAATTCGATTACATCAACAAATCGTCAGATGTAAGTTACTTGCAATATAGCTTGCGTTTTTATGAATTATTATTATGAATTACTTCACAATTTAAATAATGCCCAATTTAACCTCTCTATCTCCGTTTTACTTCATATAAGAAACTGTTTCAGACAACTGAGCAAACGCAAACGTCATTTTGTGTGTTTTTGTAAATAAAGTTAGTTCCTTTTATTACTACTCACCACGCATAATCGCTTGTTCGAACAATTTGGATGTTAAATTGGTACATATTCTTAACATGGGAGGGATAGGAAGAAAATTCATCATCTCGAGGCAGGCGAACCAACGCAACCCTCAATGCATCTTGGTTACGTCCATGAATATCAATCTGCAATTATCTTTTTTTATCTAGATTTTTGTAAAACGTTGACTGTCGACACGTTAACGTACGTGCCTGGACTTTGGGTAAATCCCCTCGGATTTTCTTAACAGTACTGTTATGTCGATTGAGTTTATTCAACACTTTTTAAATAACTCGCCGCAGAACTGAACAAATGATTCAGTCTGAGACTATTTATTTGTATCAAAATGGTTGTATAAATATGCTAATGAAAATAAGTTCATTTTACTAGAAAAACGCCTCATATGCGTTGTGAAATGAGCTTAGAAGTATGGAAATGTAGAATTAAGAAGATTAGTCCGCTCAACGTACAAATACAGGCCATGGATCACTTCAAAGGTTTAAAAACCGCGGCTGTCTGTTGGTATATGGACCTTGGTTTCCCAACAATGGTACCAGTGCCTTCTTGATATCCATCACAGATTTTAATCGTTTTAATCTATTGGTGACAAATTGTTGCTCACATTTAATAGTTCCTTTAATTGCTTTCTTATTTGCTTTTATTGATGTGGAAAAAAGTACATTAGAAATGTGCTTTCTTCGTTATTTCACACTCGATTGTTCCATGAATCGCTTAAAATATGTATGATAGTTCTTTCCACATTCAGTATAAATTTGAGAGCTCTTGGAAAATGTTTGTTTTCCAAGTATTTCTCCCCCGGCTTATCCTTATGGGGATTTTCTATACTTTCCAAATTTTTTCCGAAAAAACCGTTTGTAACGGTTTGCCGTATTTCTAGGGTGCCTGAAGATCATATACCGGAATAAAGTCGACTCGGTCGTGTACCATGGGTTCGGGTATCTCACCTGACTCGAACCCTAACCACATTACATTGAAAAAAAAGTACCCCGAAGCCCAAGTCACACGACCGAGTATCTTTGTTCCGGTATGCGCTCTTCAGCGTCTACGAATTTCCCAAGTAGTTTTTTCAACATTTTCTCGGAATTTTCGAAAAATGTTAATTTACCTTTTTTTCTAATGATCCATTTCAAGATTTTTTTATCAATAAATAACCAAAGATTCATTTGAGTAGGTTACTCTTGAATGGAAATCATATCTTATATCCGTATTTAAAAACTGAAATTAAAATGCAAATTCAATCAACTAAAATCGACCAATAAAACTTTTTTTGTCATCT
This sequence comes from Brachyptera putata, assembly GCA_907164805.1. Lineage (NCBI taxonomy): Eukaryota > Metazoa > Arthropoda > Insecta > Plecoptera > Taeniopterygidae > Brachyptera > Brachyptera putata. The sequence continues at coordinate 22,600,874 of OU015468.1, read as the reverse complement.
TCGTCATCCATCACATCTTTCACTCTAATATAGGGCACGTCACTTTATTGTTCACAGTGCTGCTTCGATCTAAGCGTTATGGATTAAATAGGTGCTCCAATTTACAGTTTGACGGTTTCGGTAAACTCAATCGAAACTGTGAAATCCCTAGTCGCACGCTGTACAATATACTCCGGTTCACAAATTGATTTACCTTCACAATTCCGGCATTAAATCAAGCGCAATGGCAACAGTCCATGGAGACTTTACGAGAAATGTTGGTAAAAAAAATCTAGAACTTTTCGAACAATAGTTTAGGTCGACATGAGTGACGAATCATGATCACATTTCAAGCTCACCATCAAAAAGTATACGTTTTTTATTTAATATAAAGGCAATATTTTATGTCGAATAGACTTATATGTTCGTTACAGTGAGCTAGTGGGATGTGTTCGAACAACTCAAGACACAAACATTGTAGTTTCTGGGAAGAACGGATTTATATTGGGAACTTAAGGGGGCTCGTGCTCGGTGCTTACACAAATCGAGGAATTTATCTTTACTATTTATTTTTACATTTTCAAAAAACAGTGTAATAGAATGGAAAGTTCACATCTATAAGATAATTTTATGCTCTTTAATCAATATGACATTTAATTTTTGTGAATTCAATCAGTTTTGAGATAATACGTAAATGAATTTCATTACATTTTTTTCATTCATTGATGTATCATCTCAAAACTGATTAAATGCACTTAAATAGAATGTCATATTAATTAAAAAGCATAAAATTATCTTGGAGATGTGAACTTTTCATTAGGTTACACTGATATTTGAACGTCGAAAAAAAATGTTAATGTGAAAAGAAGGTGAATTTCTCTATTTTTATAACAACCGTGCACGCACCCCCTTAAGGAGTCCATGGGAGTCGATTCATGTTTTTTGTTTTTGGTGATACTGTATGAGATATCGAAATTCTAATAAGAATGAAACACAGATATATCAAATACCTTCAAGATGGTAAACGTATGAACTAATTATCTAATGTCGCATAATAAAGACTATGCCTTCAGCATAAACGTTGCCTATTGGACACATAAGAAATTAATAATGAAATCAATGACACATTGAAATAGAGGTTAATACAAAAAATAATAATGATATTGTAGTTCATTACTCATTTAGAGAAAGAATAATAAAACATGAACGAATTCATATAATATGAAAAAATCGCTACACACTTGAATAATTCAAACCTTATAAATGGTTTCCGAAAATTGAAATGGATCTTCACTAGACAATGGAGTTTTGGCTAGTTCGACCTCACACATATGAAAAGTATGTGCCACGAAGTACGCGGTAAAAGTCTCTATGCCAAATACCTTGTATACATATATTTTCCACTCAAATGAACATACAGAATGTCGTCGGAAAACGTGACATTATTTGTCGCTCCGTCGTTTTACCTCAGGGGTGTCCAAAGTACGGCCCGCGCGCCAAAACCGGCCCGCGATAGTTATTTTTGATTACATTGTAAAATTTACAATTTCAGTAAAGCATACAAAATAATTATCAGATGTTTTTATTTAACGACCAATTAAGAAGCATAATAACTGGTGTAGGCCTACATATCTAATTGCACATTTTAACTATAATTAATAATATGAGCTTTATCCTAAAAATGTACAATAAGACATATATAGATAATCACATAATGAAATCAAACATTATAACTATGATAATAACATTTATGTAGCTCACTACAAGATGGCATTGTACTACTGTTAGTCCTTGGTACTTATGGATGAATCAGTGTGGCGCTTGGACTAAAAAGTTTGGAGACCCCTGTTCAACTCCATACTTTAGAATTCACCGTGACTGCTTGAACAGCTAGTAGTGTATGTGAGCTAATAAGGCGAGGAATGTTAGTGCCATGGAAAACGTCAACGCTTCCTGACGTGTTAGCGTCGACAACTATATGGTTGAGAAACGTCACGACTTTTGTGGAGTACGATGTGGCTAAGTAGCCGTGGACTGCCATTTGTAACAGAGAATAGAGGATGGCAGGACTAGGCTGAAAGAGAGTCAAAAACGAGATTAAAGGTGATGGTTGATTGAAATGTTTTCAATGTAAAAAACTTCAGTAATTTTTTTTTAATATTTTATTTTCGTATCATTGTTATTCGCTTCGAAATAGATACTTGGATTACGTTATTTTCGGCCAAGAAGAAAATAATATATTTATTAATTATTGGTACTTCATCATTTTTAAACAAGTAAAGGATACAAAGTAGGCCTACTTTGTCATGATATCATTATTATACGAATATTAGTCCATTAAATAAAACTAGTTATACATTTTCCATCCTTATTTAAATAATCATAAATGGATAACTCATCAAAGTGATGCCAAAATAGGCATACTATTTTGTTTTCATATCATCCCTTTATATATCATGATTCTCGAGCGAAATTAAAGTACACCTTTGCACAATGAAACGATGAACTAATATTATGTTTATTAATAAATTATATCTTTAATTAAATGTAGAAGTGAGATAAATAGTGACGCAATTCTAGTTTATGTTCACTCGTATTTATGGTTTAATCCATTAATTATAAACAGTCTTCTATTTTGATTCTACAATAATGTTTAATAATATAGACCATTCCGTTCTTGTATCTGAATTATTGCACCAAATTGGACTGAATTATAATTCATTTTGTATGCATATATCAAGTAAAACAACATATCCATTTGACGTTTTGCTGACTGATATATGTTCGTTAATCTTCAGCATTTTGTGACTAGTGTTCTAGTGTTATTATATTAGTTATAGTATCAGTTATAGTTATATTATTATTATATTATATAGAGCGTAATAAAGCTAGTGAGTATATACTGAGCACACCACTTTGTTTTACTAGTAAACATAAAAGCATAAAAAACAAATCTACGAACATAATACAATATACACTTATGTTTAAAACTGAAATAAAGTATAGCAGAATCGCTGAAAACAGTTTCAAATATTGCGTATATTATAGCCAAAAGTATGACAGTAAAAGTGGTAATCAGGTTGAATAATAGATGTTTGTGTTTTCGCTCTGCTTCAACAATGCTGAGTTTGTATGTGAAGCAATAAACAATAATTATGCGGGTAAAGCAATGGTTTTTATTGGCGCACGGAGATACTGCATAACATGGCGCCTCCACCAATGGTAGGACATTGCTGTGTAGATTCACTGTTGAAACTAAGGCTAGCAGTTGTGATTATATTTCACACTAGGCAAACGCAGAATATGCGTTGTTAGATGAGCGAGATATCTAAATAGAGTATAATTGAAACTCTACACACCTTGATTCATGATAATAATGAGTTTATTCATTTGATCAATAAGTACATTGACATTGAACAAAATATTGGAGCAGTCAGTGAAAATATAAAATATACTTCATCCAGTTACTATCGAATCCAGGGGAGCCGTGAATCCATCTCTCTAACATTTTTCTGCTAATATTTCTATCGATTTGATGAATAAACCACATTTATTACATCATTTTCTTCAAAACTGCTGGTCCGAATTGTATACAAATTCATCATAATGTGTACCATTCATGTGTTCAAATTCAGTAAAAATTCGAACTTATTCGGAGAGATTTTATTTTCTAATTTTCTTGCCCAGCCAGGTTTTTAGCACTTTGAGATGATGTTTCTCAAAATTGGTTCAACCGATTTAACCCAAAAAAACATGCAGTTCTAAGTTGGAAGAAAAAGTTTTATGTCGATCAGGCAAGCCCTGCGACCAGTGCAGTGGGTATAAAAAATACACATACAAAGCTCCATGAATGGATGTTTTCGCTGTAATACATAACAAAAACCACATTACTGACCAGATAACGGATAATAGTTAATTGAAACTATTGTGGATGGTTAAAACTGAATGTTGATCAGGTTTAATTCATTCAGCCTGTTCGTACAGACAGTTGTTTATTCAGACAGTAGACTGAAGCAGCTATTAGTGACCAAGACAGTATATAAGTAGGATACAGTAAAGGAGCAAGGAAGAATGTCACTATTTAAATCACGGTTGAAAGGTTACCTAATAGAAAATACTTTTATAATATTGAAGAATTCTCAGGAATGCAGTAAAATATAGTAGTCAATGTGGCATTACAATGAATAGTGAATGTTTAAAACAATGTATTTTGTAACGGATAAATGAATAAATAAATAAATGAGTTCGAACAACATGGCGTCTAGAAACGTGTTCACAAAATGTAATAAATTTTCAAGCATGAAATTACTATGTTTATATTTTCTGCATTCATCGAGTAAACCCAAAATATGAGGCGATTAAAACTTTCGAAAGAAGTTTTTCTACCATGCACTTTTACCAATATATTCCATGAACACTTTATGCAGCAGCTTGAGGAAAACTGTTGACTAAATGCGACAAACAAATCATATATTCCTGTTTCAATGCGGATAGAACCGGACGTCATTGTTATTTCATGAATACAATGTATATGATTCCACACATGTCTACATTATATAAGCTCGATATATATATCGACGCATTTTCACTCGATATTGTCAAGGGGTGATGCAAGAGCGTCGGGGGTAGGGGTAGGGGTAGGGGGGGGGGGTAGGGGGGTGTGAAATAAAAGTTATGACTATATCACATGTGCGGTATTTCCCACAGACCCAAAACCACTCGAGAGAGACTTTCAGTGCACGGTCCCAAAGAGTCGAAAATAAGACAGAAGGCTATAAACTCAATTTTATAGCATCGTTGCAAGACGTGTAATCTTGTCATATATTAAAACTTTTCAATTTCACTTTTCCTAGATGCTTTAAAAGGGTTATTTTTTCTTTATCAAAAGAAAAAATGCACAAAACTCTTTTCAACCTTTTATCTCACCGTTTTTCAGTATTCGTGAAAGTATAATAAAAGCCTATCATCGTTCGTTTCTCTTTTGACTAGAACCTTGTTAACATTGTTAACGATAAATCCACTTCGAGAACAACGTGGTGGAAGTGGATGATCTAGTGAGATGAAACACAAACAACGAGATACAATAAAAAAAAAATGATTTGAGTTCAAGTGACATGAAAATCAACAATTATCCATGTACCATTGTTTGATATCACTTACAAGTTTACAAAGAATTCAAACAACCCCCTTGGATAAGTATTTAAGCTGCTTTTAGAATCCCAATACTGATGCTGTAAATCTTCTTCCATGGATGAATGAAATATAGCAGACTGCAAAGCAAATGTAGTGTGTATAATTCAGTGGGTTTATAGCAGAGAGTTGGCACCTACTTTTCTCTCGCACTTCGCAATTCCCAATTGAGAATAAAAAAGTTATTCTAAATTATTGTCATGTGAAAGCACTATATTTTATATTAGTTGCGTATCTGCTGAATGATGGAAGGCATTGAGTATTAAATTTACAGTGAATTTACACTATATTCATATATCCAATTTTTTTCATTCTGATATGAGTTTTTTTAAGTTTATTTTCACGCAGTTTTATTTATTGCAATATATTCATGTATTATCATTCTCGTGCATAGGCAATAATTTGTAGGATATATCCAAAAGCTCTACATTTTGCGCTTAGAATTGAAATATATATTATTTTAATTCAAATTTTGAATAGTATGGAAGTAGTTGAGTGCTCAGACACTTCAAGAAGAGTCGATTTGAATAGTTAAGAATGATAGAATCAACAGATTGGAAATATTTTTTCTTTCATGTGACAGCAACTTGATAAAAAAAATCACAACCCTATCACTAGATCTTGACAAAAAAATTACTATGTTTATTTTCTTAGTCACAGAGAAAAACTAAAAATCATCATTTCAATTTCAGAAATTTTGATAAATTTTGTCCTCCAGGACCGAACCCTTTTTCTGAGTCGTGACGTAGACATTACCTAATTCTGTGTATGTTCCTATACAGAATCGGTAATGCCTACGTCATGACTCACGGTCTCTGGAGGACCAAACAATGAATAATAATTTCTGAAATTGAGATGATAATTTCTAGTTTTCTCTAAAATTAGGGAAATGAATATTGCTATTATTCATGAAAATCTAGTTTCAGGGTTGTGGTTTCCTTTAAGAAGTCAAAATGGAGTCCAACTTCATAAAATACCTGTGGAGCTTATAACGGGCAAAATCAGTTACACCTCATTTCAATTTTATACGTAATTATTTTGCAGTTCGATTTTCCCATAAAAATCCCAGCATAGAATTATTCGAAAAAATCTCACATTCCATCATGACTTTATGTTCACGATCCAAGGAACATTATTCATTAATTCTTCACATTCAATTATACATATTAATATAGTGACAACTTTCATCCTGACATTCTAGCGACGAGCTACGAAGACATAAATTCTCAATTACCACAACTTTGAAAGTTAAAAATGAAGTTACTCAATTACAATGCAGAAAGTTTTTACTTCATTCAATATACGAGACAAAATAAAAAAAAACACAGCGTATTAAGAAAGTGTGAAGTTAGTTGGCTTCGGTAGCGTTTAATCGATTTAAAGGACGTAGTACTCATTACTTTGGACAGATTATGGGAAGATTAAATGGGTGAGGATAGAAACACGACAACGTGGGGTAGACTTAACTGAATACACTTTTGAAATGAAATTTTCATTCTAAATGTCTAATCGGGTCTGAAAGGATTTAAAGAGAAGCATATTACAACATAAAAAGTTTGTGGTGAAAATCCTTAGTCACATTTCTGTATTCGACACTTTTTGTTAGTAGTGGTAGAGGTGTTCATTCCTTTAACCCTCTTTCGAGGAAATCGGTACTCTACATATTTCACAATATAACTTATGAATAACATTAGATGCTTGAGTATGGCAGTAAGCCATGCATCATTTCTTTTTTCGTTCCCAGAGACTTGTAGATTATCTTTTAAATTTCCCCATTTTCATTTTCATTTGTACTTGAAAATTAATCCTAGGCTATTCATAATTTGTATTCTTGTTAGCTCCAAGTGCTGAAACTTGTCTGTACACTCCATCATATGCATGCCAACCCACACACACATGTAAAACGGATGCAATATGACAATAAATGATATTATTACCATTATACTAATCAGTTTTCAGAAAGAATTATTATCAAAAAACATCAATACACACATTTATTTTAGACGCCCTCGTGGCTCAGTCAATTATCGCTGGCGGTAGAAACTGAAGTCAGGTTGGGCGTGGGTTCGAGTCCCGCATGAGGCATGTGTTTCTGTAAACGTCCTTTCATCTATCATCACTTCATCGTTTTATTATTACCCGCTCATTCGTACCCCCGTATAACCTAGCTATTAGTGGGGTCGTTAAGCAAACAGTAATCAATTAATCAATCTTTCGAATGATGAGTTGAGCTTGAAATCGGAAAAGCGCAGCATATACGTATTACGAGGTATTTTCCATGACGACCGCTTCCTTCCCGCTATCCTTCTTCAACTATCCTTAACATTACAATACAATTAACACATATTTATTCTCTCTTCATTCTAGACGACGGCCAAAGGTCCGTGGCGGCCATTCCCGATGTCCGCACTTCGTCCTCCCACCGCAAGATGACGCACGCATCTGGCCATGGTCGCAGCATCCCATCCATCTGCGCTGTGGCTTCTTCTCCTGATGGCCTCCTTCACGCTGACAGTCCACGGGACCGCGTCTCCCGACTGGACCGACTGCCCGTCTTCCTGTCGCTGCAAGTGGACATCAGGGAAGAAGTCAGCGTTGTGCAAGGAAGCAGGTTTCACCACCATCCCAGGAAGTCTAAGCTCAGACATGCAAGTATTAGATCTCTCAAACAACAACATCCCTTATCTTACTAAAGATGCGTTCAGAGCGGTTGGTCTTATTAATCTGCAACGTATCTTTCTACATAGTTCACGTTTACGACAAGTCAACCGAGACGCGTTTAAAGATCTCATTATATTGATTGAAGTGGATTTATCGGATAATTCTCTTATAACTCTTCATCCGGATACGTTTACTGGGAACGATAGGCTTCGCGAGCTGCGCTTGAATGCGAATCCTATCACTGAACTACGCTCCAGTCAGTTTCCCCCGTTACCACATCTGCGCACCCTGGAACTACAGGACTGCCAACTGCGACACATCCACAAAGACGCTTTCATCAATATCGTGTCGCTGGAGACTTTAAATCTCAAGAACAATCAATTAAAACAACTCTCCGAAAGAGCATTACTTCCGGTATCGAAATTAAAAACACTTAATTTAGACGGTAATCCCTGGCAATGTGACTGTGAATTAAGAGGATTTCGTAATTGGTTGTTGAATAGTAATTTGTATTCGACGAAATTGTCTTGTAACGCCGAGAACGACGTTCTATTCGGACGTTTGTGGGAAGAAGTGAAACCGTTAGAGTTTGCGTGTGCCCCTCAAGTGAACCTCAGTGAACGAATGGTCCAAGAAGAAGTAGGAGGCAATGTCAGTTTCCGGTGTCATATTCGCGGCGATCCGGAACCGGAAGTGACGTGGTTGTTCAACGGACATCCAATCGGTAGTGGTAATCTCTCTCACGAACAAGTGTTTCTTATCGACGAAGAACAAGGTCGAAGAGAGAAGTGGACTAATCTAAGTATTCTGAATTTAACCGAACATGATGGTGGAGAATACTCGTGTCTCGCGCGAAATTCACGCGGTGTTAGTTCTCGCAACGTAACGTTATTACTACCGCAAGTTGTTACCGCGACCACTTTAAGCAAGACTGAATCGTGGTTACTCTGGGCTGGATTATTGGCTGGCGGCGTCGCGGCGCTTTTCGCGGCGCTCGTAGCCGTCATCTGCACGTGTTGCGTGTGCGGAAAACAACGTCGACGGAGAAAACATCGTCGAAAAAATAAATTAAAATCTAGTATCAGCTTTACAGACCAAGAAAAGAAGTTATTAGACGTTAGTATAACGACAACTGAAAGGCCGTCAGGAAGTTTCGAGGCTCTTAGTATACAACCCGAAATGGAAATGATGGAGTCTCAATCAATCCCCATGGAACTGTGTGATCCACCTGTACATATTACAATAGAGAGTCACGCGGAAGCGATGGGGGTGGGGGGTGGTTATCCCGGAGGGTTGACGGTATTTCCCCCACCCCCTGAGTTCTCATCTAGTTTATTACCCTCGGGAGCATTCGGGAACATCTTTATATCTGTGTCAGTGAGTCAGGAACCTAGCTTGACCGACCCGCAGAGGTATCCAGATCTCCTGGATCTGCCTCATCGGCCTGCTAAAGGGACGTCTGTGAGTGTGGCTGCGGGTCCAGACACTCCTTACACGGGCAATGTCGCGTCGTTTGTCACTTTACCACGGCGCGTGCGCAATAAGGAGATGGATACGATGATGAGAGTGGGACCGCAGTACGATAATATGGGACCTCGTGTTACGGCGGGGGGTAGTTCCACCCTCAGTTTACCGGATGCTGATTTAGATGAGGAACTAGATTATATTCCACCGCCCCCTTTACCACCCCTGTGCTCGCCAATGACTTCGGAGTACGTTTCCTTGTAAGAAATGACGATTAATAATGAAGTGATGATTGAAGTTATTTAAACTCGAAGTGCACATGGGAATAACAAGGAAAGAAGATTGACTATTAGTTTGCTTTTTAAAATTAGCCTGAAGTTAGCTCCAGCAAAGTTCAATGCGTGGTTTGTCATCTCGATCTAACAAAGTGCTCATATTGATTAAATTCGAAGATTCTACCGATTATTTTAGTTATGCTTCGTAATAAAACTGAAATGAACGAGAATTTGTATTTGACATACAAATCTCGCAGAGTCGATGTACTACAGTATATATATATATATCAAAATCATTTGAAAAATATTATGTCTACTTTTTAACTGAAACACAAAATTGTTAAAGGCCATTATCAATACTAAATCAACACCAACATTTACTCTTAATCAATTAATTTCTACCCATAATACTTATTTTTCCTGTGGCTAGGGGGCGCATCCCTGTACGAGTCAAAACAGTTTTAAAAGATGGAAAAAAAAACAGCAGAAAAGCGGTACACAGCTTCCTTGAATCTTGGGTCTAAATTGAGACTTTGTTTATCTAGTACAGGAATACGCCCCTAGGAGCTTATTCATCGGGTCATAGGCGAGAGATATACTACCAAGACATGTCACGCAATCTCAACATAAACTGACTTTACTTTTACCCCTACTAGGCCTACTGTATCATCACGCTATGATGAATGGATGTGATAGAATGGAGGCGTGTATTATTCTCATTTAGTCATGAGAGTGAACTGCCTTGGTAGCATATCTATCGTCTCTGATCGGGCTTGGTAAAATCAACAATATATTATAATATTGGTCAATCTATAAGAAGCATATGCAGTACGAAACATGGAGCATCATGCATTATTTAAGGTGGTGCATGAAACCTGCTTATGGAAATATAGGAATTAATATTTACTATTTTCATGTGTGTTCACGAATCAGTGTAATTGAATGAAAAGTCTATCAAACCCCAGATAAGTTTACGCTCTTCAATTAATACGACATTCCATTTTTGTGAACTCAATCAGTTTTAAGATACGTCAATGAATACCATTAATGTGATGAATTCATTGATGTATTATCTTAAAACTGATTGAACTCACAAATATAGAATGTCATATAAATCAAAGAGCATAAAATCTTGAAGCTGATATACTTCTTAGTCGATTTCACTGGTTCGTAAAAATGAAAAAAAATAATAAAGATAAATTTCTTCATTTTTATAAGCAACGTGCATGCACCCCCTCAAAACAGAGTACATACATTACATTCAATTCGGGCGACTATGTCAGCAACATCAATACAATCCTCGTTTATAACAAGTATATGATTATAATAGTTATGCCGATTATGTCCACATGTATTATTGAATGTTCAAGTATAATTAGTATGGGGACATTTGGCAGTACTGCATTGACCTAAGCTGGAAACGACTCTAAGCGCCATGTGTGTATGTGAGAACATGCTAATGGTGTGTACCATGTTTACTGCAGCGAGATAACAAGGGGTGGGGTAAAGGGGAGGGGGGATGATAGTAGTAGTGAAATGATGGTGCTATGCGGAGAGACAGAGAGAGAGAGAGAGAGTCACCGCTTTCTCGATGCAAGTGAAGAAGATTGAAATGATTTCTATGTAAATATAACAATCAATATCTCATCTGTAGAAATATAACAATAGAAAGTTTCTTAAATTGTGTGTGCTCTTTATTTTATTGTAAATGAATATGCTTTTTAAATTATATATATTATATATATAAAAAAAGAGTGCCTTCGCACAGTATTTTTCAACTCATTCAAGAAGAATATTTCACTTGTATTCGGCCTGAAGAAAAAAATAATGAACAAATCTAGGAAATACCATCGTGAATCTTGAACAGAAGTAGAGACACAGTAAGTTCGAAAGATTGCGTTGGTGCTACTGTAACTAATTATTGTAGTCTACGGCGAGTTAGTGAATCCAGTCGTTGCTTCTATTGATGTAGAGTAACAATACTATACATAATATAATTTGAATCAAATCAAACGATATTATAAAGGCTCATTAAACTAAACAATGATCGGTTAGAAAAATGAGAAATAATATCAAGATTTATAAAGTCTATCTCTCGACCATGCATTTGTGTATTGTTATGATAATAATAATGATAAAATAGATCTACATTGTTGAACCATTCCTCCTGTTATCTATGTAACTTTTATAGATCGATTATTTGGTGGAACTTTTTAATACTTCATTATATCATAGATATATATACTACCGAGATACGTTACTCAACGTTAAAGAAGGCGTACATATTTGTTTTTCGGCAGCAACTTCACATCAGTTTCCGCCATATTGGACAACTTGAACTAGGGCCTAGCAACCACATGAATATAAATATCAGTGCTAGGACAAGGCCTTCTATATTATTGCTTGATGTAATAATATAGAAGGCCTTGGCTAGCAACACCTAGCCTCTAAGGCCTTCTATAATACATAATAATATAGAAGGCTTTGCTTTTTAACATCCAATATGGCCTCCCGACCGGAACGAGCACATGTCACTAGCTGGTCGCAGAGTAACATATCTCGGTAATATATATCTATAATTATATTCACATTATTTATTTTAAATCTGGAAATGAAAATCATTATTGAAACCCACAACCAGAAAATCATATATGTTCGCTGTACTATAATGTAAAATTGTTGTCAAAATACAGATTTAATTGTAATGTTCGAGCAGAAACCGAGTTGAACTGATATTATTAATGACTTATGAAATAATACGTCTGATATTGCTAATGTATTTTGTGTTCCATGTTACATCTGGTGAGCTTGATTCTAGTGGGAATGATGATTGTACTGTTGTTTCTTGCAACAGCCATTAGAATGGTTATATGTTCGATCGCATCACTACTTCCTATTTAGCGCATATCTGTTTTGTTATTTTCACATTCATTACATAATAATTATGTATTCCCCAAAGTTTCAATTAAATTTAGATATTCTTCCAATTAATGTCGTATTTACTACAATCACCAAGGGATCCATGTACATAAAACGATATATATATATATATATATATATATATATATATATATATATATATATACAATCCTATTATCACTGCATCACAAAACAACGTCATATTCCCGAATATACATAAAACGATTATACCGCGTCCCGAAATTCCATCCCAATCGACCCCAGAGATCCACAACTCGGAAGGAATTGAATTTCATAAGTTGACATACCCATCTGGTAAAGTTTTCAAGCGTAGGTTATTAGCGTACGGTAAATCCTCGCCCGAGCACGAACCCGGTTCCCGACAAGAGAGACACGTCATCGTGCCCCAGCGTTTATTCTATTTCGTATTTCTCTCGAGACCTGTAAGTCGTCTTATAGGCGGCAACTTGGCTCTGTTCAGAAAGTTTGAATATCTCGGAAAAAGAAAGCTGCGATGATTTGAGGAAAGAATTTTATACCCTCAGAGCTTTCATTCTGATATTTCCTTTTTTTTCTCTCTCATCCCATCCGCCTCGTACCAACTTCAAACCTACTGGGCCTCAGAATCTAAACTACCTACTTATAAAAGCTGCGCATTTCTTTCAAACTAGCTGTTTTATTCTTACTGATATTCGTTCATGATTTCTTGAGAGAAGAAAGGTTTAACTTGACTCCGAATACATCTATTTTGAATATTAAGCGCTTATAAGCCACTGCTTTTTGCTTATATTACTTATTCCACACGAACACAATACTCCACTCTAACTCTACTTCTACTTAGTCCAGACAATAGAAATGTTTGTGATGAATGAATGTTTACTTTTAATTGACCATAAAATCAATTATTTTATGATGATATAACTTTTACGATGCATCATTCAGGTTGCCGTGCTATTTATAAAAGCATAGTAATAGAAATCTCGAATAAAGACATTACAAAATAATCGTATTATCAGGACGAGAAATACATTTGAAAATGTTGAGTTGATCTGGAACACTAGAGAAAGAAAGAGAGAGAGAGAGAAAGAGAGAGGAGGAACTTGCTTTCAAAACTTGCCCGAAAATGAATTTATCGAGTATGTGGACGAATCACCCCGTTCACATAATATGCTCCAGGTAGACGATTTCCAAATAGTTATGCTGTGAATACAACAATTTAGTTTTACCTATTAAAATGAATGTCTAAAACTTTATTTTTGTTCTTTACTCAAATAACTATTTGGAAAAGTTTTATTCCAGGTCGGAAGGCAAAGCCGATCCACATAGAAAATTTTCATCACTCATCTCCCGAATTGGAATTCTGTTCAGTTTTGGTAGCACTTGGTAGTTTATTTTGAGAAATTTCTGATCGGTATTTCGAAAATACTCTCAAGAATAACTCAAAGGGCGGAAAAAATCTTGAATAAAGAATTCAAATTTTCAAATGTACGGACTAGACAACAATGACGTACAAGTTTGACAAGTTTGATATCAATCGTATCAGCGGTCTTGAAACCAGGGTACGTAGATTCCTATTACAATTCTCAAATATCTTGCTCGTCTTACAAACACATAGGTTACTTTTCGCATTTTCTAGTGACTATATACAAAAAATGATATAATATTACATATAGATTCACCCTCATTCATGAACCAAACAAGAGTAACTTCATTCAACTTCCAAGCATCTTTCTTTCACCATTGCTGACATTTAATAATGACATTTACCATACAATTCTATCTCGTTCGTCAAGGGTTGGTTTATGCGATCGTTTAGCTCCACTTGAACACTGATTACCTCAGTTATCCGCTACATGCTGTACGTAAGAGGTGATTAGAAACTAAATGGAAATATCAACCTAGCAGCAATCCGAGCAAAACAAAACCTTATCAACAACAGACACGAGTACAATATGCAAAGATTGATAATTGTAGACTAATTTCTTTTTGTTCTAATATGTTCTCTCTAGTAGTTAACTATACTAAATACAAAGTGTGAGGTATAAAACAAGACGTTCATGATTCTTGTTCTATAACTTTGTTAATCCTTTCAGTGTGCAGATAATGGAACGAAACTTAGCAATTTAACTTCTTTGCAATCAATCTTTACATTAAAAGCCTAGCGGAACCGAAACAGATGTGAATAACTTTTGAGCGGAACGTTAGCAATTCTAAACGGGTAGGCTGGAATGGGGTGGGGGGTGGGTGGGGGGGGGGGGGATTCATTATAATATTAGTGCCGTATAGAAACGATTCCACGCAAACGACCGGGTATATATCTCGAGTACAGGTTCTTACATTATATTGACGAGGCTATTTATCACAAAGGCATTTAGTTAGAAGAGGATAAATGATACGGTTCCTTTCTGTTATAAATAGTGCGAGAGAGAAGGAAAAATATAGTATTTGTTATGTGTATTACCGTGCATAGAAGTATCATTTCTGTTTATGGAAGGGTTGGAATAAAAGTCAGTGAAAGCCAGGTAAGGTGGAATATTTTTGTTGTGATTTATGAAACACGTTTTCGTGAATATGTTTCGCATATTTTGTATTATTGTTAGGTAGGATACGCATTTCAGATTTATGAGATGGAATATTACCAATTATAGTGAATGGATTAATTAATTTAATGAGTGAAGAAAATGATCAATTAGAGATTTTAGTGACGGAAGTGAAGAATGATCAATTAATAAAAAAAGAGGTGACAAATGTCTTACAAAACAGCAGACCAATTAGCTTTACTTATTGCATTTCTTACAGTATAGTTTAACCGTCTTATTTTATATAGGAAAACTAAGATTATTAATAATTCAATCATTCATAAAATTTTAAAAGTTTCTTATATGTATTGCAATTTTATACTTCTAGTTCCATAAATCAAATTCACATTTTCAAAGTTGAACGCATGTACCGATTTTATCTTCAAACTTTCACTTACTCTTAACAGAGTAATTGACATCGGAATAAAATGTGACTGTTCCAACTCATCATCGTTTATCAGTCTTCTTTCTTGTCACTACGAAAGACAAAAGCTTTCAGTAATAATCCAACATTGATTTAAATACAAAGCTGTAATGTACGCAGATGATACTACAAAATCTCACCATCTACATGCAGACACCATCCATCATCACCACACTGTTGTTACTGACACTGTCTTATCGACTGAAACACCGAGGTGACCAATCTTCACAGCTGTAGCTATCGACGTGCGTGCAGAGGTGAGTGGTATATGTTAAAACATCATGTATTATTAGCAGACTCGACTCCTATACATCGCACGGACCGTGTTTTCTATCTCATCTCATCTTGTAGCATCAAAAATCAATAGCCCATGGAGTCTACAGCCCTCTCCCAACATGATAAGTAATGTGTTGGCCAAGGGGTAACCCGCGGGGAGAGGAGGGGGGAGGGGGATGAAAGAGGGCAGAGTGGTTCACTGCCAAAACGAAGACAAATGCATCAACTCAGATTCTTCACTACTTGCCAAAATACTTCTTAACATAATGAAGCGTCCTTTACGGCACTTTCCGTACTAGAACCGTAAGTGTATATATATATATATATATATATATATATATATATATATATATATATATATATATATATATATATATATATATATACACATACACATACATACATACTATATATATATATATATATATACACATACACATACATACATACTATATATATATATATATATATATATATATATATATGTGTTGACGGAGATTCTCGTGGCCGGTGGTACAT
Organism: Brachyptera putata; assembly: GCA_907164805.1. Classification (NCBI taxonomy): domain Eukaryota; kingdom Metazoa; phylum Arthropoda; class Insecta; order Plecoptera; family Taeniopterygidae; genus Brachyptera; species Brachyptera putata. Next base: position 22,584,588 of record OU015468.1, on the reverse strand, counting down.
GCTAAGATGATTTCTTCGGTAGTGCCACGTCTTGTAGTTTGCGGGAAACGACGTTTCGATGTGAATATATATATATTCGGTGGCGGTCGGTGGACTTTTGATAGGTTAAGCTAAAGAATGGTAAATATTGCAGATGCGGCGATCACCCACACTCGAAAAAGGAATTTTTTCCATTTGAGATTTTCTTGTACTGATTTTTGTGGCTTACGAGCATTATTATACACAGATGATAATTGACATGCGGCTACTTATTTTTGAGGATAAATTCACTGTTTCATCATGGACATTACATTTACAAATATTTCTCACTCACAAGAAATGATTATCATCGATTTTGCGATTATTCCCTGTGAATAATTGATTGCCAGGGGTTACCGGGGCGAGGGGTAGTACGCGTGAGTCATAGGCCTGTATAGCGGGTGAGGTGAAGCTGCAAACAGAGCACGAGGTTTACCGAGGCTCGGAGCCAACCGAGTAGTCAGCAGAAAATGAAAAATATTTCAACTCATATTGAAGGAAAGTAGAATATTAAAATATAATGACAATTAAATTTTTTCATGTTTATAATGAAATATGTGATATATTTCGATTATTGTTGATATTTGTTTCTTCTCAGTTTCATATTTCGTATTATTATGCAGATTTTTTCTATGAGCTCTGCTTACGTAGCCTAACCCTAACCGCACGCCTCTTATATATATATATATATATATATATATATATATATATATATATATATATATATATATATATATATATATATATATATATATATATATATATATATATATATATATATATATATATATGCATGCTCAGAGTAGTCGGAGGTAAGAAAGACTATATAGATAGTATTTATTATATCCTTTCAAAATGCTAATTCAAGTACATTTTTATGTATTTATGCTTAAGTACTTCCCTTGTTTTTAGTATGCATGTATGAAATAAGCGACTTTTTCTATATAAATGTGTAGAATTTAGTATTTCAACTGTAAGGTATGCCCTCATATATTTACATTCTCTTCATATAAACCAAGGATAGCGATCCTTGTCTAATAGGACGGAGAGAAATTCAATGTTTGCAAATTGCAAATTTAATAAAAACATCAATCGAGTTTTTTTCATGCTTTTAGTTCGATGTATGTGAATGGTTGTGGTATTATAGGGTCTATCATGTTTATACAAAGTAGAAAGTCGAGCGTGAGTTGAGGGAAATGGCCAAAGCTATTGAGCGATCGTGAAATGAGGTAGGGCATTATATCGCACAATTGACAAGTCCTTTGATGATTGTTCAGGAACATGTATTTAGAATAAGGATTAACCATTCAAGTCAATTCAAATAGCTCTTGCTTTTTCAACTGTTCATTTTGATAGCTTGTGTCATTACCGACATTATGGTATATATCAAATTCAAAGTCCACATTGTGTTTTGTTCTCATTATTTAGATTTGACAAAACAAAAATCATGTCAACAATAATAATAAGAAAATACATCTTTGTATAAGGTAATCTAGAAAATTTATATGAGTATAGACTTTAGTGTACTATTGTCTGTGATACTATCATACTTTATAAAATAGGATACGTAACGTACATTAAATCGTAAAATATATTTTTTCTCATTTTTGTTATATGAGTAGTACTGTATTCATGAATTCTATATCTACTCTAAAAAATGAGTATCTTATCGATTTCGACCAATAAAAATACAGACATAGAAATCTAAGACCAAAGAGAGAATCGAAGGTATTACACAAAATATCATTACTTTATATCTCTACAGAATATTATTAGATTGTTGGTTGTGATGCATCGTGGTTGACTGCCTTGTTGTAGTAAACCATCCATTCATTCACAATTGAGAGGTCAGAAGCCAAAGGGTGTAAGTGACTTTTTCTGATAAAATGATTCAAGTACTGGGTATGATAGCTAATTTGATCAAGATTTAGATGCCAGTAAATCCAAGTGATATTTCAAGTATGTGGCGAAATCAATGTAAATTTTGTCCTAAAATAAGAAATAAACATTTCAGACAGAAGCGAAAAGGTGTATGTGACCTTCTACTATACTTATAACAATTCTACAGAATGGCGTCAGGATTAATATGTAGGCATTTACAGTTAGAAAGGTGAATAATGACTAATCATTCACAATGATGATACGGTATGGGAAATATATCCAGTAGTGTTGAAGTAGGTGAACAATAATGCGGTATTATCAGTCTAGAGTAAAGAGTTTCAATTAAAAATATTGAACCTATAACCTAGCATTGGATAAGAATAATTGAAATGTAAGTTATTAATTGAAATGTAAGTTTTCAACTAATTGTTCAATTGAATGAAATATTTAATATGGTTTGAGTCTAGTGGCGAATCATTATAACTTAACTCCTTTCCATTAGTGTTCTCAGAATCTCAGAATCTCAGAATCTCAGAATGGTTAATTTGTCACTTAACACCTTTTGGCTTCTGATCGCCTCAATTCCACACTGAGTGAGATACCAACTTTCCAGACGCATCAAACACAATATATTACATACGAACTGATTTGTCACTTATTTGAAAACTTTCTTTGATTTATACCACTTGGTTAACTCTCTTGGGATAAATTGTTAATATATGCATAAAGAAATTCAAGACAAACGCAAGGAAATGTTTTTTTGCAAGCACGGTGAAACTGAGTCTAAGTATATTCAGCATGACTGGTGTTATGAAATGAACAAACAAATCGCAGTTCAATCATCATCACGTCAAAATATACATCATTGCATGAAAGTAATTATATTTGTGGACAGTGTACCGAGACAAATTGAATTACATTACGAACTTCATACATGCGTTGATATATATGCGCAGATATGTATGCGCACCTGTATATACGCACTTCCAGTGCACCATTTCCATAAGTCATCATTAAAATTAAGTGATTGATATTATCCATCATCGTTGAATTAATCTGAGTCGTAAAATATTTGATGTCCCTGTTAAAACCTTTTCTCACTACAGCGGGGTGGTTGCGTTACCCAATACGTAGCTTCATATTATTATCTACGTGTCGTTATATATATATATATATATCTTTCTCTCTCTCTCTCTCTCCCTCTCTCTATCTCTCTCTCTCTCTCTCTATATATATATATATATATATATATATATATATATATATATATATATATATAATTATTTGAAAGTGTGTTTGTGTGTTGCTTGTGCATGAATCTACATTATTCTATCTGTTTTTGTAGAATGAGTTTATAACGTAACAATTATATAGAGCCGAAAAACTCCTATGCTAATGGTTTCCAATAGCAAATAGAGAACAAAGTTGATTTAGCAGCTTGCTAGGAATGTCTTCGCTCTTTTGTCTGAAACACATTTCTTCGAACCAAATCACTGAAGGCAACTTCGTTCTTGGAAACAAATTTGTACCGAAATACAAAATACTTTTGTTATCTTATTCTTGTTTCTCATTTAAAGTTTAGAACGTACGTAAACAAGTGTACGAGGGATGATCTTTTAATACTTTTTAACAATGAGAACGCAGAGGGTATATAGTCGACGCACGTTTCGTAATAATATGGGGCATGTCGTTCGCTAGGTTTAGTTACTCTCGCCTGTGAGCATGCATACATGACATTATGGTTCCGCGTTTGTCCTGGTATTGAAGAGAATGTACTGTACATATATGAATTTTTATTAAAACACTGCCGACAATATGGTTGTCATTTGGACACAGTATAACAAGAAAAACATCGTCATAACTATATAATAATATCATCTTAAAAAGAAATTATGCAGAACACAATACAAGTATAGTAAGAGCCGATTGTACCAACTGATGATTAAATATTAATTAGTTAATCATCACATAAGGTACAAAAATAGCATAGGTAACCAAGGGTGATAACAAGTTAATAAATATAATAAGTTAATTTGCTAATTTTTGCTTAATTCACTAATCATCACTTGGTACAACCGGCTCTTAACAAATCAAGTAAGTCAATAAAACTACTGACAAACTCTTGAACATAAAAGCTAGTGATTTATAGATATCTGATTAAGACCTTAGCTCTTGACCATAAAGGTGATGTCTAAGGATGGCCAATGAACCTCTTAAGGCCAGCATGCTGAAAACTGAAAAATGGCGAGGAAAAACCCTTCATTTCGGTATACAAATGAGACAAAATCGGTGTTCAAAACATGAACAAGAATAATTTTATGAAATAATTGATATCACAAACGACATTTTCTCAGCGGTCACCTTTCAAAATAATATTATCAATCATATATATCTTGATCAGAACTTTCAGACAGTAAAAACACACCACTTTTTAGTTTTCAAATCGAATACAAAATAGTTATCTTCGCAATTTTTTCCACGTTCCGTTCCAGACTTCCTTTACTTGCTTGACTACAGCCCCTGGCACCACTTTTATCCAATACAAAGACGGTAACGGGCAATCTATCATAATCCAGTACCGTCTTTTTCCTTTCAAGATCTTCTTCCTCTTTGCTTCCCACACTTCCCCACCTCTTCTAGATGCCTGGTAGGTTTGTGTGCGTTCCTCTATCTAGCATGTTCTAGCTCTAGCTCTTTCTTACGTACGGTGAAATACGGCGCCCGTTTCAAGTAGGCCGTGGCGTCGCTGTACATTGCGTAGCCCGGGGGCGACGCTTTGTGGTCGCCCCCCCCCCCTCCGACCTCGCCCCCGTGCCCTCTGCGCACACCTAAGAGCCGCAACTTGAACTTTAAGCCCACAGGTCACCATTTATACTAAGTTAAACAAGGAGTAATGATAGATAGCGTCTCATCAATCTCCGTATCCAATATGAAACTTTGTACGAATAGATTCAAGTTTTCGGGAAGTGTATATAGTTGCGGAAGAGAAAGAGAGATAGAGGCATCTTGGAAACGATATATATAATATGTATATATATTGCCGCCCCCGTGGCACAGTCAACTGTCGCACCGAACTGAAGTCTAGTTGGGTGTGGGTTTGAGTCCTTTCACCTGTCATCACTCCATCGTTTCAATATCAGCCGCTCATATATTTCTCTCTCTCTCTCTCTCTCTTTCTCTCTCTCTCTCTCTCTCTCTCTCTCTCTCTCTCTCTCTGTCTCTACATTTATTCACTTAGGATGTTATAGTCATGTCATGAAAGATAAGTCTCTACCGGGACAGTCAGTAGTCAGTCATATATATATATATATATATATGAATGAACTCACAGGTTTGAGCTACACCGTTTATCATCATTCTTCAATATAGTGAAAAAGTTTTCCTATCTTTCCATTTTCTATTATAATACGTGTGACAGACTTCGAAAAGAGAAAACCAGAACAATCTATGATAGAATTTCATTAGACTGTGCATTTGTTTGTATTGACTTGTTTGTTTCCGCTCTTTACAGAAGATCCGAGACTAAATAAATGTTATCGAACAGTTTAAGTAAATATTAATACCAGCACATGCAGCCCAGTTGCAAACGCGCTCGCTTCATGTGATCCGGGAGGTGAGGGTCATATCGAAACTGGTTCCATTCTTGCTACCCTCCATCTTTGCATTTTTTTCATGGTTTCTCTCTGTAGTCCAGGCTTATGCCGGTGTGATTCCTACATTATAAACCACGACCGCTTCCTTCATACTGTTCTTCCCATTACCTATAAGAAAACTTGAAATCGTAATCCCATCATATCATTAATCATAGATCCGACGCCGACAAGATTGTTCGGACGGGGCACCACAAGGGCGATCTTACCACATCATTTTAATAATTGAAAACCAATTAATTTTAACAACAGGACTGCGATGTCTGTGATCATAATTTCACGCCACTGATAAAATTCTTACAGATCCAAAAGTCCGGAACACATTATAAGTAAAAACCGTTTCTGTGATATATCCGGACATTACCAGCATTGAGTGAACGTCCAAACACACGAATGTTGATATCTTCCACTTTGAACTAAGGGCCCATATTACCAATAATAAATATGTGTTAATTAAGCTAATTAATCAATTGCAGTACAAAAATAACATTGGTAACCAAGGGTAATAACAAGCTAATTCACTAATTATCGCTTAATCAACAAATTTATTATTCGTAATACCGGTACTAAGTCTCTTAGGCGACGGTAATCATACCGTCAAAAATACAAATTAGGGTGAAAAGCAAACCTGAATATCGTACATGAGAGTGATAACAGATCAATAATCTTGCACCGCACTCTATGCTATCCTCTCTGATCAGAAAACTGGGATTTTTCTTCTGTAAATAGACTTGGTGGATAATCAATGCTTGGCCTCCTTCTCCCACCTATCTTACTCACACACGCACACATACAACTCACTAACGTGCCCACACACACACACACACACACACACACCCACCCACACTTACAAGTACGAATTAAGAGTCTACGGGAGTCGGATTTAGCGAAATATCATTTTTTTGGTGATAACTTTTGAACGCTATGAAATATCATAATTCTGATACAGATACATTTATTACCTTCAAGATGGTCCAAGTTATAAATATTTAACTCATATCGCATAATTCCTAGCTTTTATATTACTATTTGAGATAACAATGCAAAGACTTTCAAGTTCAAACTCATTTAAACACTAAAGCACAATCGATCTTTTGAATCGTAGAGGAGATTTTCTGGACTTCTGGCTATAGGTAGTATACTGTGGAAAACTACTAACTTACTAGGAAAACGCAACATTTGCGTTGTAAGATGATCGCGACATTTGTGTGGGATTAACTCGAATGCTATACATACACACTCTGATTTTGAAACTATTAAGGAAACTGATTATAACTCATCCGGATACAAAACAGCTTGATTCCGGATGATGAATAAATACTTTCGACACAATAATTTGAAAAAAAAAAGTTTCAAGAATGTTTTTTTTAGCTGTATATACGCTTGATAATTATGATACATGAGTTATATAGTAATTAGAATTTAGCGAGGATTCAATTTGACATACTGAAAAAAATTGGTGTTCGTTTTTATGTTTTTTTTTCTTCATGTTTTTTTGTCCTAGTATTGCCTAGTATTTAATACCATATTTAAGGTATTAAAAACAGCTGGGCTTCCTCCACATTAGAATCACGATATCTCATACCCTTCAGAAGTTATCAACAAAAAACTAATAATCCACTAAATCGATTCCCATGGACTCTTAATACACTTACAAGATTGTGTGGTCATCTCATCTCGCCCATATTCACACCTACACAATCCCACACACACACACATATAACTGCACAATTGGACCCAAGATTCCAATCTGTGGCTTCTCCAGCCGCTTGTTCACTTTGCGCCAATCTTACCTTCATGTTTATTGGATTATTATGTGTTTGCTATAGCCTTTGCTTGCACGTCAAGATATCAAATAACCCTCGTTTTTCATTATCGCTGTCGTATATGTCTTCAGCAGAATCAACCTCTTCCTGTTTTTCACGGTGGATCTTATGGGATTTTGTGATTGGTTATGTATCAATCTTTATTATTGAAGACTATGCTTTAGTATATTAGGTTGCCATAAGAGTGATAGGACACATAATAATAATTAAATATAAATTAATTGAAAGAAAAAATACGAAATAGTTAATGATGATGAATCAGTCAATAAAACATTCCGATAAAAATATTTGAGAAATGAATGATTATTCCAAAAATGATGATAATGAGAGAATAATGAAATAATATATATATGAGTAAAGAATAAATATGTTATGAAATGTGTATATAGAAGGTTACTCAGAATGGTAATATGTAATATACCTGTAATATACCCTTTTAGAACTAAAATCCCTATGAATTCTATGAAATCACTGTTCATCAAATAACCCTCGTTTTTCATTATTGTTGTCGTATAATATGTCCTCACCAGAACCAAACCCTCCCGTTGAGGACGGTGGATCTTATGGGATTTGGTGATTGGTTATATATCAATCGTTATTATTAAAGACTATGTCATAAGGTTGCCATATAACACATGATAAGAATTGAATATAAATTAATTTGGAAAAAAAATAAACACTATTCAATGATATTGAATCGAGTAAAAAAAATCCACTAATAATGAATCTAACATGAATATGATCGTACACCAGATTCAGTCTCAATTATTCACATATTGATAATCGAATATGTTTCAATGATTATTTAGTATATTAAAAATTGATATTGAGAAAAAATTTGGAAATTCTGAGAAAATTTTGGAAAACTATATGGAAAATACCTTATACCGTTACATAGAACAAAACCAAGGTCATTAGCATGAAGATTGATAAGTTGGTCAAGTAAACCTCCATTTATCACAAGAACTAAATTTCATCAGTATTTCTAAAACCGTTTTGATAGAAATAATTAGTTTCTGTTATCTTAATTCACAATAAAAAATGCCGTGACTTTCCCTGGTCTTGTATGCCATCCACATATGGTTGAACTGCTTCACACCGTGCAGAGAAGTACCATTCAAAATATTGTCGATTCATTATAAACATTGACAATATGTTCATAAATAATCACCCTGGTGGGAACTTTTTGCTCTATGAAGACTGGGGAAGTCTTAAACGTTGTAGTTTGAACTAGGAAAACGCCATATATGCGCTGTTAGACGAGCGGATAGTAATAGTATGGGTAAAAATGGGTAAAAACTGCTTTGAGTGGTACCAATTTAGCACATTTTATGTTTTTTCTTCAAAATGGCTGACCCGATCAAGCTGAAATTTTTAGAAATGTGTATCAAAATGTAATTCAACTACACGCAAAACTTCATTTTTTTTGGAGAATATTTTTTTTTCCGCCATGTTATTCTAATGGGTATTTTTGAAATTTCTAAACTTCATAAAAAAAAAGTTACCACCCGATAATGCCACAAAACTTAACAGATCTAAGTTAGATGAGGAACCATTATGAAAAATAGTTTGAAGTTGATAGCTGTAACTGTTTGACCTGTGGAGAACCACCAAAAAAACATAAAAAAACATAAAAACGAACACAATTTTTTTTCAGTATGTCAAATTGAATCATCGCTAAAGCTCGTGTAACAAAGAAGTTTTCAAGGGATTTGAAGGTCTTGTACGCGATAAAAACATATAAACTTTCAACAATTAGTACTGTAACAGCTCAATACGGTCCAGTAAGACCGTAAAGAGTTTTACTCGTAAAATTGTAGGATCATGTTCGAAAACAAAACTCATACAAGTCCCTGATGTATACGTCTTACCGCACGGGTCAACGTATAATGGCTAGAAACAGATTGTTGAGTGAGGAATTTATTCTAAAACAATCTTCAGAATATTTCCTCAAAACATTAGTATTAAAATTCAATATCAATATTGAATCGATCATTTCAAAATTCTTATATGAAAAAAAAATTAATAAGAAGTATAAATAAATTAATGCATATTTTGTGAAAATAATGATGGAAACAATAATTCAACATGATAATATAAAAATAATGTGAATAATAAATATCTCGGATATACCGATGAATTTGATGACAACATTCCTTGAGGAAAATATTCGAAGGATTTTTTATCAAAATTGATATGTTTCAAAAATGTAACTCGGAAAATGAAAACGTGAAAAAATAGATTTCAAAATTCAAATTATACATGACCAGAATTTCCCTCATAAAACATGAGGCCAGTTGACTGGTGAATGCCTGACTTGAGATGCGTGTGTTGGTGGGTACAGCTTATACACGGGTGGAGGAGCCGTGTCAGCTGTTATCTCATTGAAACGATCACAAACTAAGTGGCATTAAATGTTAACCCGATTGAATTATCACTCATTATATTGAAATTGGACATAATTAATTATATAATTGAAGTAAGTATATCTATAGGCCAACTGCGCTATTACCAAGCTCAGTTAGCCTTTATCTGACAGTTGGTGAGAACAAATAACATACGTAACCTTGGAGATAACAACTTTGAATCGCCAGTCAGAGCTGCTCCCACATTGGTAATTCTGCCAATGAGGCTCAGATTTACGAATCTCAGTCAAGCAATAATCCGATAACCATCAGTTAAAGTTACAAAATAACAATTGTAACCAAGGGTGATAACAAGTTTATCTGCTGACTATTGCCTAATTCACTAACTATCAATTTATTTACATATTTACATATTAAATAAATTGATAAATATCTATCACCAACTATCAATTTATTTACATATTTACATATTAAATAAATTGATAGTTAGTGGATTAGGCAATAGTTAGCAGATAAACTTGTTATAACCCTTGGTTACAATTGTTATTTTTGTAACTTTAACTGATGGTTATCGGATTATTGCTTGACTGAGATTCGTAAATCTGAGCCTCATCAATTCGTAGATCTGGGCCTGAGTAAAATGAACCACAAGATGACACAATATTATTTTTCTCAGGTTCTTTTTATTTTGTTCTATTTTGATGGAAAAAGTTATATATATCTATATGATTACAAAGTTGTAGGGCTGTCAGACTGATCAAGATCTAATAATTGAAAACTGTATTTTAAAATAAAGTTGATTCACATCGTTTATCCAATGTTGCATGATCAGAACTTTCGCATTGCGTTTATAAAATTTGAACATCGGGCGATAAAATCACCACGCTGTTGGTGTCACAGAAAAAAAACGTCACTACTCGACTTTCTTTCAATCATGTGTAATTGTAGAGATTATATTCAACGATACAATATTTAATTTTTATTATTATTTTGTACTTTTATGTTCTCTTTTAATTCACATTTTAGAACAATGTTCTTTATTCTCACAAACTATAATTCGTTCAGAAATTCGAACAACTACAGCTTAAAAAACCTTAAAATATCCTCAACAAATTCCGAATTTCAGATTGCTTTCACACTATTGTTCATCACAATCACTTGACAGGTGTGATATTAAAGTAGCGCCGTTTTCTTTCATCACTGATATTATATTAGAATGTATAATGGAAAAGATGTCAAATGATTATTTAATCAATATAGAACGTCGAGAGATACGTCTCTAGGGAGGCCATTACACCAACAAGAAGCTACAAGACGGCGGTCTAATGACATCAGTTGCTAGGGAAAGCGTACACAAGCGTTGTGTATATGCTATATCAGCAAACAAAACAGAGACACGGTCGTCCAGTCAGGGATCTACAAACTACAGCTAGCGACCGAGAATTTTATGCAAGTTGGTTTTTAAATGAGACTAAAAATATAAGTTAAAAATTACAATATTTATTTAGATATTTCTTTTTTTTTGTGGTCAAATAAAAAAAAAAATTGTCCTAAACCATAACCCTACGCTTGAGTCAACATTTGATAGTTATTTTGCTAAAAAAAAGTTACAGCGTCGGGCGTCGAAACGTGGACACTCACAAAACGTGAGGCAGCTATGCTACCAGTAGCGCCACACATACATATGCTTGCCTAACGGTACTTTATTATATCATAGTAACGGAGTCATGACGTCACAAATCGTGGCGTTCTCATTGGTCACTTTTAGTCCCATTTAAAAACTGACTTGCAGAAAAATTCTCGCGGCCCGCGAATACCACCAATTCGGCCCGCCATACTTTATTTTAATTACATTGTAAAATTAACAATGTAATCATACATCAATCATAGTACATCGTACACAATAATAAGCAGTAGTTCTTTTCGGTTTATTAATTCAATCTGCAATTTGTAATTGAATACAGGTGGCAAATATCCTCATTATGATAATGATGAAAAAAAAAGTGATCATTCAAATCACTATGTTCAAACCACTTAACTAAGAAAAAAAATAACATATATTCATACATCTATAAAAAAAATCAATATATCATGACTTATTCCAGTCTTCAATAGTTCTGCTGACGAAATAATATTCTTTTTGATTTAACGACCAATTAGGAAACACAATAACTGATATACCCTACATAAGAAATTTAACATTTTGACTGTAATTAATGATATGATATTCATCCTAAAAATTCACAATAAGTGACGTACATAGGTAATTCACATAATGAAATTTAAACATTATAATTATGATTAATGATATCTACGTAGCTCCCCACAAGATGTCGTTGTACTACTGTTGGCCCTCAGGGCTTAGTGGAGGAATCAGTGTGGCTCTTGGACTGAAAAGTTTGTAGACCACTGATCTAGATGAAGCGCAACTCACCGGCGCTTCTATGGAAACGATCGCGCTATGGGAAGTTGCTGGAGCGAAATGAGAAAAACTCTTTGTAAGCGTGTTTATTTAATGCATATGCAAAACGACAGTAAAACATCTTTTATGAGTACTTTTATGGGAATAAATATCAACACATTTTAGATTACTATCGGAGAAGAGAATACGTTTTATGATATCATTTTCTTCTTGTTGCACTATAAAGGTATGCCGTTAGTTCGGTTTTCAATGCGACGCGAGTTCGAACAAACTTCAGCCAATCTATGAAGAATTGTGTGCTCTAAGAGCATAAGTAACGAAGTATGTAACAAACGTTGTCCGATCTCGTCTAGACGCGAAATGAGCTGAGCGGGTAAACTAAATAATCGCACGAAGAATTATAAACTACCCTCACTTTTTAAATGAGCGAAGCAAAGATATCCATTCCACTTATCGAAAAAACCGGGCTTCGTTAATAATAAATAATCGCAACTGAATAATCGTAAGAAGAGTTACTTTCTATAAAGATGGTTTCCAATTAATTAAACTACCCTCACTTTCAGATGAGCGTAGCAAAGACTTCCATTCCGCTAACCGAAAAAAACGGGGTTCGTTTTTTTCATAATATTTTTTGTTTTTGCACAGACTTCCATTTCACTAACCGATAAAAACGAGGTTCGTTTCTTTATAATATCTGTTGTAATTTTGTACGTGGCTTTCAAAAACTATAGAAAGCTTGAATTGGGAAATCATGTATAGAAAGCCGTGAATCATAGCACCACGATTCTGAACTACTATTATTCCCAGCAATTTTATGTAGAAAATATCTCTAATAATTTGTTTTTTCCTAAACAGCTTCTAAAAATATGTGTCAATTCATATCTAGCATTTGCTTATGTTCAAAAGAATTTTGAATATATTTGGTGATTCTGTTTCCAAATTAGAGATCAACCAAATCAGTTCAAGTATCACGTATAGTTCCTAGAGTTCCAAGAATCCATAAATTCATTCTCGAGAATTGATTTGTATATGAATTCAATAATAGTTGGCTAGTTGATTAATTGATCAAATAATTGTCAGTTGACAAAATGTAGTACATATCGCTATTCATTTATTGTTCACCACTAGTTGTTTGTATTTGTTCAATTTGGTTCATGATTCATTATCCTACAAATAAGCATTTTATAGGCATTGTAGATCTTTTTGAGAATGTGTGTGTATCTATTATTCTTTTTCTTGGGAAAATAAGTATCACTATTTATTTATTTATTCATTTATTCAATATTAATCACAAATGCATACAGTATGATGCGGTGGTGATGGCCCTAACTAACTACGTACATTCATATAAGAAACAAGTCTACGAAAACGAAAACACTCAAGATATTATAAATATAACATGTAGACTTAACATAAAACAATATGCCTATACAGCACTATTTCATTAACTTTCTTCTTCCTGGATTCTCTTTCTGAACATTTTATTTGACACTCTCTCCCCTTCAAATTCTGTTTTCTTCAGTTTGTCACCATTTATCACTATTTATCATTATTTACAAAATATTAATCATTTTTATACATATTTAGAGAATATTTATCATACACACAATATACATTATTAATATTTAGACATATTAAGATAATATTTATCTCTAGATTTCCAAAAATCCATAAATACAATTTCGAAAACTGATTCCTATATGGATTACTACATGGATGCATACATACATGGATTCATGGATTCATGGATTGCCGTCTTCACTCGACATTACTGCAGTGTTGTCCGTCTTGTCAGAAGTGAGTTAAATCGACCTGCATTCAGTTTAGTTGAGAACAAATTCAGTGTGGAGACGTAAGCTCCAGAATGGCTCTAATGGCTATCAGTTTCCTAATAGTGATTTGTGGCCGTAGATTTAAAGTCATAGAAGAGGATAAGTGTGAAATATTGCGGTGAAGACCCATGGGTATTATTAGTTGCTGACCAAGTAAACTAAAATAATGATATTTTAATATAACTGAGAATGTGGGAGCACGTGTGAGAAAGAAAGTCGGAAAGATTTAGTAAGAATAATATTGTGGTAAAGGTGAAAACATGAGTTTTCAAAATATTGCATTTTTTTTTTCTTTCAGCGTGATAATTGTTGAAAGACATTATTTAGAGAAACTGTTTCCAAGGAAATAATTTCAGAAAAAATTCTCGGAACAATATCCTTGCTTTAGTTTTTGAATTTGGAGTATATTCCTTACTTCCCTTAAAACGCCAGGAAGGATGTGAATGGACAGAATTTTTACCAAACATATTTCTTAATAACTTTCTCGAAATATTTTATTGATGAATTGAATAGTATAGGCCTATAAACTTTTTTTTATGAACCGTCGCATCAACGTTGCCTCAGGTGAAACCGATAAGGCTCATATTTCACGATCGTCGTTATTTGAATATCGCTCGTACAGTTTATTATACATGTCGAGAAATGTTGATGGCAATTCTTGTATTTCAGCAATTATGTGCCGGGAAATTTTAGGGAAATTTTTCTCTTGAAAACAGTTCATTCAAATAATGTCTTTCATTATTGTCATGCTGAAAGAAAACTCTTTTTTGATATTTTGGAAACTCATGGTTCCACCTTAAGATTCAATTGAATCCGTGATGTTATATAAAATTATAATCTTCAATTGAAAAGATTTTCAGAAGAAGATTTTTTTTCAGAGGAGAAGTAAATTCGAAGTGAAGTTTAAACGGATTTCAGGACTACATTATTGTTTTACGAAGTCTACATTTCTATCAGCATGGTTTTAATCGATGGACATGATTTTTCCAATTTGAGATAACAGACTATCTAAAGTTGAAGTTGAGTCATAATCACGACAACGAAACGGTACCGAAACGGTGTCGCGAAGCGCCATGTTTTAGGTGAATACTGGCTTGTGATTGGGCAGTTAGAAAAATCGTGTCGTCGGTGGACAAGAAAATATCGAAACTGGAAACACTGCTTAACGCAAAATGATTCTTCATCATTAATATAGATTTATCATTGTTGGCTCATATTTATCGTTTTTATCGTCGTTTCTTAAATGATTCAATTGAATTTCATTTATTCCAAACATTCCTGAAATTTTGAGATATATCTTCATTTGAAAAATATTATTGAAATATTCATAATTAATGCGTCTGTATTTCTTATAATAATAATTTTATAAATGAAATAGTCATCATATAACTTGTATGAGGAGTTTTTCTGAATTCTAAATAATAACAAAATATTTTTTCCATCCATCAACAATAAATTAATGTATTTTCAACAATTTTCTCCTGGAATAAGGTATGCCATCGTACACCAACTGCATACCCTTGTTTAATATAAGAATTAATATAACTTCAGTAGCAGATGTCTAGACGATGGAAACTTATTCGGCTCGACGCACACAAAAATGTGTATACAGATATAATTTCAAAACTTCTCATTTTCATTCCTTCTTTTCCACTCGCAAATAATTCATCCCACGCGAACACGTACTGATGAATTGCTGTTCTACAGTAGCGCGAGTTGTTTCCAAAAATTATATATACATTCTTGTCTGAGAATGTGTGTTTTTAATTCCATGAATATTATTCCTTGAAAAAACGAGTAACTCTGATAGTGGATCGTCATGTAATCCCGCATAACTATTCGACGTTTCTATATCTACACGAACTCAATTCTATTTACTGTGCTCACAGACTAAATGAAAGTAGATTTGAAATGAGAATTGGATTCGTTTAAAATACGAAATAGACATTTGCTGGGGGAATTGTATCAACGGATTGTATATATGCACCAAGTTGAAAAACACTAAGCACTAAGTTGAAAAAATAGTTATAAACATTTATAAAAAGCAGTGAGTTAAACAAGGACAACTCCAGTTGGCCGAGCGTGGCCAAGAAATCCGTACCACTGTGAGCTTTGATAGCAATTCGATTGTTGTTGACTATAGCCAACTCAATCGGCCGACTAGCGGTTAACAGACAATGAGGATGCAACAAATGTTGGACGTCAAGTCTGTATGTTTGCTAATAACTTCGCCTATACAGACCAAATCTTGGAAATCCCAAATCTACGAAAAAACAAATGCTTGAAGTGTCGAGAAATGGGTTTCGCGAAGATTTGGTTAGTCAAGTAATCGAAGTGTCGGACAAATGTTTTTTCCAAGATACGGGTTTTCTAAGATTTGTTTTGAATGAAATGAAATTCTCACTGTGAAACACATTCTTATTGTTTGTGATAAATACTCATCTATCAGATGACAGTTATCCATGGATACATCTTTAAATAACATATTGTCAGATGATACGAAATGTATTGACAAACTTCTCAAATTCCTGAATTTAACTCTTCTATTAAACAAAATGTGATTGACACTTCCAATTATCCACACCAAATTATTCAGCATCAAATTGGAAAATGGGTGACGAAATGACCACGATGTCGATGTACCTGAAAAGAACGTTTCATCTCTCCCTCTGCAAAAAACCAACAAATATGACAAAAATTAACTATTCAAATCCATGTTTGAGTTGCAGTAAGGACGCTTTTCATCTTGTAGAAACTATCTGGTAATTATTTTCACATAAAACAGAGATAAACTATATACTATTCACTAGTTATACTATGCCCTTCTTGAGTCAATTCAAATGTAACGTTATTCGTAATTAGTAATTAGTTTTGCCAATCAGCATCTGTGCTTATTAACTAGATCTAATATCCCACACTACATCCCCATCTCGAATATTATGCACAAGATAAAGTTTATATAGAATATCCTCATTTATACTCTCCTCATAAAAGTGTATATATACATATATATATATATATATATATATATATATATAGCTCTCTCTTCCTCTCTCCTCTCTCTCTCTCTCTATCTCTCTCTCTATTATATATATATATAATAGATATAATATATATATATATATTATATATGAATTTTGGTATCGGTGTTTTATTGAGAATTAAGTCAGTCGGTTTTTTTGAAGAAACTGCCACACAATAATATATATAATATATATATAATATATTTATAGATATATATATATATAATATATATATAGATATATATATATATCTATATATATATATATATATATATATATATATATATATACATATATGCTGATACAATTATGATAACTCTGGTATGAAGAGTGCAAACTCATTCAGTGTTGAAATGCAGCTGCTCAAAGTTGACTATATTTATATACAATTGCCATTGTATTGTACATTTCTCATAGATTATGAATAATATCATGATTATTGTCATTTTAATGATAATAATCATCACTGTACTCATTAGTGTTCTCTGAAACTATTGGCCTAGAATGCAGTTTTGAATCCTGAGCTCGGTACAACGTTATTAATCTCGAGTACCGACTGCAATAGATTTGGATGCATCGCATACCTGATATGATTAATTCTGTCACACATTAAATAGTCATTCATTAATGTACATGTTAATATTATAGTTACTACTCAGAGGGGTTCTCACAAGTGAATCCATAACCGGATGTGACGTTTTAGTCAAGTGGAGTATTGTTTCAAAGACGAACTTCGCTCGTGAATTGTATTGGTTGATATGCAAAAGCGCTGTCAAATTATTATTAGCCAATATATCCAACAGCTCGCTCGATTCTACAGTCACATCCGATTCTGCAGTTAGAGTAGAATAAGGATTATTACAGATCTACATCCGCTTCTTCATTTCTATGAATAAACATTTTCCATTTCATAATATTTCATCCAATAGAATGCAATTGAATACAAGCCGTGCTCATTTCAATCGCACAAAACTCAAAGACTAATTAACTGATGCTCTAGGTCGTAGGTAATTAAATATGAATCTGTATTGAGGAGAGACCGTGTCATAGTATATGTGGTTGCCGTAAAACACATAATAACAATCAAATATGAATCAAATAATGAAAAAAATATATTTATAATAAATTGAACGTGAATAATTAGTTGAAAAATTGTGGTAGAAAATGATGAGAGAGTATTAGTGTGAACAGTATTATGAAAAAATAATATACGAAAAATATATATATATATATATATATATATATATATATATATATATATATATATATATATATATATATAAACATATAAATGCTATGAGTGTGTGCAGTATATCAGATGATTTCTCAGAATAGCTATATACCCTTTCGAAGTTAAAATCCCTGTTAAATGTATAAAATCATAGCCAATATATGATATATAATATTCAATAATCATAAATAATATATAACAATCATATATTCGTGATAATGATTATATATAATATCAACAATAATATATATATATATATATATATATATATAGTCAATTTGATGAGCAGCCTATGACCACGTTCTTCCCAATGTCCGAAACACTTATTAAAAATACCCTTTCATCCCATCTTCTCAATCATCAATCACCTCCGCCAAGATACCTAATATCCTCACCAGAGCGCGTCGTCAAACCCAATATAAATGTTTTAAAAATGTTCCTAGCCAGCATCATTTCGATAGATCTTTCTTTTTCTGCCCACTTCCTCAGGCGGTTTCACTTTAATGTCCACCATTTCTACAAAGAGCTTATGTGTCAAAGAAAATCCATTAGCAAAAGGAAAATGTAATTACTACAGTCCACCTTCAGTATGGGCTAGGTCTGTAGATTCTGCTGGCCGTCATGTAATATAGGTCCTTGCCAAACTTCTATAATTAACGTCGCTTAGAAAGGTTGTTTTTTTCTTTCTCTACAGTAATTAAGGTATTATTGTAAATAGAGTTTAATTAAAAATATAAGAATAGAATGTGTATGGTTTACTATGTTGAACGAAAATCAACGTAAACTGCTTTTGTTGTGCTTATCAAATAGTAACTTATTGAATGAACGATACGGTAGCGAAGTTCCATACAACTCTAATGAGCTTTGTCGTTTTTTTTTGTACGCATATTTGTGGATTTGTAAGTGAATATTATGAATTTCGGAAATTAACATACTTGAATACATACTTGATTGAAAACTAATGCCAAGACAATTTTGGCCACTTTTATTTCGATTAATGATAGGTACAGCGTTCATATTTTTAGTTTAGAGTTTCTATTTATGAACGTTTATAGTTTAATAACATTCATGTATTGAAAATTCTTACAATTATTATCGAAAGCTGAACCAGATAACTGTTTTGAGAATGTATAGGCAAGTGATGATAATCAAAATTCAGGTGCTGCATAATGAGGACAGTTAGTCAATAGATATAAATTATGTTTTTGCAATTGTGGGTTATTATTCCTATATCTTGTTAAGCGGCTATGGATACTATGATTTCTTTTACCGAATCACGATTGTCAACAATGGAAATGAATCTCAAGTGTTAATCTTTAGTGTAATACATGTACAGTGAGGGAAGAGTAAGATTAAGGACGCAATGGAAGAGAAGACGATGTAGTTGGAGTATGAGATTGTAGAGGGGATGAAGAGGATAGGGAAGGTGAAATGTGGCTCTGAAATAGCAGTAACCGAATCTTTAGAATTCTACCCTAGAAGTTAGTGAAACTAACCCCCTGGCAAAACATAATTATGAGGAGTATGAAAATCTCTATTTCTTGTTGAATAAGATCATATAATATGTATATATATATATATATAAAATGTATAATATGTATAATATATATATATATATATAATATGTATATGTATAATATATATATATATATATATATATATATATATATATATATATATATATATATATATATATATATATATATATTTGAAGAATTATTAGCTTTCTATGGGTAATTTGATGTCATGTTTGTACGTAAAATATCTATTAATTGCAATGAAATACATACTTTACGTAGAAACACAGCTTTTAATCACCCATAAAAAAAATGTTCATAAAATGAGTCGTGAAATCTTTCAACAGAATATATATATATATATATATATATATATATATTATATCCATATTTATGTTCCTATCTATCCATATGATATTAATATGATAAACTGACAACGGTAACTAGTACCAGGCTTTGTTAACATTTGTACATGTGGTACCAGGTGGTCCGTATTCCAAGCACCGAGTCGCTAATACTAATAATAATCGCATTATAGACGCCTGGGGCTAAATCATCGGATTAGTTATCGGATATCGTACTTAGTCAAGTAAAGAGAACAACCAAACAACTATCGAGCTCAAGCTGATTTATGTACTCATGGAAACTTGCTTATTCACAACATGAGAGGGTTGGTGGTTGTGCACAATGCAAGTCGATATCCGCGAAAACACTTCAATATACTGAACAAACGGAGCGTATGTGCTGCAAGATGAGTAGAGTGAGATATCTATGTAAAGTGTAATCGAACATTTTACACACCTTAACTCATGTGAAATATACTTCATTATGTAAATATCGAATCTAGAGAGCCGTGAATCTATCTCTACAACATTTTTCTGATACTATTTCTATCTATTTGATGGAAAAAAAATACATAAAATTATTTCCCTCAAAACGGCTGATACGAATTTCATACAAATTGGTATTAATGTGTACCATTTCTGTGTTCACATTCGAGGTATATTCGAATTTTTTGAGAGATTTCATCCCTCACTTTTTCTTGCCCAATCTAATGTTATGGGGTTTTTCGAAACTTAAGTGGTATTTCTCAAAAATGGACCAATTGATTTAGCTCAAAAGTTACGTAGCTTCAGGTTGGATAAGTCTGCGTTAAGAAAAAGTTCCATGTCGATCAGTCAAACCGTGCGACATGTGCAGTGTTTACAAACAAACAGAAAAAACACACATACAAAGCGCCATAAGAGTGGGATGGAGTTCTTCGCTATCGCTCATCTGATAACTACATGAATTGGCGATGCAAGATTGCTAGGAAATGGTTGGATGTGGAAGAGTTGTGACACGGGAGATTGCAATCATGTTGTTTGTTGATTGGATACAGCAAATAGCCAATCAATATGAATCGTGTGGATTGCGATTTAGTTTCTGATTGGAACAAATATCATTACAATTCAATCATTCCGAATATTATATTGAACTATTAACATTCTGCTCAACTTTGGGTAATGACCAATGAAACTGTCTGTATTTAGTGAGTTGAATATAACTGACATTAGACTTTATTTGGTTCAATATTATTTTGAACGCCATAACATATCATTATTATATATTATCACTTATATCGAATATCACTTCACCAATATAATATAATATACATTCTCATTGAATTACAAAGATGATTCAAATTTCAAGGCACATTATGATTTTTTTGCGATGGTGGTTTTTACAGCTCCACTGAACATGTTATTCAAACAACATACCTTCAATCGAATTTCAAATTTTCGAAACCTTCAATTCAATTGAATGGCAGTACATTTTTAAATATTCCATTCGATTAGTTTCTCCAACCGGGAATTAGGGCTTTAAGACACATGATAACTTATACTATCTCGATTTTTCAAACACGCTAAAAATGGTCTCCATTCCATCCAAAGAATTCCAAAATCACAAATCCTAAATCATGAAACAATCCAAAATCACCAAAATGCGTGAATTAATTCACCTGAGACATGATATCTGTACACCTAATGAAACAACAGGACACGAGGAAAATAGTCAACAATTAATTGTGAACATTACAATTAAAATCATCGAGCTATAAATACCAAACAAACCAACTCGTTGGTCTAGACTAATAGTGATTATTCTGGTTAGCATGACACTATCACAGTCCTACGATAATACGGTCTCTGTACTTTGTCATTTATATGTAATTTACATTCAAGTGCGTGAACGCATAGGAGCAGTGATACGAGAATACATTTGCTAATTAAACGACGAAATATATGACATTTACCGGTGTTTATACAGCACAATGAGGTAATTGTGATTCCATGTTATTTTAAATTGTAGTAGGCCTATATATACAATATATATATATATATATATATATATATATATATATATATATATATATATATATATATATATATGAATATATATATGTGGGTGTGTGTTTGTGTGTGTGTGTGTGAATAGTTCATAATATTAGAAAACAAAAGAGTGTATGTGCTTATTGTAGATACGTGTAACTATATGGTGGGAAACAATGTGTTGAGAACAATAACAGCTATGTATACACGTGAGATTTGTCAATAATGGACACTGGCTGAATGTTTATTCAAATTTGACTGGAAATTTTGGGATATACACGTAAAAAATTCTTTTGTTCTCATTTAAAAAAAAAATGGATTCGAAATATCTTAATAGGTCGATATGTGATACAATTACAAATCGGTGGAAATACAGTTTCATGTGCTTTTCTGTCGCTCTGTGCTACTTTCTGTCCCAGAAGAGGAAACGCGGTCAACCCGAGAAAACGACCCAATATATATATATATATATATATATATTATATATTTGTAAGATAGTTATATTCGGTAGTGATTCTCGACGCACTCTTGATAGTTGGCGGAAAGAGTAGAACGACTGTGTCGATGACCGATTTGTAAACCACAAGACGTGGCACTACCAAAGAAATCATCTTACCATGTGGGCATGTACCATCGGCCACGAGAATCTCCGTCAACATATATATATATATATATATAGGCCTATATATATATATATATATATATATATATATATATATATATATATATATAATATTATATTGTAATACCGTCGAATCAAGGTCATTTAGAGCCATGTTCAAGGTAAGCAATACCGAAAAGTGACTATATATATATATATATATATATATATATATATATATATATATATATATATAAAGTGTTCCAGAGCGTGTAGAGTGTTTCTGTTAATTATATATATCTTTTATATGTATACTCGACACTACTTACGCGTACATTGTGGGCCTATCCTAGGACATCAAGTAATACTGAAGTCTTTGGTCTTGCCAAATAAACGTTAGGCCTACCACTGTCAGACTAAATACCATCATAAGACGTTTAAACGTACTACCCGGCACATAATTGTCGACACACTGCTGCACGTCGTTCATACGACGACGTCTTTGCTGCAATAAAGTTTCAGCTTAAGAAGGAGTTCTATCCCGTATAATATTCTTGGTTTGTAATTTCGACTTCCCAGCCATTTGTGACATTAAAGTAAAAAGTTATTATGCAATCTTCCCGCTAACTAATAACGAAATTAATTTCAGTCGTTCTAGTCGCTTCTTCCTTGTAAGGGTTAGTAAGGGGGGTTGGATGGGGGTGGAAGTGGGGTTGGTTGGGGGTGGGAATGTAGGGTGGGGGTTGTTGGAGGAAGAACAGTGGTAGTAGTAGTTGTTTATTAGTACGTTTTGCTGTTTTACATTGATACATGATATAATTTCATACACTTCAGAAGTACATACAACAATTTTATTATATTATATTAGATAGGCCCATTACAGTAGACAACTTATAAAATATACTCAAGTAGCAAATATAGAAAAATACACTATTAAGATAAAAAAACTCAATGCCAAAGGTCTGTGATATATAATTTTCTAATCCAATGTATCTCAGTAATTCAACTTCTCATTAGAATAAGGCCGAATATTTCTTTCTCTAATTAGGTGAAAACATTCTCGCCCAAACTTTGACACAGCATTGTCACTATTTCTGATACGAATTGTTAATATATTTAATACTCTCACGCTTTTGATAAAAATCGAGTTGTCTTGACTACGGCATTGTTCTAAGAATAGTACAAAAGGTTCATTTCTAAGTTTTGATTCAAGGCAAAAATGGAAAGATTCTTATCAAATCGTTCTGGTCGTTTCTTCCTTGTAGGGGTTAGTAAGGGGGTGGTGTTGGTGGGCTTGGTTAAGGGTGTGAAAGTGGGGTGAGAACTTGTTAGAGGGAGAACAGTGGTGACACTTCACAGTCTCTTGTGGAACATATATTGATATTCTAATATTCTAAATTATTCCAATTCTATCGGTGTTTTACATCGACATACGTAACTCAGTTATGTCTAAATCCATGTCATACGCGTGGAATTAGATTCCTTGGGTTGAGAACGACATTATGTAATCATAGAAGGGTAATTTGGTTAGATGGCTTGGCTATAGTCTAGACGTTTATTAGTGGTGACAATTAGTTTACAACAAACTGAGGTTTCAAAGTGAATCCATTAAAATACTATAATGTTTATTTCTCTTGCAGTTTCTGGAAGTAAGATTTTTTTCGTATATCAAATTTTAACGTATTATCTACGAAAAAAACATTAATTCGATGTAATCCGATATGAATTAGGAATAAATTATGATCTGTATGCTTTTTTTTCCAAATTCGAGAATATTACTGATAATATTTCTTCATCATTTTTCCTCTCAAAATACCGAAATGAAAAGCGTGTAAAATACACAATTAATCTATTATCCTTTTCAACAAACAAGATTATGTTGTTTATAGAGATCCCACGTAATAACAAATCTATATAATTTTTATGACTGTAATATAAGCGACATAATAGGTGACGATGTAGTGTAATGTAGATAATAAGAAATATTAAATTATCCATAATACTTTCTGCTATGCATCACAGGTACATAATATAATTATTTCTCAGTATTTGTCCATTATTATTCACTATTTGTCATTATTTATCATAATTGCTTGTACTTAGTTATGTCAAATCATTTATAATTCCATCAATACTAATAGTTATTACAGTATGTTCTGTTGCAATACTATTTAATATACCTGTATATATTCGTATACCATTTTTTGTTATCCTGTGTCTTATGAACGGAGTCTAATTTTCATAAATAAAGATAAATAAAATATATTCGAGATAATTTTACTTATATTGACTGCCTCAATTTTTGAGATAAATTCAATCTTTACAGTAGATTTCATTACCTAAAGAAAATATTGTCAATATTTGTAAAAAATTGTCAACATTTTAGATATTTCCCGAATAAGAATGGAAAGGTGCGAACACAAAAAGCAATGTAAAATTTCTCTTTCAATTCTGAAAGATTCATTCTCGCCATTATATAAAACACTATATTTTTCATCAATTCAAGTTATAGTTTTTCGATTAAAACAAATTCCTCGATCATTATTCACGCACTTTCACTGAAAAGTGTAGATAACTATATTGTAGTTTATATAGTCCATGTGCAGGGCTAATTTATCTGTGCAGTATGTAGGATTAGTCTGGTAGAATGATGGAAAAAAAGATGGAACAAGAAAAGAAGGAATACTGATTAACATTGAAGATGGTGGACCATATTTTCAATTGGAACCAGGTTCGCTTTGAAACCAGCGAGTGATCTTTCCTCCAAATAAAAATATCACACTGTATAATAGTATGCAACTATCAAGGAATTACATTCCTAAAATCAAAAGTGGTTCACATTAATTCAATACACTGATAAAAATGAACGTGATGGAATACAATATATAGCAACACTTCTCGAAAATGTGGTGTGTATTAGAATGCGTGTTTCCCCATATTCTCCTCCAAAGAGCTTAGAACAGCAAGCTAACGTCAAGTGATTATAATTACAAGTTTGATGGGCCGTATTAAAGATTTATATACAGTGCATAGATTCAATATGAGCCAAGTTAAGCCCTTCTTCAAGATAATTTTAGTTTATACCCTCTCTCAGCTCTCATCTTTATCGTGTCGGGTTGAAGATAGGTATTACAGTATTACTTTTAGTTCCTCCATCAATGTAGGCTGACACTATACGATATTCTGTTTCACATCCCCCAAGTTTTAGTCATTATTAGGGGGCTAATGGCCACTGCGCACTCACATTACCTAATAATGCACCTGTAATTAGTCACATGACCCTGGCACCTCCACCCCATACTCGTCTACCACCTACACCAGGGGTATACAAACTTATTAGATCAAGTGCCACACTGATTCCTCCACCATGTACCATGGGTCAATAGTATTACAGCCTCATCTTCTGGGGAGCTACATAAATCTAATTAATCAGAATTATAATGTTCAGTTTCGATTCGGGGATTACGTATGTATGTCACTTATTGTGGATGTTTGGGAAAATCTCATATGATTAATGTTCATCTACGCATGTATGTCAGTTATTGTGTTTCTCAATTGGTCGTTGAAAAACACATATGAATAATAATTTGTATGATTTATTTACATTGTAAATTTTACACTATACATAGAATATACTATTTTGGATCGGTTACAGCGTAATGGAACAAGGGTCATAAACAACAGTATTGCAAGAAAGATTAGGTACGGTATCAAATTATTCCGAAATGGAATACCTGTTGCAGATGTAATAAGTTGGGTTGGCGTAGTAAAAAAGTTTTTTTTTCTGTAATAATTGTTAACATAAAAAAAACTATAGCGGGCCGGATTGGTGGTGCTCGCGGGCCATAGTTTGGAGACCCCTGACCCACGCTCGTCTTACAACGTAGTTATAACTCTTACTAATATCCTGTGGGATGAAGTTGAGGAGAGACTACTGTGGGAATAAAGTGTAGGTCATAAAAGGAAATAATGAGTTGAAACTCGAAAAATATGCACATACGAAACTGTGCGCGTCACAGTCGGGGGGTCAGAGGGGTTAGCTGACCTCCTCAATGAGCATGTGATAGGTCTAATTATAACCACTGACCCCTCAATATATTTAATAATTCAAATTGGTATAATGTCATTAAAGTTTAATTTAGTGCGCTCAATTAAATTAGTACAATATAATCAGTTAATTATATGAATGTATATCTACATACATAAAATGGAATGAGATATTACCACGACATCACATTTTTCATAATTATGTGTACCTAATATGTATGTATACATATATATATATATATATATATATATATATATATATATATATATATATATATATATATACATATATATATATATATATAAGTATATATATATATATATATATATATATATATATATATATATATATATATATATATATATATATGTATATATATATTATATAAAAGTTTTTTAATATGGATGTTCGCCGATATTTGCGGTATCTACAAGAAAGTTTGGCAGATTTGGGGATGTTACAGGACTATACATTCATTTTCAATGGAAACCCCGGTTCCAAAAAGAAATTCAAAGGTCCTTAGAAAAGAATTGTGGCAACCATGCCTCATAGAAATATCCCATCAACTTACTTTTCAATAGATTTGATATTTGGAAAAAGTGATTCGAAAAGTATTGATGTTAAAGAATTGAAAACGTAACGCTGATAGACAAGATTCGAAAATATGTATTATTCTGCTGCTTATTCATTTTTATTTCAACACTAAATAAAAAAATTGTGATGTTCACAGACTACCAATATACTTTTTAATTTGAGCTCCAATGAATGTATAGTGTTATATGTAAACGAGATTCAACGTTTTACTTCACAAATAATCAAATGTGAAGCATTTAAGCCAACACTCGATTCGATGAAAATTGAACCGTGTAAATGGGTCTCAACAATTCTACCGTCAACGTCAAACTAAGTAATACTGCAACGTTTTGCTTGTGTTCTATAATGTAAGCGAATACTTGTAATCTGCTTCTACTGTGCGATATATTATTTATGGAGCACTCCTTTGAAGTGATTAGCAAAAGCATACGACAATGAATTATGAAGTGGTCCGCTTGAATACGTTAATATGGTACATAATACATAATTATGTTTGATGTTATGTAGGGCATGTCGATATCTGAATTGTCACAGAAAATTTTAATTATCTTTTAGGAAATATGTTCAGGTACCAGTGACGTTGAATAAAAAGTATATCAACTCCAAGATAACTCTATGTTATACAATTTTTATGACATTCTATTTTGGGAATTCTATCGGTTATAAATAATACGTCAATGAATACCTAGAATGTGACGGAATTTATTGGCGTTTTATCTTTAAACTAATTGAATTCACAAAAATAGAAAATTATAATAATTAAAGAGCATTGAAGCTGGAGGTTGATATACTCTTTATTCAACAAAATATGAATGTTTTCATTTTTATAAGCAACATTCATTCAATTTCTTAAATTTGATATCTTCATCAGTACATGTATGGGAGTCGATTTATCGGAATATTGTTTTTTTCATGATCAATTTCGTACGGTATCACTAAGCTTTCAATTTGCTTTAAATATCCTCAAGATTGTATCAGTTACTATTCAGCTCAAATCCATGATTGTCAACTGTATACAGTTGAAAAAGGAAGTTTTTATAGTTGTAAATCTTTGATAGTTATGCAATATAAGCTTAATAACATTATTTCAAATGGTTTATTATGGCCCAGTGTTTTTCAGCCTCAGTGTGTGAAGGGTTGTGTTTGGGGGATTGACCTATCAGTTGTGATGATTATTCAATATTCAATTGTCTTTATTTTTGTTGCTTGATACAAAAAATCGCAATATTCAGATTTTAGTATAGGCTAAAATATTCTGCTCTTCCATATAACCAGTTCTATTTTAGCTTATGAGCTATGAATAAAATTTAAATGATATAATGGTATACAAACAATATGGTATGAATGAATATTATGATAAAACAGTATGAAATACGGTGTACTAGAACTGATTGCTATCCTTCTGTCTTTGTGTAGTCTTTATTATATTATATTGATTATGTGATTATTGATTATGTTCAAGTATGTGTATTATTTATTATGCTCATGCCAAGAGTGACTGCGTGCACTTTTACAAGTACCTTCGTTTTTTTTCTGCTGAGAAGACCAAATCGTTCGTCAGCAGTTTCATCAATTATACCTACTAGTATTTACTAGTAGTACAAAAATCTAATCAAGTCGATAATGCAGTTTTTTGCATACGTGTTACTTTATCGGCTATACTACGAATAATTGCGAGGGTAAAATTTCGATAGCATATCTCTCGGTGATGGGTGAACAAAATGATTGATCGATCGTTCACAATGAGACATTATTGAATAGACGATTGATTTGATAGAAATTACGAATTGGTCCGAAAGCAATTAGGTGATCACGCGTACTGAACTGTGTGCCTGCGAGGGATACAGCTATTGTGTTGGTATCAATACAAATTGCTACTGTGCAAAACACGGGACGTGTGATGTAGGCTCACAAACACAAATATTTTCATAATTTTCAATCATGTATTCGAATGATTACATAACCACATAGATCTAAAATTACCTCGAAATAAAGCACGGTATAAAGTAATTCAACATATCATAATACAAACAAACAAATAGAGGAATCTATGTGGAGCTGGTTTACACATTTCACTTTGTGGCTTTCCGACTGGATTGGGTAGTCAAACAAAAGACTTATCTTGTATCTATAATTTGGATGAAAATGTCCAGTGAAACGGTGGCTGTATGTTCAACAATATCAGTGTTATCTTCTAGTAATAACAATAACGATATTAACTTTCTAGTAACATAACACATATTGTATTGTCTGGGAGTATTTTTGTAACTATTCGTCGGTCATGTTGCATTTCGAGACGTATCTTGTTGACACTTTTCGCTGATGGAAACGATAATCCCTGCAATACCGTTACAAGTTCAAGAATATTTGTTCTGAAGTATTTTCCACATGGCGATTTTCCAAATTTTCCGATTTTTTTCCGGAAAAACATTGAACCGATTTTGCTCAAAATCAATCTGATCCTATTCTCGTATGACACTTATTTGGAGTGAAAATTCAAGTTGATTAGTTACTTTTCCTGACCTGTAGGCCGATTAATAAATTATAAAAATAATATATATATAAGGCTGAATTAAGTCAGATTGTTTTCGGTAAGTGGATTGGAAGTCTCCGCTACGCTCACCTAACCATAAGATTATTTTCAGTACCAAGAGAATATACGAGAACAAATGGTATTAGTTCAATTATAGTACACATGACTTAATGACCACTCTGTCGATGTAACTTGAAACCCTCATATTCATTCAATTATATCAAAGGTCATAGGGCTTCTCTGATATTTGAGTCATGTCACAATATATGCTAGGATGACTCAAGTTTCGTCCGTGTAAACACCCTTGTGTCACCCTCCTTAGATCAGTCAACCAAAAACGCCGCTTCATAGAAACTAGTCATCGTTGTGCGTAGGTTCTTACCCCAAATAACGCAAGGGTTTTTGTATCAGCCCATTCAATCATCACTTCATCGTACATCATCACGTACATGCTCATTCGTACCCCCAAATAGCTTTAGAACAAATCGTTAAGCATACAATTTTAATGTTGCTTAACGACCCCACCAACAGCTAGGTTATACGGGGTACGAATGAGCGGATGATAATGAAACGATGAAGAGATGATAGATGAAGGACGTTTACAAAAACCCATGCCTTATGCGGGACTCGAACCCACGCCCAACGGTGACTTCAGTTACTACCGCTAGAGATAATTGACTTGGCCACCGGGGCGGCTAAGCAAATAATAATCATCATCAACATCACCTGTGTATTTCTCCGTTTAACGACGTGTTTCGGTTGACGAGGGTTCGAGTCTCACATGTATCTTTTCGTAACCTTTCCATCTACTTCTGATGGAATTAATATAAGACTTTATTCATTCTCATCTACACATAATAGATAATACAGGCAATACAACTAACATTAGAATTCTTACAATAAGGCAATAAATTAAGACCAAAATAAATCGGCGAGGTTCAGATAAATGAGCATCTGCTCTTCCACCAAAACTTATCTAAAATATGAAGAATAACTGAACAAAATTGATTGAAATTTCACAACTTGAAAAGGAAATAGAACAGAGAATAGATTGGAACTATATTATACATGATTTTTAGAAATTATCTCTGAATTTTGAATGACAATTATGTGTTTTTCGCTCGACTGCATGAGGGAATGATTATCATCAGAGTGCGTCGTTCAAGTCAATATAAATAAATAAATCAAGTATTTCAATTTCAATAAATGATAACCCATTAGTCAGCCTGGTAAGACTATACTATGGGTAGTTCTTGTGATAATTGTTGTTTTTTTTGCTGTGAATTTATTCCTAATCTAGCTTCTCCGGATGTGTACGTTTAAAAGAGGAGTAGAAGTGAACAGAAGAATGTTAATAAGCTTATCTGGTCACGTTGCAGTGCGATGAGAGCCGCGTAACTAACGGAGGAGTTTGTTTATTTTGTTTTCCACGCAGAACCGTCTACTACATTTTCAGACAAATCAGATGAACCCTTTGGAAGTTTCAGAAATACATGCATTTTCCACGTATTTCTCTCTTTCTTCTCGTCTTTAAGTTCCCTTCAGCCTTTTGAGCTTGCGTGTGTTATTCGATTTGTCTTAGTTTGTAATCAATTGCCTTGTTTAGTCTTACTTCAATAAGTGGAATACTAAACACTCCATTTAGTATTTGTAACAAATTACATATTCAATATGTAGATGAATGTTCATATTACAGCATATCTCGCATATCCGTGGGGCAGAGGTAGGCAGGCGTAATGTAGTAGAACTTGAATAATATGTAAAAGTATGTTTTCTGTTCGCTTGATATTTTGTTTAATTCTGTGCAATATCAAAGATTGACTGGTTTATCCAGGAAGTTTTATGTTACGTTCGATACCAAGTGCCTTATCCAGTATGGTATCGCCCTTGTGGTGCCCCGTCCTGACGATCCTACTTCCATTCATGACTTCAATCGGGCAACAATGATTTTGTACCAAGTTTCTATATGTCATTAAAAGAAGTATTATTCCATATTTCATTATTTCATGCTAATATAAAAATATTTGATTGGAAAATATTTTCTTCATCAAATTTCTTCCTTGCTTATCTAAAAACCACGCCCTAGAAAAACTATAAAATGAAACTGTGGAAATATAGCTGGTTAAAAGTTTGCTAGCTAACTCACATCAGTGCAGACAAAATGACGGATAATATTAATATAACATAAAATATAATATAACAAAATACAATTTAATAAAATATGGTAAAAACGATATAACAATTTAAACACAGAAGTCAGTTCACGAGAAAACACAGTTATGTTGTCTCTACTTGAGCTGGTATTTATAGCTCGCTTGATTTCTACCGATCTGTTTATAGATTCAAAATACTTTTGAGTGTGTTTGATTTTAAATCAGTCAATTTTCCCAACTTATCAATATTGAAAATAGGAAAGTACATCCCATTTCGTGGAATCGAATCGGTTGTCGCTTGTGGCTATTGCGGTGCATTAAATGAGCTCGGCTACCGTCCCCCCCCTCCCCCCACCCCCTAAACTAACCTAAAACCACATGTTGGATTGAACATTTAGTACTAATGCAATCACTGAATTAAGCACAAACGATGCATTTGAACCAATCAGAAATAATCACAAGTATTGATGCCACTCTCCAGCCATGATGGACTGTGTATTTTCAGTATAATAGATTCAAATTGTGTGTCAAATATTGAATGATGTCACTTGATTAATACTACTATTCTATCAGATGTCAAATTGTCATATTTTTAATATCATAATTATAATAGTATTCTAATATATTTATTCAATGTAACCCGACGATGTTTGTGCGTACATTCACGAAAAATTTGATTTTTTTGGGAGAGATTTCATTTTCGAAATATTCTTGCCCAGCCTAATCTTATGTTTTTTAGAAACTTTGAGATGGTCTTTCTCATAACTGGTCCTACCGATTTAACCCCAAAACGATACACTTCTAAGTTGGATAAGTCTGCGTGTACAGAAAAAGTTGCATGCCAATCGGTCAAAACTTGCGATTTGAGGAGTACTTAAAAACAAACAGGAAAACCATAAAAAATCACACACTGATAAAGCTCCATAAGAGTGGGATGGAGGTATTCGCTATCGCTCACCCAATCAATCAGATCTATACTCTACTATTCCAAATCTTATTTCCATAGATTTGTCTTTTAAGATGACTAAGCTCTTAAGTCTAATCTCGTGTTAGCTCAACTTGTAAATAGGTATTTCGATGTAAGAGCATTATTACCCGAAGTCTTTGGTCTCTTAACTCTTGTATAAGCCTACTTGACGAATTAAGTCACCCCTCTCATTGACAAACACCTGGGTCTCTCTTAATTACACAGCGACGCCATCTTGTTGGAGTATCTATGTGTGTGCTTGCTTGTAGGAGCCTCAAATCTTGTCGGAAACTTTGGAAGGCAGACTTAGTTAAGTAAGAGTTAAGACCCGTACACGAGTCATCATTGTATAACATAGACCTACGATCTACTTCATCGGATTAGATATTAATTCATCTCTATATCTTGGAAATACGAGTCAGCATCTTGTGTTATTCGTGATCTTTCAATATCATTCATTATCATTTGAATACATTAAAAATCATTGAAAAATCATTGAAAAACATTCAAAAACATCACGAACTTACACTCTATCGAAATGGTAGGTCTAATGCTAGAATCAAGAGAAACCATTCCTCTGTGTTTCAAGAATTTCGTCAATTAATATAATTTTCCGAATAAATTGATACATTCCAATGTTGTAGATATTTTGAGAAGATCAGTACACATTTTGAAAAATCATTCTTATACAATTAATCGATTTTAATTTCTCTCCCCATCCTTCCTTATATATCATTTTTTATAATATTTTCAAACACATTCCTACATGGCTTACTATGGTTCATAACAATTCATAGCTTTAGGTTTTTGTTAGTATTTTATAATTGGTCATATTTTCTTAATCTATTCTCATTCATTCCATTATTCTATCAATTGATCAATTATTATTCTGTGTCAATCATGGCAGCCATTGTATGTGAATGGCAGAGTCTTTATAACGAATGTACATATATACATAATACTAATTTGTTTCTAGATTATTTGACTTAAGTTACTGAAATAGGCAAATTAAAATGAATATAATCGTTAAATTACTATGTATTTATACTTGCCTGGCTATTTAAACATGTCTCTCATATATAAGTTACAAAAAATATTTGATATCAGTTTTGTGTTTCAAGAAAACATTCGTGATAATCAATTAGAGTGAAAGTATGTTTTGCAAAAAACTTTCCTCAGAGTTTCAACATTCAAAATGCACTTGATACCTTCAATTACTTTATACGTTGTAACATACTTTCAAAACATTTTCAAACTTCAAAAATACAAACTGTTATACTTTCACACCTCTCTCACCTAACGACAGCGCCCCGGTCGTTTAACTTTTTAACAGCGTATCACTTACATTTTATTCAATGAAATGACTTTTCTTAATTACCGAATTACCTGCTTGAAATAATTTATAAGACATTTCTACGCCTAACTCGAGAGTTTTTACGAGCTGAATAAATTAATAAACGAGTGTGTTTTTAAAGTTCTGCTATAAATTAACTTTTTAAAACTGTAATTCATATTTCCCAAGAGTTTTTCTTATGAGTTTTAACATGAAGTCATCATTGGCCTATTATAGACTATTAAAAAAAGGCATCCAATTTCTCTCTGTATATTATTAAAGTACAGTTCGTGCCTGAAGATATCAAGTTCGGATGTCTTTGTTTCGTTTGTCGAAATATGAAGTAATAAAATGTTCATTAAAGGACGTCAAAAAATTGAAACTAGATTGTACGAATAATGACAATATTCATTTCCCAAATTCAAGAGAAAACTAGAAATCTCAATATTTATCCTCCAGAGACCATGAGTCATGAGTAGATTTTACCGATTCTGTTTAGAATATAAAAGAAATCGCATAATGTCTACGTCACGAGTCAGAAAATTTACCAAGTCCTGGAGGACAAATGAATGAATTATGATTTTTGAAATTGAGATGAAAATTTCTAGTTTTCTTCAAAATCAGGACGATAAATATCGTCAATAAAGTTCGTTAAAATCAAGTTTTAGAGTTGTGATGTCCTTTAAAAATGTTGAAATGTTTGATAAAAGATATTGTAAATGTACTGTCTCACTTGGTAGAGGTGTGACGCTGAAAGCCAGACTTTCCAAGCTTTCACCATCTCAACTTACGCTCTAACTTTATTAATTTGCTTCAGGGGAACGAAGTTGGATGATTTTAATACAACACTGACTCATCCACCATCGAATGTGTATTTCAAACTTCACTATATATGCATGGTTGTGAAACTTATACTTTGTTTTTCTTCACTAGAAATTATGAAAGTTTGTAATGCGTGACTTGAAAGAAATATACACTTCTTGGTCTAGGATTTACTTTCGCTAGTTTTATTAAAACTCGTCTACTTTATGATAATTTAATTATTTTATTTCGGCAACTAAATTACATGAATAAAGTATGATAGCGGCGAAAATCACTATATATATTCTAATATATTTTAATTTTATTCTACAATAGTTTGTGAACTAGTTTGTTACTATGGTTATCCATTTGCTGTGGTATTGTGTACGACCTCCAAAAAAACGTACTACGACGTATTAGTCAAGTGTACAAACAGTTTAATGCGCTAATTGTATGAAATGACGTCATTTCCAATGATATTTTAATGATATGATAAAATATTATTATGCTATCACGAAAAATGGTTTTTGACTATAATGCTCGAGCAAAATTGTTCGAGAAGAGATTATTCTATAATTGGATTCTAATGACCTACATAATAGAGGAAAACGATTTCTAAATATATATATATATATATATATATATATATATATAACATCTCATCAAGTGCTTCATATGTAATGTTACTTATGTAATTTCATGATTTTCAATCGACAAATGAACTATAAAACTATGAAAAACTAAATTTTCAAACGTACCCATCAAAAAATACAACAGCAAAATGCATCTTTTCAGAAGTTGATTATTCAATACGTACATTCAAGAGACGACATACGCCTTCTAGACGTGTGAGCCATGACGATTATCAGTGTTAAAGACTCGCACATATCATTCAACTGCCAACGAAACGGCGGGAATCAAAAGTAGGCTAATGAACTCGGCACCTCCACCAATGCTAAACATCGGCATCGAATAGACAAGTGCGAAGATCGGCGGAACGGAAGTAGATTCAGGATTGATATTAGTCAAGATCAACTCAGTTCGGGATTTTTGTATGGTTGGGTTACTTAGTTTAGGTTAAGCAGTGTGGTAAACTTTGTCAAGTTTGAGTATCCCCTAATGCACCTCAGTGTTAAGCTGCCGCTCATTTCTACCTCTGGTGACGCATCATTGACTTCAATGTCTGCACGCAATTGTAATCTATTTTTCTGTAACATACATGATAATACAATCCTCTTGATTGTATACACTGACCTGATATTGTGTGGAGTATATGCACATACGGACTTGCAGCTCTAATGTAACAATGTAGCAGGCACAATGTGTTGTAATTGTGTATAGGCCTTTGGAATATATACATTAAATGAATGTACATTGATTAGTATAAAGACATTATATCATTGTAAAGTATATATAGGCCTATATATATATATATATATATATATATATATATATATATATATATATATATATATATATATATATATATATATATATATATATATATATATATATATATATATATATATAACCTAATGTAATTTCTACCGTGGTACAAATAAATATTTGGTTTTAAGTATATGGCTGGTTGCCCAGCTCTGAAGCGCTGTTGTCTATCCATCGATACGATAGCTATAAGCCATGTAGATACACACTTTCATGCAGATCAGCCAATTCTCTAGATAACACACAATGCACATTTCATAATATTTGCTTTGAGTCCTCAAGGAATTTTAGTTTCCCTGTGTATCTTGATCTTGTGTATTTTGTGTTTCTGTTTATCTTGATTTTCGATTATCATAAATACCAACTGGGAATAGTTGCTGTGTTGATGCATTGTTGAGCGAGCAAGGGCAATGAGCATGATGCGATAGAGACAAATTGACTTGAACTTCAAATAACTGAATCTGTTCTACCCTTAATGGAAGGTAGAAATCAAAGACCACGGTCGTTAAGTGGAAGGGTCTTACATATTTTTTCAGTCATTCAAAGCAACTCGCTGAGATTTGAGCACAATTTTCTAAAAGAAAATGTCGAAAAAACAATATTTCAAGTACCGGTATTGGTTCGATTCAGTTCCAGCATCCATATACAAATTTCTATATGAATAATCAATATAAAATGTATACACAATTTCAACTTAGTCGCAGCTGTTGCCTAGCCTAACATGTGGTTCGTAAAACAGAAG
Source organism: Brachyptera putata (assembly GCA_907164805.1). Lineage (NCBI taxonomy): Eukaryota > Metazoa > Arthropoda > Insecta > Plecoptera > Taeniopterygidae > Brachyptera > Brachyptera putata. The sequence goes on along the minus strand of OU015468.1, from coordinate 22,547,232 downwards.
GAATACACATCAAATAGACAAACTGCCAAACGAGTTCGATGGAAACTAATTCACTCCGGTATCTCAATTAGAGGTAAACCATCAATCTCCGACCATGAACAACATGGTAACCAATCAGGCAGTCTCAGAACAAGCAGTTGTTTGTATGGAGGTCTATCTCAGCGACGAGCTGTGTACCAGATCATGTACTTCCGGTTACTTCGAAACGGCCGCCATGTTCGTTTTTTAAGTGCCAGTTGGAGCTACTCCCGCGTTTGTAATTGAGAAAGACCTTCATTATTACATTTTATCTTATAATTCGAAACTGAACGTAACAACACAATCCGCTTCTGAATCCCAATATGGCGGACAAATTGTTACAGCTGAACTGTCACCAATGTTATAGTTATGAAAAATTACATTTTCGAAATGTGCACACGCTCTATTTTGTGACTTTTCACAAGTTCCACTTCTTAACACTGACAGCGTACCTGCTACTTTTACTTCCGAATATAGAAGGCCTCGAATTCAGGCACTGAATATAAAACAAGTTTCGTTTGACCTACATCTGACAAAAATCAGCTTGATCAACGAATATGGCCGCCGTTACCCACTATTCAATGTCATCAAGAAGTACGAGTTTTTAACACGGGGTTATACCTACAGGACCCCTATTCCTGAGATAAATGAGATGTGAGAAAATAAAAATGAGTGAGAAAACGAGTATCTCACATAAAATATGAGATGAAATATGTCATTATTATATGAGATAGTTTCCTGGGATAAATGAGATGTGAGAAACATAAAAATGAGTGAGAAAACGAGTATCTCACATGTAATATAAGATAAAATATGTCATTATTATATGAGATAGTTTTCTCACTGATTTTTCTCACATCTCATTTATCTCAGGAATAGAGGTCCAGTACGACAGTATAGGCTACTATACACGACTCCGTGCTCAAACCCTAGAACATTATCCTGCCTCAAGCTATGCACAGATCTGTTTAACATCATGAACCGACCTTAATTACCGGTATCTAGTAACTATAGGATATACGTCGTGTCAACTGAACTTGCATAAGCAGTTACCCTGGAGATATTGAGTGAGAGGAAGGATACAATAATGTCCTTCCGATCCAGCTAATACAAACAGATGATTTGAGATTATCGATGGTCAGTCGATAGTCAGGGATACATAACATGTTTTTCTACAACTATTTCTCTTATCAATAGCCTCAAGGGGGTGCATGCACGGTACAAATAAAGAAATTTACCTTCACTATTTTTTCTATGTTTACGAAACAGTGTAATTGAATAGAAGGTAATACCAACTCCAAGATAACTCCAAGATAACTCTCATATTTTTCAGCTCTGGAAAGCGTTCGCATCAGGAATTAGATAGAGTCACATTAGAGCTATGCTCCAAGAAATAATCGAGTACATTCTTTGAGAGCAGCTTCTATTCACTGAACCATCTGTGTTTGTCTTAACATGAGGACGTTGTTGTTGTTGTTGTTGCGCGCATCCTGAATTAACCGTCATTATCCCAATCTAATCAACCTAATCAACCAAACACATCGAAACTAACCCAGCAGAAGAATCAAACTTAAGTAATTCAATCTAAATTAAAAGTTATCTGAAACCTACTTCCGATTTCCCGGAGATTCTTGCTCATTGGATTATCGTTAGCATTGCTAGGTAATACATTGGAGTATCGTTCACAATTATATTTTACCCGAATGAAAGGTATGTAATAATTTACTCACTTGGTCTGATTTTACATTAAAATATGAGAAGATTTTATATTTTGATAAAAGTTGAATCTCAGTTCTGAGAAGATAAATTGTCTGAGAATCTGGGACTGATCTTCAAATGTCAACATTATGTATGATCCAGTCTCCATTCGAAACTGGTATGAACAGATTCCTTATTACATCATTTTCCGCTTAACGACCCCACTAACCACTAGATTATACGGGGGTACGAATGAGCAGGTGAGAATGAAAGTATAAACTGACGATAGTAAAATGACGATTTAGAGTCCTTATGCTAAATTTGAAGCTACTTCCAACGGTGACTTCAGTTTCTAAAGCGATGCCTTAGTTTGAGTTCTCTGACTGAGCTAGAAAAGTGAATATTGTATTGATTGAATTTGATAGCGAACTCATTTTTAATTATATTTCATTGAGATTTCAATCTTTTTACTAACAAATTCTTTGATCAACTTTTAATTGAAATGTTCTTAATATAACCTATAAGATTATTATCGTTGAATATCACAGCTCAGCCAATATAGGAAGGGAGTGATGGGATAAGATAAAATTCAATTTAAAAATCATTCAATTCTCAAATTATATTATTCCTGCATTTATTGGATGAGCGAAGCAAAGACTCAATTTGACCTCACTTGAGAAAAATGTATTTGTCGCTCTCCACAGCAGGTCAAACGATAGAAAATCGTTGGTTCCTGGCGCCTCCACCCGTGTCAACTGCACGTGGCGGTGGAGGCGCCGGAAATTATAATACGTATTTCCTATTCATCAAATAGATAAAAATAGAAGCAGGAAAATGTTTCAGAGACATCACGGCTTCCTATATTCGATAGTAACCGAATGAAGTTTATTTTATATAAGTCAAGATGGATAGAGTTTCTATTATACTTCATAAATATATTCTACGCTCATCTTACAACGCATATTCTGAGTTTGCCCAGTTGATGTACCTTCCACCTCCAACCCTAGAATCAAACTATATATAATATTATCTGCCTCCAATCTCTCCTGGCATTTCAATAATAAGAAGCGCCCCCTTGTAGTACCGTCGTGGAGGTTATATTGCACGCCTCATCACGAAGGCAGTGACACTTTTTGGTTGTTAAGTTCGTTGAAATGTCGAGCACTCCCTTCTTAATTTCTACGACATTTATCAGAAATGGGGTGAAAAGTTATATCATGTCGTTAAATCTCAATGATAACAATCACCATTCTCATTACGAAGTGTCTATTTACAAACAGTCCTATTGGCCACTGTTATAGGCCTATAGTTTAACTGGTAATTTGGATTTAATTATGTTAGTTTCAGGTTATAATAAATTAGTCTAGGTTAGGTTGGTTAGTTGGTTAGTCGGTTGATTAGGCTGGTTGGTTGGGTCAGTAAGATCAGGTAATTTTTCCTCACTTTAGATTCTTCGCAACAACAACAACAACAACAACAACGACGACAACAATGCCCGTCGATGGTTGCGACATACCCAGGCTCAGCTACACCTTGCATCATTATTATCGCCGCCTATATGACCTTGTTATCAATATGATATTCATCGTCTATATTATTATATATAATTGTATTCGCTAGAGGCGGCTCGAAAGCCCCGAGGGCTAGTGCTGTTGATTAGGGGAGACAGTCGATCGGAACCATCATCTTTTGTGGATACGAGTAGGTATGAACTCATTATATAGATTCATGGAAACCAAATGCGTGTCGTTCAAACTTGAATCTAGTTATAACGAACATACCAATTATTATTCGTTAGATTCCAAAATATGAAGTGTTTCTGAAAAAAAAGTATATTTCATGAAATTTAATACATTTCTTCGTTTTTAAGGGGCATGCACGGTCATTATATAAAAAAAGAAATTCATCCTGACTATTGTTTTCTATATTCACGAACCAGTGTAATTAAATAACAAGAATATCATTCCTAGCTAATTTTACGCTCTCGCTCTTTAATTAATATGGCATTCTATATTCTGTGTGAATTCAATCCGTTTTGAGATACGTCAATGAATACCAAGAATGTGATGAAATTCATTCACATATTATCTTAAAATAGTTTGAATTCACAATTATAGAATGTCATAATAATTGAAGAGAATAAAGTTATTTTGGAGTTTATATACTTTTCATAATTCGTGAACATGGAAAAATATATTAACAATGAATTTCTCTATTTTTATAAGCACCTCCTCAATGCACGACGATCTACAACACATTGATTACGTATTCATTGGCATCCATTACTGGAGCTACCATATAAGATGTCGGACGTATTCCTTTATTGATACTCGTTCCAACCCACTGTCACCATTAGTAAACGTCTGAATAATTAAACAGATGCATTTTGTAGGTTAGAGTTATACACTGCCAGTTGTAATTAAGGTGTAAATAGTACTGGGTAGGTTTCATCAAGAATGCGTACACGAACGATCGCATTAGTCTTGGTATGTATAATTTATTGAGCTTCGGCAATTTCTCCTTAGCTTTCTCCTTTGTCTTACCCGTTGGTAATACTGAATGGTAAAACCGCCATCTTGGAGTTGTAGACAAAGATCATATTGAATTTGCTTCATTTGCTTCTCGTATTTTACGAGAGCAAGTTCACTCCAGTTCGAGTTCTGGGACGACGTGAAGTATGAATGGAAGTGGAACTTGTTTTATATTGGTGGCATGTCCTTTAACTAACTACACCAGCGCTGTGTACGGTAGTTTGTGTGAAACTACAGTTGAGCTTATCTAACTGGAATAAAATCAACAGAGAACATAGACACTTGCACGGCTCGACTATCACACAAGAAACTTGGTCAGTCAATGAGGAAGGAAATTCATGTTGAAGACATGACTTTACTGGGATCGTAACGAATAAAAGCTTGGAAGTTGGAGTAGTTTCTCGAAACACATTAAACATTTATTCTCAGGTTACTTGTAAATAAACTATAAATTCACTACAGATAAGAAACTGGAAGTTGAAAGAATGTAGGAATTCGTATTTGAAAATTCAAAGTGCTGATATTTGTTTTCAGTATAAGTAACGCACTAGCCATTGAAATATGAACGATTCACATAAAACTCTAAACATACTGAACATTTCTTCAAAATAACTTGAATGTCAGAGATATGCTTTTTTTAAAACCCAAAGTCGATAAATTGAAACATTCCTAAAAAAGCATTCGCCTCACTATTTGATGTTGGTTCTATGTTCTATATGGATCCTCGACTTTCATCCCTTGCCTTCATTGGGAAACAATGACTTCATGTCAAGTTTTCGATAATAATTAAAATGATTTTTTTGCATGAGTCTAAAAATAATTTAAATAATTCTGCATCTGGTAATAGTTCCCATGGTAATCAACAGAACGGTAATTATGTCATAATCCAGCTCGCTACTTTACAGTCTTGAGGTGCAATCGTTTGAACCACTTTTATGAGAAACTATTACGAAATGATGAAAATTCCCCCAAGAAAAAACTAGAGGGGAAAATGTGAACAAATATTTTCTTCGAATATATTACAATTATAATATAATTAATATAATTTAATATAGGATGTTAGCTTTTAAGAGTATATATACTACAATTTTCAGGTTATGTAAGAGAAGGTGTGCAGGAAATACATAGGAAAGAGAAAAGGGCGTTACCATTCAAGAATGCGATAATGATAATTTCAATTCAACTATTACAATTCACAAAGAGAATAGAAAAGCCATGTCCGCTTGTTAGTATTATGCTCATCGATTCCCCGCTTTGTACTCAGTATACAATTATTATTGAAGTTGAATTTTGAATTCCATCTTCCTTTCCATATCGGTGTTTTCTTTGTTATCTCCCCACGCCTGTTCATCGGAACTTGAAACTTTTCAATACTGTGCTCCATTTTCTCATCCGACTCGTCTTCCATAAAGGAAAACCTATCCAAGCCTTTCAACAATGCGAACTGCTACACCCAAACTTTTACGCCTACGTTCAGATGGGATCGGAGTTGAAAATACCTTTGAATTTCGAAATAATAGCATTATAACACATAACTAAAGAACACATCCAAGGTGTATAGGAACATTTTAGTGAATTTCGAGAGATGTATCTACAATAATAACTTAATTGAAATAATCTGGGATACGCGAACCAGTTGCCTGCGGCTGGGTGGGACTGTTCGCGCAATGATCAAAACACAAACAAAAAGCTTGAATTCGTATGTTTGCTCGCACAACGATTGAATATTAAAAGCATTTCATTATATAATGATATGCTTCGGAATGAGCATTTTGCTTTTGCTTCATTGTTCGCGTTTTGTTTATTACCTAGCTATGGATTCGTTGCATATAAACGGGTGGTATTACGGTGTACAGGATATAAACGCATTGAGTATGATCTGAACACGGAATGAAATGGTATTATATTGAAAATGAGATGAATAGAACGAAATTAGATTAAGCTAAAAGCTTTTAGTTGAATACTTCGGAGCATGAAAAGAATTCTTGTGCTGTTTCCAACTGTTGGAGAATATATGACGTGGATGGTTTCGTTGTGAACAGAATATTCACAAGTGAAGTGAAAATATAATGCACTTCAATTGTTTTACTCATCATGTTGAACTTAACGTACAATATAATCAATATAAATAAACCATACTAGTTGAGGATAGTATGGTTTATTTCAAACGATAAACCATCAAACGATCTCATCTTTTCTCCATAACCTTAATTGGGGAACAATGATTTTGTAACAAGTTTCGATTTAATTTAAAAAAAATGAGGTTGAGCCGCCCCTGTGGCTTAGTAAACTATCGTTAGCGGTAGAAACTGAAGTCGCAGGGCGTGGGTTCGAGTCCCGCTTGAACTCACTCTGAAGTGAGTTTTTACTTAAGTAATGCAACCGATTGCGCCTCAAAACTTTACAGTACCGGTATCTATTTATATGAGGACACTTGTGCATGCCAAGTTTCAACTGAGTTTGTACTTTCGTTTAACATGTGGAGCGCGAAAAATAAAACGTACTTTTTTACGAGTACGGTGAAATTGAGTCTTCGCTTCGCCCATCCTACAACGATTCATTATTATCTATTTACTTTCTTAAGTTTAAACACAATGTTACGAATAAATATTTCACATTACAACACAATTATAATAAAACTACTACAATTCCATTAGTATATACAATAAGTAGAATAAGTAGTACAATAAGTAAGTAGAATAGGATATACAATACTGAGTGCAGGAAAGAAACCTTATCCGTATCTAGTAAGAACGCAGTTGCATCCTGGATAAACTGCATAATATTCAGTTTAATAGACATACCTTTCATATTTCCAAATTGAATTACTTGAAGAGGAAGAGAATGAACATTGACGGTATTTGTTTTTTCATAGTTCTACTTACTTTGAACGTTGCTATGTCGAGGATGAAGAGTGTTGGCGTCTCGAATACTTCTTCGAAAATTCCTCGGAATCTGAAAGAGCAAACCACCCTTGCGTTAGTGGTGTGGAATGGGAGGAACGGTCGATCGAAACTTTTTTCTTTCGTGAATACAAGTATAACTTCTTCCGTGAAGTTGTTTCATGGAGCTCTTTCTCTCTATAAGAACCATTAATTCTTCTCTGTTTCTTTTCTTCCTTCTTAGGTACTTGACGAACAAGTGATAATATTGTCGTAATTGTTCTAGTTATGAAGTTATGCACAGCTACGTTCAAATAGTAAAAGCAATTATTAATACTCTTTCACAGTTTTCTTCCCTGCATATAGAATGCACTCAGATCGGATTTAGAAAATTTTTAGAAGAAATAGAGCAACACATTCATCTAGACTAAATCTCTCGTACTTTTCTCAAATCCGTGCCATGACTATGGTTCAGTTAAATAGAGTGGCTGTGGCACAATGTTCAACATTGGTTGTTATAATATTGAAATGACAATTCGAAATCAATTCCTGTGAGTGTCTGTGGTCGTTGTAAACGATAAACGAAATCATAATTGTTCTGAACTGTTTGATCGTTTGAATGATTATTCGATGAGCGTTAGCGAAGAGTTTCCATCCCACTCTTACGGAGCTTTGTCTGTTTTTTTTTTTTTTTTTTGTTTGTGCGCACTACACAAGTCGCACGGTTGGACTGATCGGCATGAACCCTTTTTTGTATACGCGGACTTATCCAACTTAGAACTGTATAGTTTTTGGTTCCAATAGGTTCAACCACTTTCCAGATAAATCCATTCAAAGTTTGAAAAACCCCGTAAGAAATGGCTGGGCGGAAAAATCTTGAAAATCAATATTTTTCAACAGAATTCAAAATTTTCCTAAACGTAACTACAACATTGATGCACATTATCACACACTCCTATTGGAATCGGACGAGCCGTTTTCAAGAAAATAATTATTCAGTGAATAAAGTTTCATTAAATTGCTAGAAATATTTTTTATTCCTTATCAAGTATCTTTACAAGCAGTGATTCACCGCTTTGTAGACTGTTCGTTTCAATTTCCACCAAGGTGTGTAAAGTTCTAGTTTAAAAGCTTCAATTTTATTCTTGATTTCATACTTATGCCTACTATAGCTCATCTATCAACACGGAAACACATAACGCGTTTTCCTAGTATCATTTGAATGTGTATAGCTTCTAATGCACGAAATTCAATTATTAAAGGGGGAAGGAAATCCCCATTCCAACAAAGATGGATTATTAATTTTGAGGAACACTTTTCTCAGAGTTTTTCCAAATCAGAGTGAAGAAATTTTCTGCATGAGTACAAACATACTAAACTGAGAATCTATTTATAGAAATGTTTATGGTCAAAAATATTCCGAGTTTTATCATTTTTGATAAACAGCAGGTCGATAAACCAAAATTTCCTGCACTCGGAATATGTCAAATATACTCATTATATGAGTATATCATTTATAATATCGGATATCATCGAATATTATATCATCGGAACTCACTATACTCATTACACGCCTTTTTACACATGTTGAAAATTTGAGTCCTTCAACACAAACATTGCAGAAAATACATCTACCCAGATATGAGAGAGTATAGTTTTGAGGAATTAAATGTTGAACAATTGTTAGGACATAGTAAAAGTCCATGTGAAAAGAGGCTATTTGTAAACAATAGTGCCCATTCTCTTTTCCTCAAGACTTGCAGACAGGTTTTGCAACAGGAAAATGGAGCATAAGGATTTTCATTGTTCTGTAATAGTATGAAATGTCTTGGTCCTTTTTCTGTCTTTAGGGTTTGATCAATACACTGATGAGTCAGACGCCCCTGATAAAATATCCCGTCGAGTTAGTTGACTGATTGTAGATTACACACGTCGTTATGAACAGAGAGAGAGAGAGAGTGAGAGAGAGAGAGAGAGAGAGAGAGAGAGAGAGAGAGAGAGAGAGTGAGAAGCGAAGGAAAATGTAAATCTTTAAACAGAAGACCCAGATTCCTGCAGGAAAGGTTGGAAGGGAAGAAATAATAATAGAATCTTATAACCAAATAGAAGCTTTGTGATATTCGGAAGATCCTTCGGCCCTTTCTTCCGACCCTGTGTTTTGTTCCGTGTCAAGCAAAGAACAAATACCAAACAATTTCAATATAAATCCGGTATAAGTCCACGTTTGGAATTGTGATGTCGATGAAATGTTGAAATTCGTCATGAAATCAGTTGAAAAAATTCGGTAGGATCTTGAAAATCAATTAAAGACTACTCGATCCGAATTATTAATTCGATTTCTTTGATAGCTGGACTGAAAAGTGTTCAATCTGATCACAAAAACGGTAGGAAATACATTGTAATATCAAGAATTGTGTGCCTCAGGTTTTTTCACTCACTATTCACTCATTTTACGTATCAGGAGTTGGGACTGTTATTAAAAATCCCAACTGAGTAGCTTTTATCATCGAATGATTTATTCTATTGAGATCCAATTGGCAGGGATATTTCTGACGTATCTTTCTCTTATAAGACGATGTAGTGATACCAATAGACATCATCATAATATAAAGAAGGTGTACCAACTCACCTCTTCCAAGTGAAGTATTTCCGGGGTCAGAATCTGAGTCCATGGCAAGGTCCCACTTGCCTGTAGCGCAACTATCGCTTTATGAAACAACAATGCTATACACGGCTCAGTAGATTATTATGTTAGCAGTGGCAATTGTTCTGCACAAAAATTATAGCTTTGTAAGTTCAACATTGTCACCGGTACTGTAGCCACTCTTATCTGAACCTAGTTCACAAGAGAATCAGCTAAATCGCGACAGGCAAATGGGACCTTTGGCTTTAATTTATCCCCAAGAAATCACAAATACCGTCCATGTTATTAGTATGGCAGTGGATACACCTTCTTTATATTATGATCAAGTCTGTAGAAATCACTTCATCGTGCTTATACTATCAAGTCACTTTCTCATTTAGACTACGTAGTCCTGTTATTGTTGTGATAATATAATTCCATAACATATGTCAACTGTACCATCATTTACCTGTACATTTTATCAGGTGTTCTTTCGGTTGAAAAGTTATTCTAAAAATTGCCACAAAAGTAAAAACTTCGTGAATGTTTTTGGTAGAATGATTCTTCCTTCATCCTGTTACACAAAACCTTCATGTTTCAATAAATTGCCAATGGTAATCATATCGAAAGCTCTTCTTCCATCTTCGATATTTTGTTTGAACACTGTAGTATTATTTAAATTCAAGGGTATACATGAGATATTCTTAAAGGGTATAGGAGAAGATTTAAGAAGGTAATCTTTTTCGTCGGAACTTCGATGAGTCCCGCGGTTTTATCAGTTTCACTTGGTTCATGTAATTCATATGCGTTGAAGATGAGGGAGGATATCTAAATATAGAGTATAATCGTAAATTCCACACACCTTGATTTATTTAAAATATACTTTATGAGGTATATATCAAATCCAGAAAGACGTGAAAGACGTTTTCAAAGAAGTGCTTTGTGCAAAAAGTTGATTATTAAGTACAAAGTTAAGCATTGTATTCGACAGTAAAAGTAGCAGGCACGCTGTCAGTGCTAAAAAGTAGAACTTCTGAAAAGTCACAAAATAGAACGTGCGCACATTTCAACAATGACATTTATTATAATTATGCCATTGTTGACAGTTATTTGTAACATTTCGTTGCCCATATTGGAATTTATAAGCGCATTCTGTTGTTACTAGAGTATCGAATTACTACGAAATATAATTATTTTATTCGCACGAAAAATCTTGGCTCTACTTCGGTTGTCATCTATTCTTGTTAAGATTTGATGTATTTTTGCTTTTTTGGTTTGCCAATTGTGGATTGTGCTCTATAAACACGATTGTATACCGAGATTTAACTGTGATTCATGTGAAACTATGACATTAAATGAAAAACGTATGCCTTATAATACTTGAACCAGCACCAAATCAATCCTACCACTACTGTAACACAAACTCCAACTTTTGACCGAATTTTTTTTCATAGCTGAATAAATTATCTACGCTCCTTTTTCATTTTTATCTGCGATGTAGTTGGCAACACTGTTTTGATGTTGATCCATATCCGGTGACCGGGGCTTGTTGCTAGCCTAATACATGATTTAGCGACAACCATTACAAGAATCATATCCCGACGTGTAGTACCACTATAACAAACGCAAACATATCGAGATAATGGATTAATAACCGGAGAGCTGATATATACGAGATATCGGAACCGTATACATGACCGTACAACCGATGTTTCGCTGTGATTCATACATTATTGATGGTATGGCAGGATTCATTCCATTCGATCCTGATATTTAGTATTTTATGCAAGTGTCTGAATTTGAATTGAAGACTGTTTTGGTTTTAGTTGGGTAGATTAGGTTGAATATAAGGAACAATTACTGGTTTAGGGATAGAAGTGTACAAATTCTACCTCAAGATAAGGACTAGGTTTTTCTGCTAACAACAATGGAAATATACAAATACTGGACTTGTTGTACTGGACTTTGATAGAATAACTAATAGGTTCACAAATTGCAACTTTTCAGCACTCATTTTATCATAGATCGTAATGATAATATATATATATATATATATATATATATATTTATATATATATATAATCATTTCCGTATGTCCATATAAGCTTTGCTGAAAGCACAGTCATGTAGAGCCGATTCCGTACATCGTATAACGTACCCAATTTCATATTTGAGATTTACGTATACAAAACCGTCCTAACCATGGACATATGATAAATCTTCAGTTTAAAAACACGCAATAACTTTATAACAAAGATAACTCGTAGATATATACATACATCACTGTATAGCAGTCTATAAGTCAAATCTCTATAGTTCCATTCTCAAGTTTTATGAAAGGAACGATGTGTTCAGGAAATAAAATATATATTTCTTTGGCAAAGCATCTCAGAATATAAGTCCTTATTAAAATAAATAAACTATGGCAGAAATATATTATATTTTGTGTCTAAAGAATACGTTTTCGTGGAAACACCGGCGCGGAAATAAGGAAACTTAAGGAAATAAGTTTCCGGTTCCAAGAAAGTCAAGATGACGTTGGTTTTTAATCATGGTGGTACCATCACAGAAGAATGTAATCACTGCTCAATACCGTGTGTCTAATACCAAATAACCTTGCCTACCTTTGAATACCCAAATATTCTAATAAACCATTCAAAAAAATTTGTTTTTACCATTTTTGTACCATTCAAATGATATTTTTTATTCAAAAATACCAAAATATTTTAATACGTAACCTTTGAATAGGCCTAACTTGCCTCACCCAATAATGGGCCCATAATTTCAAAAATAAAATGTACTCAAATAACTAGAAATATTCACTGAATGTAAACACATAAATGATACACATTATCAGGAATTTATGTGCTATTCGGAAGAGCCGTTTCGAGAAAAGAATTTATCCTTTTTTTTTAAACGAATAGTTAGAAATTGCAGCAAAAAAAATGTTGCAGAGATTGATTCACGGCTTCCTAGATTCGATAGTAATCGAATGAAGTATATTTGACATAAGACAAGGTGTGTAGAGTTTTCAATTATACGTCATTTAGTTATCTCGCTCATCCTAAAACGCATATGCTGCGTTTGTCTATAGTACAATTATCACCCAGGGAAAATCGCCATGCCATTGACGCGTCATAAAACTCCATAATTGTCATCAAACTGTTTATTCAACCATACGTTATCTGATTACATGTCGATGATTTTCAATTTCCTGCCGTTGAATTAAATACAGTCAACTGCACTTGTAATCGTACAATATCATGCAATAACAGATATATCATAACGATTAGTTTTTAATCGACTTGTCACATCATTGCAGATTGATTTCACGGTCTCTTAGTTACTAGAGGGAGAATCAAAACGAATTTTTTTTCCATTGAAGCGTTTCAATTTGATTTAATTTGCAAAATGTTCAATTTTGGTAAAGGCTTCTGTCAAGTGACTATCCATTGTTGTAATAGAGATACAACAATGTCAACCATTTGGAAGTCACCAATCAGAATTTTTGGTACTTCACCACTTCACTTTGTTCCTATGGTAACTATTGTTGGCCCTTTGTTACTTGACAGAATTTTTGATTTTCGAACATTTGTCCGCTGGTGCAGTCTATGGTCATAGTATAGGGATGCACAAACTAAAGGTGTGAGTACATATAATAGAATAGAATAGTTTTTATTGTTTGTTTACATACCATTATTATTATACTGATCCATTATACTACATACCTATCTTAGAAAACCCAAATCCACGAAATACTAAATGTTCGACCTGTTGGACAAATGGGTTTTCGGAGATTTAGTCAGTCGAGTAAACGAAGTGTTGAACGAATGGGTTTTGTGAGATATGGGTTTTCGGAGATACGGATTTTCTAAGATTTTGATTTTCCAAGATTTGAGTTTTCCAAGATTTGATTTTTCGAGGATTTGATATGTTAACTGATCGATGATGATTGAATGGCTAATAACGTTAGAATTTTGTCTCATCGGGAAAATTACTCTGATGTATATCGAAATAGTTCAAAAACTTTTGTGTAAGAGTATAAACTTTTCCAACATTCAACACTCAATGTTCTATTACGTATAAACAATATTATTCAAACTGTTGCTCACATTTTGGAATACAGGACTACATCTACCTTTCAATTATATAATTGAAGTTCTCTTTGTTCTGCTAATATGTTATTTTAAAATAGGATATTTATCAACTTTTACTCGGAGTTGATTTTAAAAAACTAAACAAAATCACAAACATACAACATTACTTACGTGTTTCGTTCCAGAAATACTAAAGTTGATGGAAGTAGAGTTTTGACTGGCACTTGAAATTCGTTATCCCTGTGTTCACTGACACTGTTTGTTTCCAACAACTCTGAGGATAGGGCTAATTGGACCTGGTAAAACCGTGCCTCATTCTATACATTTCATCTATTTGATATATTTCATCCAATTTATTTTATGTGTTTATTTGATTCAGTTGATAGATTCTTACGCACTTTCCCCATACGAATATAAATTGTTGTCACGCAAAACTTTTACCTATTTTTCTGTTGAACGTTAATATGAAATTCAATTACATATCTCCAAATTTATAATTGATTGATTGATTATTGCTGCTTAACGACCCCACCAACAGCTAGGTTATACGGAGGAACGAATGAGCGGGTGATTATGAAAGTATGAAGTGATGATAAGTGAAAGTACATCTACAAAAAAACGTGCTTTATGTGGGAATCGAACCCATTAAGCCCAATTTATAGATGATAATCTAATTATTATCAATTTAATAATAATCACCCTGATTTGACTATTCATCAGACGAGTTTTTTGATTCGAGATATCGCGATATGCTCATACATCATTCATTTCAGGTAGTATCGTTCAAAATAAGAATCCCTTATTCCCGGATTCCCCGATTCGACAAACCGGGAGCTTTGATTCACTTTCCGTTTCCGCCAGTGTGTACATAGCTGGATGGTCAACGATGCAAAAAAGAGCAAAGCACAAATTTCTATTATTTGTACGATATCGCGTCGCAGATTGGAACCGATGTCGAACACTCCCCTCCCTCCCCTCCCCTCCCCTCCCTCCCACCCCACCCTGTCACTATACAAATACACCCCAGTTGACACGAGTGCAAATAGGATCGGGTCGTGCATAGAAATCTCGTCAATACGAGCGTTTTATACGAGAAAATACGACGAGAAAAAAGATTGAAATTTGTAAAATGATCGGATAATAATATTCGAATATCTACGAATTTGGAAACGAATGGAACGAAATAAGTTTTCGTCGAATCGAATGGCTGAACTTTGAATGTTCAGTAATGGGCTGACAAAGACGTACGTGCCATCCACTCGGTGAGCAGTTTTGTCATTGGTTTAGTCGTCTTATTCTGCTAGGATCACGTCACGACTAGATATACACACACGCACACACACACACACACATATATATATATATATATATATATATATATATATATATATATATATATATATATATATATATATATATATATATGTCGGTAGTATATCGATTGAATCGCGAAAATAAGCGCGAGAAATCAGTGTTGTCTGTCTACGGCCTAAAGGTTTCAGTTCAAACAGTCACGTATATACGCATCCAATAGGCCGTGATTCCAATACGCAATGAAAGCTAGGATTATAGCTATCTACGATGGATACGCAACTGAGCTCAGCGTTGTTCTGGATCTTTGAAACCGATTGTATAAGCCACCAAGATCGACTACTCAGCAATTTAGCTAATTTGTAGTCGATTTTTCAATTTTTCATTGACTACTCAGGTCATCATTGCCCTGTAGAGCCTGTAGCTAGCTTATATAGACGATCTAGGTGGAGTCGATATCGAACATCGCAAGTGTACTAAGCCTGCACAGCGATTCTACTTCTTCTTTCTAGATCATCTTTCATATAAATGAAAAAAACAAATGCCATATGGTGATACAATGAAACTAGTGGATAAGAATAATCCTAATACTGATATGATTTGAACTTCACCTATCATGCACAACCGAAACTATTTACGCCGGGCAAATTATTCCAAGTGGCCATTCTTCGAACCTGATGTAGATTCCACATTACCTTCAATTCAGATTGTTCATTCGGCTAGGTTAGTTGGTTAAGGTTAGTGTGGAAAGTTTAGGTTTATTAAATTGGTTAGATTGGGTTGATTACGGTTAATTTAGAGTACAAGCAGTAGCAACGACAACAACAACAACAACAACGCATGCATGTTGTGACGTACGCCGATGGTCCGGTGAATAGAAGCTGCCTAAAGTATTACTCAATTTGACGTCCATCTTGATTTTCCATTAGTAATCTATATTATCGCCACTAGCCGCCACCGTCGAGGTTTTTCAGCACTGGAGATAATCTTCAGCTCACAGGCAGAAGTCCAAGTTGCGTCTCCATCGTAGATAGCTATAATCCTGGATGAAAAGCGGGAACAAACCGAGGAACACGGGAGATATTGTTCTTGTTGTTTCTGTAAGCTTTGTGATTTGGATCGGGCGGTGAAACTTTATGTTTTACAATAGAATTGATTTAAGAGGTGTAGTCATTGATTACGTGAGGGAAGTTTTAGGGCGTTTACTGAAACGAATAGTGGGTCAATATTGGTCAGTATTGATGGCGAGGTCTATGTGCGTGGCGGGCGTTGTTGTTGTTGTTGTTGTTGTTGTTGTTTTGTTGAGAGTAATCTAAATTCACCAATTACCTGGTCCAACTAATTCAACTAACGTGACCGGACACAACCTAACCAACCTAACCTAAACTAATTTATTATAACCTAAAATTAATATTATTTAATTCGAATTATCAGTTAAACTATATGACAGTTACCAAACAGGGTTGTTTATAAATAGCTACTTCGAATATTGATCTAGTTGATTTTATGGTCATTTGAGGTATTATTATTTTTGTCGAATTTATTTGATCTAGATCTGACACAGTGATAACCTCCCTGAGCAAGATTCTGAGATATTTTATTGTGGGTTTGAGCATCGATCTCAATAATGCAGTTACCTACAATATTATAGGAAAGTCCTTACAATAATTAAGTGGTAGATTGAGATTTTTTTTTGAAGGGTCACTTATCACTTTCTGAACCCTTACATAGTTGTATGTATGTAAGTAATCGATTTATTTAGTATTCTTGTGCTATCAGTAACGTCATTTTACATATTGCAATATAATATTTAACATAATGTGTCAATATGTCATATGATTGATAACAGAATAACATTGTTTAACAATAGAATACTGATATACAACACAAACGTATTTCAATCATTTCAACAGTTTGAATAGTATACATTTATTAATTCTTGAATCTATTGATATTTTTCCTGATATACTTGATACATTCTTTTTTAAACTGTTCAAGTTGTTCCAATTTTCATTCTCCGGCATTTTGTTATGAATTCTTATGTCTTCATAAAAAACATTATTCCGACTGAAACTATTCTCTCTATAATCTAAGTCCATGTTTTCACTGTTTCCATTACGAATGCATAAGACTGGATGAAGTAAATGAATTCTCTACTCCCAGATACTTTCTCGTGGAAGTATAATAATTGAATCAGTTTTGATTAAAATCTTGAGTATTTTACTTGGAACTAGCTTTCACGTTCTCCGCATTTAATCACGTCCATTCTTTTTTTTGTGAATTTCAAAGTTAGTGATATTAACATCTCTGAAACTAATAAACACACTGATTAATTTAGTATCTCAAGCCTTCAAAATCTCGACTAATTGTACATAACATCACAAAACTGGGTATAGATTTGCATGAATGATGACTCAATTATTTCCTCGATTTCAGAAACTGGATATCATCGTCTCAGTTTAAGAAATGTTAATCAATTTATTTGACCTGTTTTGAGACTCACTTCTTCTCAGAATCATGACGTCGGCGTTACCAAATTTGATATTAATGAACAGAATCGGATAGTATCCACGTCACGATTGAAAAAAGAAGGCGGGAACTAATCGCAATTTTTTTGAATAATTTTTTGAATTGTTAGATTCTTCTGAGTTTTCTATAAGATTGTGGAAAAAATAACGTGACTAGTAATTCAAATCTAGTCCAAGGGATGAGTTGCCCCCTAAGATCTAGTTGATGTTGTAGATATATTCTACCGTGTATAAGGCTACTGCATGCTATCAAACAAATACAAAAGTATATCCAATAAATACTCGAATACATATTTTGAAAGGAATATTCAAAGAAATACATATTGAATAAATGAGAAGAAGTATTGTTGGAGTGTCCACTACTAGAAAAATCTTTGTCTGATGCCATCCACATTTAAAGGGAATATGTTCTCTTCTGTTTCGGTAAAGCACTATATGCTTATTCATTATTTATTAACAATGAGCTACATCCTAAGAGTCCGCCTCAACGAATGGTTTCATTCTGGTTTCAATCAGTCTCCTATAAAATACGCATATGTATATATGTATATATATATATATATATATATATATATATATATATATATATATATATATATATATATATATATATATATATATATATATATAGTGACTTGGTATAATTACTAATTCACATGTAAGCGCTACTACCGTGAATCCCAGAACTTAATTATATTCTACCGTCGGAAACTAAGCAGTCTATTAGAATATTTAAGTTTTTAAAGCTCGGTTTTTCAACTTGGAATAGTTAAAAATGGACTAGGAAGTATCTATTAGTATTCTGTATAAGTATTCGTATTTGAATACAAATATAATATTTTTCATAAGAATATATCTAATTTGATATTGAAGATTTGTAAATTGATGCAATTTTCCAATTGAACCATGATTCAAATAACAAAATATTTTGTTGAGTTGTTTTATTGCTCTCACTATCCCATTGGATTTTTCATTGTCGTTGAATTATTAACGATCCTTCAAAGTAGATATAGAATGAGAAAATATATATATATATTTAATTCCATGGTAACTTATTATTTAACGATCGATTGTTTTCACACCTGTCTGGTCGTTAACGGGTCGTTAAACGGGTGTGTTTTGTTGCGTTGATGTTACGGCTGAACCACAATGACCTGTTAAAGCCTCGTTCACAATTGAAATATGGATTAGTCATTATGAAATAGTTATTTCGTTATAGTATTATAATGACATAGGTAGCCCACAATAGTCTCTTATTTCAACTAGGTGCACCGCCAACCTAAATCATTATTCTGTCTTGAACAGTTCAAATTGCAGTGGCAGTGGCAACAACCAAGGTCTTCTATATTATTCTACATTATAATGATTATAATAGTATAGAAGGCTTTGCAACAACTTCTGTCAAAACGTATTTTGACATTTGTTTCTCGAGTGGCTAATTTGACTCTCATAGAAAAATAAAATACCCGAAATACATAAACGGTAGTCACTTGACTACAGTAGTACCATCATCTGATTGGTAAGAATTTGGCTTGTCATAAAGATTATAAATAAAAAGTCTTAAGAAATGAATGTATTTCATATCTCATTCCAATTCTAACATAATCACTATAACATAGTTTCTCATTGCGAACGGTTACATGGAAACGCCATCATCCATTTCGCTTATACACTAACATACTCACTATTTCATAATGACTAATCCATAATTCAGGCCTAAACAAACATAATCACATTATTGTCGGCCAGATAGATTGATGGGTATTAACATTAAGTTTCCACGTGGTCAGCTGGTTATTGTTTAACGCATATAGTTATTGTTTAACGAACAGAAGGAGCTTGCTATGATTATTGTAATGTGTACATTATTATACACTGTTTTGTAAGCATACTTAGCTGAAGAGAAATACATGTGTATAGGGTACATGTAGATGTGCCATTTAGGAAGCATTCATAGAGCACATATTGTCTAGTGATGCAATGTGCACTTTGTTATAGTGTTGTAGGAAAACGCTGTACATTGTTAGTAGTGTTGATACACGAGGCAAACGCAACATATGCGTTGTGAGATGAGCGAGATATCTAGATATGAAGTAAAATCGAAAACAAGAAAGAAAGTTAACAAGAAATTTCTAGAATTTTTATGTGTATTCGTTATTGTCTTGAACAAAATTAATTTATGCCGTACAATTATATTGTTTTTTCTCTATACAAATCACGATATGAATAAAGAGATGCCTATACTATTCTCTCGCTTTTGATTTTTTTGAGCCTTTTTGCCTTTTTTGGAAGCAAGATATTGAATCTGAAATTTCAAGACTTCTCTTTCTCGACCAAATGTAAAGTAATAACTAACAATTGAGCAATTCTCAATCTGTATAATTTTCCTGTCAGCTTGGTTACTGTGACTGTGTAATCAGTAATGCATTCAATTTGAAATGGATATCCTCCACTCTTTATATCTTCCACTCTTGCTATCTTCCACTCTTCATATCATCCACTCTCGATATATTACACTCTACCAATAATGCTGTTTGAAGTTTGTATCTTCCGCTCTTTAAAATACCCCTGTGATCGCCTATAGTCGTCTATGTGAGTGTACCAAAAGCTCCATCATCCACACGGCACCTCCACCCATGCGTAAGCATAGGGATCATGCTCACTCACTGCGAGTGATCAGCATCGTTAGGTGTGGGTAGGAATCACGTCAGCTCGGATCTACACTATGCCACTATCATCACTCGAATAGTGGGGACCAGGACCTTGCTATGCTGCCTGTGTTAGCTCCAGGACAGACCATGAGATCAAACTATTCGTTTTTTTTTTCAATAACATCGAAACTTGATACAAAATTATTATTGTTCCCCTATTAGAGCTGAGGATAAAAGTAGGATCGTTTGGACCACAATGGAGATATTACCACCCCATAATGATACTATTAATAATACTATAGTTATGTTGTGATCCAATTATATTATAATCAAAAATGTTGATAGAGAATCAATTTTTGTTCATTGTGAAAAATTCAAATTTCACTGCAAAAGCCAAGATTTCTGTTTGAATCTAAGATCGCAGAAGAAATAAACTAAAATGTATCGTATATTGTCAATTTTTACGTTTGGTTACTTATTTTTCCTGCAATGGTTTTCTGACTTTGAAGTCCCACTTTTCCACAATATGTCTACGTTTGTAGACATGTTAACGTTTGTTTATATAGTGTTATGTTGTATGTGCTATGTTGAAAGTCTTAACTTACAATATAAGAAAGTTGGAAAACAAATTATTATATATGTATGAAGCCACTCTTCCATCACTGTACGAATCATCCCTATAATGTGTAAATAAGCACTCAATAAAGTCAAGCTTGTTTCCAATATTTATTCACAGAAGGAAATTCCTTAATCAATTCAAAAGGTACTCTCTGATATCTCGCATGATTATAACTAAACAAACGCAACATGCTATTTGCGTTGTAAGATGAGCAAGAAATCTATAGGAAGTATAATCGAAAATGTTACACACTTCGACTTATATATAATTCATTCGGTTACCATCGAATCTAGGAAGCTGTGAATCTATCTCTGCAACATATTTCTGCTACTATTTCTATCTGTTTGATTTATAAAACTAATTATTGCATTATTTCTCTCAAAACGGCTAGTTTGAATCCCATACAAATTTGTAATAGTGTGTATCATCTTTGTGTATACACATTCAGAAAAAAATTGATTATATTTGGAGAGATTCAAATTTTCTTACTCAGCCGAATTTCAAGGGTTTTTTCGAGACCTTGAGATGGTATTTCTCAGATATGGTTCAACCAATTTAACCCCAAATTCAACACTTTAAGTTTTAAGTCTGCGTGTACAGAAGATGTTTCATGTACACTAGTCAAACCCTGCGATCTATGCAGAGCTTACAAACAAACAGAAGAAAAAAAGACAAAGCCCCATAAGAGTGAGATGAAGTTCTTCGCTATCGCTCATCTATCTATATCAACCATGATCATCATTCTCGATTTTCCCCAGATTCCTAAAATATTAACCAAACTCATCCTAAACGTTCCAGATTTAATCACGCAATAACGACCCAGCTATTTGGCTTCTTTCTGAGAAGCGCGTAGGAAAACGTAAGAACAATGTGGTAGCAATCTCTCCTGCCAACTTATTACAACGCGAATACGTTGTTCCAACCCACGAGTACCATCTCGTTAGCTGTGTGGGACTAACTGGGGGATACTTCGCACCACTTCCAATTACTAACGCTTAGGAAAAGAACGCCAAGGCGCACATGAGATCGTCGTTTAAACTTGAGGGGGTGGCATGCACGGTGCTTATAAAAATAGAGACATTCATCTTTATAATTCTGTACCAACCGCAAAGTGAATCAACCGCAAAGTTATTTTATGCTCATTAATTATTATAATATAATATTTCCGTGAATTCAATCAATTTCATTGTTCAAAATAATATGAAGAACAAAGAAGAAGAGAGATGAAATAAGATTTGAAGAATAAGAATAAGAAGATCAAGATAATGAGAAGATTCAAGATTTTTTCCCCCACTGTGAATGTTTCAATTGTTTTCTAACCCTGAAATCACTACCTTGTTTAAGATTTGATTTGTTTGTTAAATGAGTTATCGTATTTTAATTATTATTTTGGGGTGGTAAGATCGCCCTTGTGGTGCCCCGTTCAAACGATCTAATCTTCCATCCATAGCCTCAATTGGAGAACAATGATTTTCTATCAAGTTTCGATGTTATCAATTTTTTTTTCATTATAATGCGTATATGGATTTCTTCACATTTTATTAAAATATCGAAACTATATATCGAAACTAATATCGAAACTAATTGAATTCACGAGAATATAATGTCATAATGATTGAAGAACATTAAATTATCTCGGAGTTGCGATTCTTACTATCCAATGACACACTGTAATAGTTGTCGTTAGTTGTCGCGGCTAAGACCCACCCAGGGTTGTAAAGGCCGATCAAGAAGAATGACACACTGTCTCTTGAACATGAAGGTGAATTTCCCTTTTTTTATAAGCACCGTGCATGCATCCCCTTGAAGAAGAGAGAAGCGCTGCGAAGGTGGTTTCAAGTTATGCTCAGGATTGAATAAAAAATGAATTCGTTATATGAAAAGCAGTAATTAATTTAGATTCTGAAACGTAATTCGAGGATTCTGCGCAATCTTGGTTCAACCGTTATATAATACTGAGGTTTCATTATTTCGTTTTATAGTTGGCTATTATAACAAGCTGTCCATAGAACGCTTATGAAAATATGTTCAGATAAGAGTGAATGTAAAGTATTCTTCCGTAATAATTAGAAAGCAGTGTATCCCAGTGGTTATATTAGTGAAAATTTAGAACTGCGCATATTAAATCAATTATATAAAGAGGTAGTCTCCGTGCAGATACTGGGAGGGGAGGGGGGGGGGGGGGGAGGGGAAGGCGCATCACAGCCCCGCAGGGATTTTTTTTAAAAAAACTGCACTTTTTCAAGTATCTTTGTTACTATATGGGAATATGTGGGCCTAAGGCTATAGTGCATTATTTGCGCCAAGTATACGCGTATTTATTAATGGGAGAAGAATATTCAGGGAAGAATCATTCAAATTATTGAGCATAAACATGAAATAATGTGGTTCAAAGAATATCGATTCATTCACTGTTCAATTCTTCTTTGATAATGTTCATTATTCAACAATATTCGTTATTTCACAACTGCGCAAATTGAAATTAAGAGCTGCATTTTTGAAGTTTAGAACTGCGCATATTAGGGTCAACTGCGCACAAATATAACCCCTGGTGTATCCATTATAAGATGAGCGAGATATCTATATAAAGTATAATCGAAAAAACTACAGACCTTGACTCGTATAAAATGTACTTCATTCGGTAACTTTCAAATCTGGAAAGTGAAGAATCTCGACAACGCTTTTTCTGCTACCATCTCTATATCTATTTGATGAATAGAAATCATTTATAAAATTATCTTCTTCGAAATGGCTGGTTCAAATTGGATACAAATCTATGGTAATATGTATCATTCATATGTTAACATTCAGTGAAAACTTGAATGTGTTTGGAGACATTTCAAATTTTTACGTCCAGCTTGATCTTATGAGGTTTTTAGAAACTTTATGTTGGGTTTCTCAAACATGGTCCAACCGATTTGACCAAAAATATAATAATCTGTCTTTCAACTTTGTTATAATATTTTATCAATGAATGGTTTGATCTCATCGTCCGTCCTGGAGAATGAATACATATCCAATAAGTTGTTTAAAACTAATGGACAAAGTTATCAAAAAAATAGAGCGACATACAACTTTATTGTCAACTTACCAAATATTTTTGGTGGACCACTATGATTGGGCCTACAGCATATGCCATTTAATTAACATATATTTTCCATTTATATATATATATATATATATATATATATATATATATATATATATATATATATATATATATGTTTGCGTAGATTCCGTTGGCCACTATTATATGGTAAACTAATTTCTACTGTGAAACCACGTACTTGAGTATTTGCGTCTAGTCAGCTGAACTTCCACCGGTCAAGACTCCTGAGGATGACGGATAAAACTCCGTCGAAACGTCGAGACGCAAATACTCAAGTACTGGTACGTGGTTTTACAGTAGAAATTAGTTTACTATACATATATATTTATATATATATATATATATATATATATATATATATATATATATATATATATATATATATATATATATATATATATATATATATATATTTACTAAAGCAATCCCTTCAAAAACAAACATTGCAAGAAGACAACCTATAGTGGCTTCAAAAGGCGTCAGGCTTCAGTGGCTTCAAAAACTCTAATTCAGTCCAGCATAGTCAACTTATTTCCAGAAATAAATGTGGTTATGCTACTCCCAAGTGATAGATATTTTTCACGGAAAATCGTCGTATCTCAGCTAGGTTCCATTTCAATGAAAGCTACTTGAAATACTAATTATACATCAATGGTTATGGTGCATCCAAAAGAAAATGATCTAATTCACAGTATTATAATTTTTCACACAGTGGGTTTCAAAGAAAACAAACTGAACGAAATTGTCCATAGAAAACTTTTTTCATGCACCGTTGGCTTTTTTTGACCTCCAGTTGGCCGGGGGGAGGGGGGGAGAGAGAAAATTAAAATTCCTCCGCCCCCTCGGTTCCGACGCAGCGAGAAAGATAATTTCATTAGATTTTTCGGAAAGTTGGGAGAAACGGTCGTAAGTCCTGTTTTCAAAAATCCATCCCAGTTTTTACTCGAGTGAAACTTGAAACACTTTAAGCAATGAAGAATTCTTTTTTTTTTTTTTTGCTTAATAACATCGAAACTTGATACAAAATCATTGTTCCCCAAT